>JAAIXI010000243.1:2414681-3014681 GCA_013403645.1 Heliconius nattereri | reverse complement strand
AAGATCTTTGGCCTTCTCTTATATTGTTGGCCAGGCGGGGAAATTTGATTTGTTCTTGTTAGTTTTTTGTGTATTTAGAATTATTAGGTAGATTTACAATTGAAACGCCCTAAAAACTTTAATTTATATTTACTTTTTTTTTAAATATAACTACCAATTTACTTTCAATATTTGTACAAAAATTTTTAACAACCAAAATTGTATAAGGATTTAAGTTATAAATAAGTTTAAGTAATAATATTAAATTATATAACTGCTATAGCACTAAAAGTATTTTGAGAACATCTTTTTCAGGACCCAAAAGTTTAACCCTCTTAAGCGATGTTTTCAACTTTTACACAACTATGTCTCTTAGGTTTACGCGGAAAGTCTAAATCTGGCCCAGAGCGGTTTTATGAGATTTAACCTGGGCAAGTTTCAGATAAATCGAAAACATCTTGGTGTTGGATTTATGCTTCTACTACTAGGATTTATGTTTTGGTAAGCCATTTCGAACAATAGGTACCTACGAGTGTGTACAGGAATATATATCACTTTGCCAATATTTGTTGGCGATCGGAATGGCAATCAGTGAATTGCTGTTTATTTCTAATTCTATTATATTGCAGGGGATGTGTTTCTTTATTGAATTTATGTTACCATTTTAACTATTATTATTATTATTTGTTTGTTTATCTATAATATAATAATGTTTTATTATTAATTTAGTTTCTTATAATATTTATTTAATGTTATATTTTCATTTCTTTGCTGTTGTGTCGAAAGCGCGACGTTGAGTGTTTTAACACTAAATTCCCTCTGCTAGCCTGTACTGTTATGTGTATTGTCTGTACTTCATAAATTTCATCAAAATAAAAGACCATGAAAAAAAAATACGTAGAAAGATTTCTAGGTTAGAATTTGTTATTTGTAGGTATGTAATGTGCTATTCACTAACTTTGTTAGTGCTTAACACTCGAAGAAATACGCTATTTCAACACGGGGTTAATCAGTTAAGAAGGTTTTTGAACGCTGAAAGAATCGAAGACTCGCTCATAGATAGAGCCGTTGCACATTTTAGATACTGGTGGTTAAGGTACAGTAATATGTAATTGTTTATTAATATGAAATAGGCTGTCATAGTTCTGCGTCTGTCTATAAATACAACGGTTTTGGGTTCGATTCCCATTCAGAGAGAATGGACTTTTATTTCCCTGCTTTGATACCAATACAAAATCTGGCTTTGGGTTTGCCACTCAATACGCAATATCTCGAAAATTAAGCGGTGCGTGGAATTTGGAGTGTGTGAACACTAAGTTTACTCTGCCTACCCGGCTATATGTGGATTATAGCATTGAAGCTTGAAAAAATATTTCTTATTTATTTTTAGTAAATAAAAGTTGTAATTATTTGATATTGTTTGTTTCTTTTTTTTTTTAGAACAAAAGGTATTAACATACAAAGTCTAATGAATGAACGTATTGGTGCTATATTTAGACAAGATTTGAGTTATTATTTCTTTAAAAAGTAAGTCTTGTTTTTTTAATATTTAGGAATTATATATTAATAAATGTGTATGTAGGATACTAACATATTAGTTCAGTCAATTTTCCATTGAATATATTGTATAGTTATATAGTGATTTCTTAAGTCTAATTATTATCTTTAATTGATATTTTTATGTTAAATAGATGTACTTACACAGTCGATTTAAAAGTTCAACGTAGATTTTACGTTTAAGTATTTAAAAGGAATAAAAAATATTTAAAAAAAAATAATTTTTGAATACTAATAATATTTTATTATATTATAGGACAGTTGAGGCAACAAAAACATTACTAAAAGGGGACGAAAACGTAGAAAGGGCTCTAGCTAGTGCATCCACCCAAATTTATTTTCTTCCAGGACAAATAATTGTGAGGGAAATGAATTTGACTCCTTGGGTTTATATAGTTCATCGAGGAAAAATTGTTATTAAACAAAATGAACAGGAATTGGTAACCTTGACTAAGGTGCGGTATAATTATACAATATTTATCTATTTCTTAGAATGAAATTTACATAAGGAAGAAGTTTCATATAAAAGTGTTCTAATGCGAATCCCCTAAGAATTAAAAAGCATTAGATGTTAATTTCAGCTTGATTCCTTCTATACTAAGAAAGGCCTCTAGCATTGACAGACAGACAGACAGATAAACAAACATACAGAAGGATTACAAACTGATCCTATAAATGTTTTGATTTTTTAAGGTATTGGACCCTTAAAACATGTACAAAAGTGTCTTAATTTACTGCTGTAATATAGAAACAATCTCACTTTTATCTTATCTTACAGGGTGGTATATTTGGACAACTAGACAGCGCTGTGCCAAGACCCGTTCAGATATCAGCAGAATCTGGCGATTACGCTGATTTACTTCAAATACCAATCGATAAATTTCAAAATGTTATTGGTGATAAGGTATTATAGAAAGAGAAAATGTTTTAATTAAAAATATAACTATAGTATTAATTACTTGTATTACTACGGGATGTAAATTTTAGGCTCAGCTTAGCTTTTATCTTTTTTTTTACAGCTTCACGCTGTATCCCGTACACGGCAAAGTAGGCAGAGGGAACCTGGGAATCTAGTGTTAAGATACTCCATTCGTCGAATTAAGACACTTCCGGTTCTCACTATCCGCCAATTTCTGGAGGCATTGCATATTGAGTAATTTTCTTTCTCTTATATTTTATTTTAAAAATCCTTGTATACTTGTCACTTAGAAATGTCACTAGGCAGTATGAATTTTCTTAGTGATCTGTACGATTCTAAATGTTAATAATACTTTGGAATCTGGAGCAAGAAAAAGCATGGAGAACGTTCTCCAAAATAAATTTGTTTCATTTTGAAAAGTTATAACACATTGGTAGTTACTTTTCTTTCTTGGACTTTATTTTCAGGGTAGGGAAAGTATCGCAAAAAACTGGCAGTCAAAATATGATTATATGGCGGTGAAAAAGTTGGTTGTTGAAAACCCATACAACACTGTGAGGTATTTACTTCGCGGACGGAAAGCTATACAGTGGCCTGTGAGCGAGTTGCCTATGATTTTTTTAAAGTATGCTGAGTCCGGTCGTGGCGAAGGGGTACAAGATGTGACTGTATAATCGACTGGTACTGGGTTCGATCCCCACTAGAGAAAATGAAATATTTATTTCAATTTATATTTCCATTTCTTCGCTCTGGTGTCGAGGCAAAACGCCGCGTTGTTCCCCCACTCAACACGCAATGCTTCTAGATTTCGGTGGAAAGTGGGGAACGGAGTGTATTAACAATAGGTTCCCTCTGCCTACCCTGCTGTATTCTGGATACAGCGTGAAGCTTTTTTATCTATTTTATTTTAGTACTTTACGGTGGAGTGGCGCAGCATTTTAACTATAAACGTGACGATCCTTGCATTAGTCAAAAGTAAAGCAAGGCGTCGAATTTCGCCACTCAAAATGTCTTAAGGATTTAGCAGAAAGTTGAGAACAGAAAGGGATTAGACTGTTTTAACATTAGGTTCCTAAGGTTCCACCACGTACTTTGCTATCTACGAAATATATATATATATAAGAGACCAATTAAAATGGTTTAATTGGTCTATTATATATTTATCTATTACCTAATTACATATTTGCATTAAAACATGTCTCAACAGTGGATGAAAAAAAGATCGAAAGCTGAGTCCGGTACCTGCTACTACAGATGGCTGTACGTGTCGTACTTGTGCCCGGTCATATCGTCCTTGACAATGCTAATAATGGTAACGCTCCCCGGTGACTACAAATCTGATTTCTTTACGGTGGATTTTGTTGTATTGGACTGTTTGTTCCTTTTGTATATGCTTACGGAGTTTTTCACTGTTAGTATTTTATCTTTTTAATTTTGATAATTTATATATACAAATTTGAAATAATTCTAAGTGAATAGAGTAAAAATATTTAAAATACGTGACAATGAATGTAGGCAATACGAATTAACCCCAGAAACCCAATTTACGCAGATTTGACGTAGGTATAGTGCAGCGAAATATCGCTACTTTTTTCGACTTTCATTGTTTTTTTATTTCGAAAATGTATTTATAACTTATTTGAAAAATTGGGAATTTTTAATAGGTTTAATAATTGTCAGTAGGCACTATTTATACATTTTTTAAAGTATTTATATTTTTCATTCTAGACCGAGCTAATAGTAGAAAATGGCGAATGTGTACATAAAGTGTTAAAATGGCGTATTTTCCGGAACTGGCAATTTTATATTGACTTAATATCATTCTTCATTCCACTTTTATCTTACGATACGAGCTATAGAAGTTATGGCATGTTCAGATTACTTAGACTCCACTTGCTTTATGATTTTCATAAACACTATTGTAAAGGTTTTCAGGTATTTTTTTCATTTTCTATGAATTTGACGTTTTTAGTGAGCTGATAAAGATAATTTAGTGTTAAGACAAAAAAAAGAGTTCATATAAATTTAAAAAAAAAAAAATTGAAGGAACATGAGGATTTTGTAGCAATTTCGTGTTGAGTGCCGGAACTCAACGCCGCGCTTTACCTCCACATCAGAGCTAAAAAATTAAAATATTTATTTAAATAAATATTTCCTCGAGTGGGGATCGAACCCGCAGTCACAATTTGCACCTCTTTTTTTGAGGTAATATTTATTCAAATAGTAAATATTTCAGAGTATGTGTGCACCAATATTACTAAAGATCGCTATAGTAATGTTATTGTTACATTGCATCACCTGTGGCTGGGTCTACGTCGCTTGTCGAGGTACAATCATTTTAATTACTATGAGCTCTTGAAATTGCTTGCTTTTGATGGTACTATAGATTTTGTAGGTATTAGAAACTTCTGTTCAATGAATGGTTTTTAATATATGGTGATATCGTTAAAATAACCATATGACCATATATTAAAAAAGTTCCCCATTAAATTTAACTTCCAACATTTTAATTTGAAAAAGAATGGTCGTCCGTAAAATCGGTTTACGGATGATAATTTTACTTAATGAGAAAACATTGATGAAAAATTGTATATCTACTATTGAATTGAATTGAATTATTATTATTTGGTATTATATTATACAAAGAAGGAATGCATTGTGTAGATGCGTCAGAAGCCCAAGACTTAGGCCAATCGTGCCTCTCTATTCCTTCTTCATCACCCTAGCTTTCACTCGTTCATCCATTTACGAATTGTTGCCACGTCTAATAAAACTTAGTTGATTCTATTTCTAACAACGCTTATTACTTTTAAAGTGCCAAATGTAATTTATTATATAACCATCCTTTAACAATATATATTTCATGAATAGTAAAATTGATAACATATAAACTTTGCAGGAGCGGGATTTTCCTTAGAAGTCTCGAAGTTTCCACCAGATATTAACGCGACAATAGACTACACTGAGTGGACTACACCTGATAAAAGAAAAGACGGTAAGTGCACGATAGTTACGTGTACATGTACCTCTTGAGGATATTAACTATTATGGACCAATTAACCACCAACCAAGCTCCATATTCCCTGATGGTACTTACCAGTGTGAAACGCACAGACAGTGTTACGCACAGAAACTTTCAGGCTTTGGAAAATAATGAAGGTCTGGCTATTATTGGCTCTTAGGTGATTAGAGATGCTGTGTTACTTACAGTTGGACCAACATTTACATGTTAAATTTAATCCACATTTCCTATTATATGGTCATATGCAAAAAAATATATATAAATTATAAAATAATTTGCAGGATGTGCACGTTTAACGAGACACTTTACAGGCAAAGATGAAAATAAATACGGTTTCGTAGTACCTCAACACTGGACCTCGGATTACATAGTTGCTATGATATATATTATTATAATATATACAAATACAGAAGAAGATATTGTCAGTAAATAATAATTAAATTTATATTTATTTGATTTTTAAAAATATCTGGACGCGAAATAAATATAAATAGTAATTAAACGTTACAATAAATATGCTTAATGCTTTATCGTAGTACATCAGGAGTAATGTATTTATATTTAATTTAAACATTACATAAAAACTAATAAAATTAAAGTAAAAAAAGTTTACTACTCTTTACTAACAGTTAATTTACTGAATGTACAATATTATAAGAGAACGCCGTTATGCTGTCAAATAAACTAGGGTAATCGAAGAAATTTCTATATTCAATGTTTTTAGAATGGAAACGTGTCTTCGCTCGGTCACTCTCACTCGCTTCGCTCATTTTATAAAAAAAATTTCGATGTATTTTTTTTGTCCTTACGTGTGATAATGATATCGCAATACAAATTATAAAATTCATAGAATATTTTTTATAATACAAAAAATAAATATTTCAGGTTGTAGCGTTGACTCTAGAACAAATATATTATAAACTATTTATAAATTTCATACTATATCCAGTTGAAATATGGATTTTAAGTATAGCAATAAGTGCTGTTTACACGAAATATCGAGAATTATACTCGTACGATTATGATGTTAATATTTTAATGACTTCTCTGAGACACAGCGGCTTGTCGACGATATTGTTGGAGTCAGTTAAGGAATATACAACGCAATTGTGGCAGAGGCAGCGTGGTCAGTTAAAAATACTATTAGTTTAGACTTATACAAGTAGTTGCCCCAGATTTGTTTGCGTGGACATTTGTAAAATGAAAAACACCAGTTTTCCCCGTTCTCGTATGAATTTCAATAATATCTAGCTTTGCCATATATATTATCTCGTTTATGCTTTGCTCTGCATGCTAATTCAAGTTTCTAAGACTAATTTCAAGTTTCCAAGACCTGTGGTTAAACAGTAAATTATTAGATTTTCCTTTCACATCCTATAGTCCAGTCCAAGTAAACAAAGCCCATGTTGCGGGCGACGACTAGTGCTATATGCAAATAGTTCTACAATATATATTTCCAATACAAGTACATTGGACTCCGTCGTTTTAAGGTAACTGGCTCCCCGAATTAGCTCAACAAGCGCCGCACTGTCTTCGCGAGGACCTCTTGAGCGCACTCTACATCCATCACCTATGTACCACCCCCCTCTTCAAAGATATGCCGGAATATTTTAATCGGCAAGTTGTTTCCAGGTTGAAAAGAGTTGTTGTATTTCCAGGTAAAAATAATAAATTTCTTGTAGGATATTGTTAGCATACTTCTTTTATGTATGGAATTATTGTCTATTGAATGTAATGCAGGATAGCTGCTAGCAAATGTAATATATTGTACCATTGATTTTGAAAAGAGCAACTGTTGAGTTTCTTGCCGGCTCTTCTCAGCAGAACTGCCTTCCGAACCGGTGGTAGCTTTTTGTTCATATTTTCATTTGACGATTCAAAAGTGCTTATAATAATTGCCTATTTGAATACAGAATATTTTGAATTTATTTGAATTCAAAAAGTGTGATAATAAAGGGTTTTATATAACAAATTATTCTCATTTCGTCTGGGTCGTGACGCAGAGGCACCAGCGTCCCTGTGAAAACGACGGTTGTGTGTTCGATGTCCAGAAGTGGCAAAAAAAAGTATTTAATATTTTCCTTGTTCCGGTAAGGAAGCGAAGCGAAGCTCGAAATTCAATGATTTAAAATTTCGCGAAGTGTCTTAGAAGAAACGAAGTAAATTTGTGGGTTGTCTCTTAAAAACTCAATTACTATGCACAGGTAAATACATTATACGGGAAGGCGACATGTTTTCCATTATGTGTTTTATTCATGAAGGTGAGGTCGAAAAGTGGTACACAGATAAGAAGTGAGTCTATTTTTGCATAAATATTTTTTTCTGATACCATTTTATTACATTTTATTATTTTAGAAATAATAGCTTGTCACACCAAGCTTTCACCTCCAAAAAGTTAGTAAATCCTTTATGGGTCTGAGTATACGTGTATATAATAAAATTCCGCAGTGTATTCTTAGTTTGCCACTACCAAAATTTAAAATATCTGTAAAAAAAATTCTAACAAGTAAAGCGTATTACACTGTTCAAGAATATTTAGAGGATAAGCATGTATGGAATTAATGTCTATTGAATGTAATGCAGGATAGCTGCCAGCTAATGTTTATAGATTGTACCATTGATTTTGAAAAGAGCAACTGTTGAGTTTCTTGCCGGCTCTTCTCAGCAGAACTGCCTTCCGAACCGGTGGTAGCTTTTTGTTCATATGTTCATTCGACGATTCAAAAGTGCTTGTAATAATTGCCTATTTGAATAAAGAATATTTTGAATTTGAATTTAAATTTGAATGATGACAATGATTGCACTTGTATAAAATAAAAAAAAATATATACATCTAGTAATTTAGAGACGCAGTGTTAATATTAAACTTTATATACACATTGTTAGAAGTTCTAGAAAGGATATAGTATATTTTTTAATAAAAAATATTAATACAAGTATTTGCTTATATCTTTGGCCATAAGCGAATGAAGCGCGTTTGAGTTCCGAGAAGTTATACATTGGAAAATTGTTAAAAAGAATAGAATTTTCATTTGATTATCTAACAAGCAGTACAAATTCAAACAAAGATATCACCATGGAAAAAAATAATATTTATATATACACTACTAACAATTATTTATTCATACTATATTTTTTGCAGCGGTGAAAGAAAGATGCTGTCTGTGTTGAACACCAATGGATATTTCGGACTGATACCCGGTCTTTTTCCAAACACACCATTCCAATTTTCGTATTTTTCGAGAACGGTAACTGTACTGTGCAAATACTTTTTGTTTTTCGTTTCTGTTTTAGTTTTGAATGACAAGAGTTAATTAAAACGTCGATTCCTTTTGATAATTTCGACTTCGCTAACGGTATTTTACTTTGCGCTCTTTGTTTGCCTTTTATGTACATACTGTATGTATGTATATAATTTCTAACATTCTTATGCTCAATATTTGATTGGTGAAAGAGGGAAATGTTTGTATTGAAAACGGGAAAGCTTACCTAGTAAATACTGATTTGTTAATTAATTAAATTTGTACTGATTGAATGAAACATCTTTATTCTCTTTGTGGGAGACACCAGAGCGAAGAAATGGAAATGTAAATTTAAAGAAATATTTCTTCTCCTCGAGTGGGGATCGAACCCAAAACCGGTCGTTTTTACATTCACACTTTGTGTCCCTGCGCTAGGACTGACCTCTAAAATGAAAAATAAAAATTCCGGAATAATGATCACATATATTTTGAACTAAGCTACGTTACTACGAGCATATCGAGTGAATCACGGGTATTTCCACTTTCTTCAGGTGGTTGACATTGTCTTTTTAAGAAATAAAGATTGGAAGGACCTTCTTGAAGGATATCCTGATATGAAGGAGAAGCTCTTCACTGCTGCTAAGACACTTACAAGGGAACATACTATATAAAACACTAGTTGTTTTTAATTACTAGAACAAAATTAAATGAAACAAGACTAGTAAACGCCATCGTAGTGCAGTGGGAAAATTTTTGTACTCGCGATGGTGGTGGTTTCCATTCCTGTTTGAGGAAATATTTATATGTTACAAATTTTAATTTTCTCCCTTTATTCAATCTGTTTCCACGGCAGTCTAAAATAAAATAAAGATACTAACAAAAATCCCCAAAGAAATGACACATCGCTTCTTTCTCTAATTAAATGATATCGTAATGCTAAATAATGTGTAGGTACTTAAGCGTAAAAACTGCTGGGAACGTTAGAAAATAATGTAAACATAATTTCTCTTTCCTCAGTTTTTTTGTTACGGAAAAAGATTAAAGCTTTTTAATAATAATTAATTTGTAGCCGAGCTTATGTGAAATATTTAAAAAATATTGTAATAGATCAAATAACATACGCCTAAATTATGTTATTTGAGAATTTGCGTCCGTAAGTACTCGTATATGAAAAAAATGAGCCCATCTAGGCATAGTAGGGCAGTCTGTGATTGTAAACGCAATACTTGTAGGTTCGATATCCACTTGTCTTATTCTATTGAGTTCTTCAATAAATCTTTATATTAGGGCCCGTCTTTATTAATCGCTTTCAATTTCGAGATTGATTTTGAGAGTGATCTTGAGGTGCCGTTTCAATAATTTATGAAAGAAAATAACATCTTGAGTGTTGAATTTGTATATTATATTCCAAAAGAATATAATATAATAAATTATAAAATAATAATTTCATTTCATTTCATTGCATTGCAATTCGGATAATATTTTCTCAATTATACCGTACACGTGGGTTTCCATCTTAAGTAGGTGGTCGTTTTCTGAATTTTTGTCCATTTTTCTGGATTACGGCCATAATAAAAGCCATGGATATTTCATGTCGACGTTTATCGCCGGTGGACCTGATAAAAGCACCTCAATTATCACTTACTCGGGAAGTCATTTTTTTTTTCAATTTGCGCAACGTTGTTTCTGCGATTACAATTTTTCATTTCTATTGTTACGTTAAAGTATCTTGGCTTGGTTTTTCGATATTAGGATTTTTTAAGCGTTTCGTATTACAAATTTGATTTTTTTTTAAATAAATTTTTGTTTAGTTTTTCTTTTATTCGTGTTTAACAATCTTTGTAAGTTTCATGAACGTATTTCATGTGTTGCTCTATAAAAAAAATTAAATCAAATTAAATCAGCTTCACGATGTATGCACACAGCAGGGTAGGTAGAGGGAACCTAGAATCCGCCTAGAACCTAGAAACCTAGAATCATTCCGCCGAATTCTGAAGGCATTGCGTGTTGAGTGAGAAGAAAGTGAAAAACGTCGAAAATGTCTTCATGAGTATCTCAGCACTGGGTACCCTGATTTCCTCTGTCTATCTTGCTGTATACTATATACACGCTGTATGAACATGAAGTTGAAGTTGAAATATAATACAATATCATTACATTATAGAATGAAGCAGACTAAAGCTTTTCTTTCCCCGTTATCTCAAGTGTAATAAATTTATCGTAGGTCTATTTGCTCATTCAATCGAGCAGACTTCCAAGAATGTAGAGTCTTATGTATTATTTACACGCCTTTATGTTATTCTTACAGTACCGACCGAGATTTTTTTTAAAAATTTATGTTTAAAGCTGTTTCTATGACATAATGTAGAATAATATATTATATAGAGCAATCACACATTCGTTTTATTTTTCTCAGTATAATATAAAATTCTCTTTTTTAGAGATTACGCTATAATAAGATGGCAGCTCAGTTCCAGCATTTACGTCTCTGATATCCTAATAATATATACCATAAAAATTAAGCCATATGTGATGGTAAATTATATCATTAAACAGAAAAGGAGAACACAATTATATGGCATTTGTTCGCACTTGAAATCTAATGATAAATTTGCATATAATTAATTTGTTTTGGATAAAACATTAAATTTAATTCATAAAATATATTTGGTACTTCTTTAATTAATTCTATTATTGTTCTATATAAATAGCCATTACAGTCAAAAGCACACACCACTACATAAATATATGATATTTGTACTGTGACGACAGAAATTTGAAACTTATAACGACTTGTTTCCACCATTGAACTAACTTATTTAATACTAAACAAAATACAAGTTTTAATGATCACTATTGTCAGAATTTGATACAAATCAATAATAAGTATTTTATACTAATAATAAAAAAGAATCTTGCTCCATTAGTCATGATAGTATTGTCTATTGCCATCATATATATAATACTCAGTAAGGTGACGAGCAAAGAAAATCAAGACATTGTTAGGCAGACAGAACCTGGGGATCTGGTATTAAGACTCTCTGTTTGCTATTAAGACACTTCCGTACCGTTCTTTTCGCTGAAGTGACGAAGTAAAATATTAGGTCCTTGGAGTTTTTTAAGTTAAATAAGCTATGATTTGAGTTCGAAGCCCATGGAGAATATTATATTTTAAATATAAAAATTGGATTTCGAAAAATGTAGACTAAAAAGACTTTGTATTTGTCTACAATCTTTTAAATAAGAACAATAAGTAAATTTGTACATAAAATTTCATTAGAGCAGTAAAATTTTACACGAGGCCCAGGTGTTCATGTTTGTGTTGTCTTGTTTGAATAAAGTACACTAATGTTTCATGTCTATACCTAAAAAATAAAAAAAATAAAATAAAATAATATTTATAAATATTTAATATTTTAATTTCTTCGCCCTGGTAACGAGGCAACGGCGTTGAGTTCCGCCACTCAACACGCAATGCCTACTTAACACTAAGCTTCCTCTACCCTGCTGTGTGCGGGATACAGCGTGAATCTGATGGAATTCCTAATCAAAAAAGGGAAATTTGTAGTTAAAGTGGGCAGTACGAGAAAACGTCAATTTCATATGTACAATATTATCATTCCTTCTAATATTATACATAGATTTATTTCACATATGCAGTGGGTCTTGATAGTCTACAGGGCGTCTAAACAATTAGTTTTCGGTTTTCCATAAGATTCTTCATTTCATTGGACTTTGTGTGGCGACGCCCTTTGCCTTACTAGAGCACATAATCGTCGCGTTTACTATACACTGCCCAACTGCATCTTCTAGGTACACATTTGATACAAATCTTAATGATTATTTATGTCAATTTCAGTAAATAATTGAAATAGAACAAAGCGTTTTTTTTTGGCAGTTTTATATATTAGTAACATGAAGAATGTTATTATACTTTCATCTTTGTAGAGCTAAAGAAAATCTAAAACGATTTCCTTGGCGAAAACATTTTGACAACAACATAGAAAAGGTTTGGAATGGGATTGCAGTGAAGTCAGCCGTGAAAGAGCAATTTGCTTGCATTTTACATGTCCCGTACAATTTTATCTCACGTCAAATTTTGTAGATCTTGTACAAGAATGTAATAGAAAATAGTAAATAAAATAAAATATGGTGCTCATTACATACATAAGCTACATTATATAGTAGTTCTGATTTTGCTCACTTAAGATGTTGAAATACGTAGTAAATAATCTTAAGGGTTCCGTTTCTTAAAATAAAATAAAAAACTGGACCAGAATCACTTTGTTGTCTGTCTTTGTCTAATTGTCTGTATGTCCAAACAATTTTTCTTAAATAAATATTAATATAACATAAACATTTAATAATTCTATCTCCACCTTAGAGCAACCCATACGCTCGTTTGCCTAGTCTTCTCCATAAAAAAAGGCAAAGGTAGGCTTTTTTGTAGGCCTTGGGGCATAGAAAAATTTTAAGCTTCTAAATCAACGCAATCAAAATATACGCATTTGTATGTAATTCGCCGCGTACTCTGAAGAAAGGAAGTATCCTATAACATATAGTAAAAATAATGCTTAAATGTATCGTATCCTTTGATTGCAATGTCTTAGAAACTTTATTTTTACTTTACTTCAAGGAAAATTTCATCATGATATCTCCATGCGATACCGAGATAAATGATCATAGATATCATCAAAGATGTATCTATTACATTTGTACTGTAATTTGTAACTTTAACTAATTTATATATACAATTAAACTAAAGACCATCGATCACTCTACTAACTAAGGAACTAAGAAATGGTCTAAAAGTTAAATATAGAGTCTATTAGTTAAGTCAAACATGGTGGTTGTGATAAATTGAGTTCACAAGATTCTTCTTTGAACGCCGCTAACTTAGATTGCCTTCTTTGAAAGCGCAGCAATTTATGTATTAATAATAGTTGTTTGAATAATAATAATATTATTTAGTGTTTGTTAGGCTATAGTGGCGCAATGGAACTGCGTCTAACTGTAGATGCGAGGGTTTGTGGGTTCAATAATCGATTGAAGAATGAACTATATTTATTTTCCCATCTGAAATCTGCATAATAATATATTTTTCTAAATATTATTCTCATGTTATTCTTTTGTTTAGTACAGTTAAATAAAATGGGACCAGTGTTACAATATAATACAGTGATGACGTTACATATTCATATAGGAAATTGGTCAATTACTTTGTTCTATATACAGACTCGTAATAGATATTAAAAGATCCATTTTTCTCTGGCAGTAACATATAAAACGTATATTCTATTATAATATTAACTGAAGCTTAAAAAAAGAAAAAAACAGATTTCTTTATATTATAAACATAAAACCTTTCCACTTATTCAAATATAATTGACTATATACAATTACGATAAGAGCTCGCGAATCTGAGAAGGTTTGCAAACAGGAGCGGTCGGCAGAACTCCTCAATATCTCGAGTGGAGATCTAAAGGAAATTACCTTAACATTAATAAGTCATTGAAGTGAATACTTCATTCCTATTTATAAAACATGAATATCAGATATGGTCTGTTTTATAAAAAAAAATATTTGATGTTATTTTTATATTATGATTTTATAGTCAAGCATTATGGTTGCGAGTTATCTTATCTTATCGGATTCGAATCATTTTCATGCTCAGCTCTGATTATCTACAGACATCCACTCGAGAAAATTAAATATTTAACATTTTCATTTCCTCGCTCTGGTAAAGAAGCGAAGTCCGGCGTTGAGTTCCGCAACGGCGTTCAATTCAACACGCAGTCCCTCCAGAATTCCAGGAAAATGGGGAACCGAGAGTCGTAACACTAGGTCCCCAGGTTCACTTTGCCTACCATGGTCTATGTAGGATACAGCGTAAACCTTCACCATATTAAGCCGACGGTAAGCTTGATCGTAAGTGCCTCTATCAGTTAATGTGGATTCGGATGGGTTTTACGTTTGTTTAATGAGTCTCGGGGGGACTTCGTGGTTCGATTCCCTTAGCGTTGTTTATGTGGTCCTTTTTGTGTGATTAAGCTGGTTGGCGTTGGATATAAGGTATATACCTTATAGGTATAAAGGTAATAAGTTTATACGTATGTTGTTCTTAGATATTTCACGTGGGTTTATATTGAAAGATCTTTAAAAATCCTACGAATGTTTTGGAGAATATTTGGTTAAGGATTTTCGTCAAACTTTCATTAAAAGTTCTTCCATGCGGTAATGAAAATAAAATTTCTGAAATAAATGAATTTTGAATATGTAAAAATTAATTTTGAATGTATTATATTAAGTATTCTTTATATTGTGTACTGCATTCTTTATGATACATTAGTATTTGTGCAATACAATTTAACATGTGCAAAGTGGAGTAGGTTGTGTAGGAAGGCAGACCCTGGCAATAACCGGGATTCATCTCAAGAGGAAGAAGAGCATTTCAAGTAGTACAACTGATCACATTTTATTTTACTGTACAATAAATAAATAAAATTAATAGGAATTCAATTAATAGGCTAATAGAAAGAGTTAATAGGGAAAGAGAAAGAGAGTTGTGTCAGAAGGCAGATCCTGGCAATACAAGTCGGGGCTAATGACAGGTTGAAGAAGAAGAATAAGAAGAGGAAGAAAAAGAATAAAGGCCTAGTGCTGCCTCGCGCTAAATTTGAAGACAATATTTGTTCAAACAAGTAAGTACCTACATAAATAAACTATAATAATATTCTACTTTTAGCATATATCTAAGCGTAGTAGATACTATATATGATTAAAGTAGTTTAATTAACGTTTTGCGCGATTCCCTATAATTAATTTGCTTCGGCCAGCAGTTTTACTGCTGACCGTCTTCAGCGTCCGTCGAGATATTCACAGATTTAGATTTGTCTAGATAGAATGGTAATAAATAATACTTTTTTTTAGCTTCACGCTGTATCCCGCACATAGCAGGGTAAGCAGAGTGAAACTGGGGGCCTAGTGTTAAGACATTCCGTTTGCGTGTTGAGTAGCGGAAATCAACGCCACGCTTTTCCTCGTTATCAGAGCGAGGAATTGAAAATATTAAATATTTATTTATTTCCCTGCATAAAAATATACAATTCTAGTTTTTTAGCAGTAATATAAGTTCTTTGTTCTCTTTTAAGAACTGAATGATTAAAGATCGTATCAATCGATGTCGACGCTCCAACCGTACAACTTTGTCCGGTTTTCAATAGTTCTATATACGAAGTGTATAAAATAAAGATATTTTTTTTACTTAGCAGCTAAGCTATGTAAAATATAATTTTACTTCATTAAAAAATGAGTGATATGTTTTTAAGAAAATACAGAAAACAACTATTACAGTTGGTCATCTTGGCTAACGTTGAATAGTGAAATAAGGTTTTCGTAAGTTATTCCGTCATATCCTTTTCCTATAAACATAAGGTCATAAATTTTAAGTTACACATCTTAGCTTACACTTAGAAGCTTAGTGAGCAATTTTTTTATATTAGCTAAATAAGATGGCAGTAATGGCGGACATGAGGACAAGCGGGCCATTGTAAACGCTACATCGATTCCCTTTCTAGGAAATTATTTATTTATTATTTTCATTCTCTCGTTCTGGTAACGAGACAAAGCGTGCCATTCAGTTTTTTTTAAGTGAAAAATGAAGAGAGAAGTGTATTTACACTCTAGGTTCCCCCTGCTTTCCTTGCTATGTACCAGATACAGAGTGAATCTAAAAAATAATAATAATTCGATGAGTAGGATACACATATTAAATTTATAATCTTTGTAAAGCTTCAACATGGTCTAGAATAAGCTTAAAACAGCTATACTGTATAACACTTGAACTACAAAGTTTTCCATAAAAGCATCAGTAATATCCGTTGAAAGTTGAACGCGAATTTATAATAGATTTAGGGCAGCGTTTGTGTGTAGACGGGAGAATGAATTATTTTTATTTCATCTTTAATCGTAAAAAGATCAAGCGCAACGTTTGATTCCTCCGCTATAAAAGCAATGTCTTGAAAATCAGGCGGTGCGTGGGAAATGGAGTGTCTTAATACTAAGATCTTTCTGCTTACCCTATTATATGCGGGATAACACTTTGTCTTTTAGTAGTTGTTTACGATAGAATAAGTAACATTGTTAATTTTTGTAATAAATCAATAAATAACTGAAAATATTGTTCATTTGTTCCAAGTAAAACAGTTCATTAAGTAACGTGAGATATTGCAGTGTATTTAATTTATTTAAATCAAGTAAAACGTATACAATGAAAATATATAAAACGAAAATATATTTTGCTTTATTTGCATAAAATGAAACATATATTTACAGAGTTATGCTTAAAATAACTTTATATTTTTTTTCTTCAGCAGAATATTAAATATCGAGGCCATCATCTAGCAATATTTACTGATATTTGTGAATTACGGCGTTAAATTCCATCATTTTTCTTAAAATTAGGAACATCCTAATCAGTATAGTGCCATTGGTAGAGGGGCAGCAGTAGCGGTAATTTATTTCTAATTGTCTTTGGTGGACTAAGAACTTACATGGACTAGACTAGAAAAAAAAATTAAACAGTTCTATCTATATTTTCTCTTTTAAGTAATTTAATTGCGTTTTTTAAACAGTTGTTTCTTTGCATATCCTCTATTAAGTAATTTCGTTATTTTTTTTAACTTTACTTTACACTTCGTATACTACAGAGCATTATAGGCAGGGAGTATAGAGTATGTTCGTTATAAATAAATTAAATTCAATAAAAAATAATTAAAAAAAAGCCTTAAATACCTAAAAAAAATCTTATCTATTACTAATCCAGGTCCAGTAAATAGATATATGAATTAACGTATACGCAAAGTGTATTTCACCGTCGGCGTGTCGGATTTACGTCGCAGTAAACCTGCTCCGCAATTTACGAGCGAGTACGTACGTACTGTACCGTACGCTTCGTTACTGCTTTTCATCATAAAATTTTACTTCATTTACTCTAAACTTGGTTTCGCTGAATGCCTCTTGAATGTGGAAACAATTTGGGTAATTAACGTTTCATAATTTAAATATTCTTTGAAATTATTATGTCTTGTTATTAGCGACATTAATTTTTTTGGCTAACGTATAAAATATTTGATCGTAGCGAAGACGCTCCTGTCTCCGCTTTCCGTCGAATTCTCGAGGCCAATTCTCGAGTGGCAATCGAATTCACAACCGTCGTGTTTACAGTTCACACGTTTACCGTTCACGTTCGCTCTATTCCACTGCGTTACTAAAGCCTCATTTTTTAAAAATATTATTCGCATCAAAAATATCCTCAAAATGTAAATGTAAGATATAAAAAACGAAATTTTGCGTCAAAACATTGTCAGTTAATTGTATCTCTTCCTTAAGATCAATCTTTATAATAAGAGCTGAAAGTTTCCCTGAAAACATTTTCATCATCGTCTCTTCTAATATTATTGAGTCGTGTAAGGTTTATTTTCTGTAGTGCTTCACGTTTATGTTACTACCTTATTTTACGGATATATTAAAATAAATATTTGATTATTTAAAATCATTTATTTTTAAGAACGTCTGTGGCCGACTAAAATTATCTTAAACCAGATATAAATTTATTTTTCCATGTAAAAGGTTTTATATATTTGTTCAGGAAATCTTGAAATTGAACCAATTTTCCTCTTCCTACTGACAAGTGTCAAAATGATTGTCGTACGATCGAGGATGCTTAAAATATTTTTGGTAAATGGTTTCCTTTAAAAAGTACGCAAAAAAAGGTTTTTTTAATGTTATGCTGCTATAGTTATTTTGTTATGTCTTCTACATGCTTCATTTACCACAAATTCTTTCATGAAATTAATTTCTTTTTTTATATTATTTTTATAACATTATTTTAGCGTTATCGCCCACTGTATTCCGCCCACAGTGGGGTATTCAGAGGGTAACTAGTGTTAAGACACTCCGTTACCCATCTTCGGTCAAAAGGACTCATTACGTGTTGGTAGCAGGACTCAACGCTACGCTGTGCTACGCCATCAGAGGTAAGAAAATTGAAATATTACATATTTCGTTTCCCCGAATGGGAATCCAACCCACATCCTGTCGCATTTACAGTCACATTTTGGGCCAAGACTGGTCTCATAGTATAGTATTGGAGTATATGCCTTAAAATTATTAAATTTAAAACTATTTAATGATTTCCATATTAAATATAAGGCAAACATATTATACAGGGTGTTTGTTTCGAAGTGTACAGCGGGTGTGTGCAGAACTATCACCAACGCCGAGCTCGTGCTGGCACTAACTTTAATTGCATTCAAACACATCGCTCGCTGCTCTAATGAGATTCCGTTTGTGCTATAAATTTTATCCACACGGATACTTCGACAGTTTTATAATTGACATAATTATGTATACTTCGCGAAGACGGTTTCAACAAGTGTTTTAATAAGTCGTATAGATGAGGAGTTATTGAAAAATCATCATTTTAGGTGTTAATTAATGCCCCTTAAAAGTTGTTTCTCTTATATTTTCCATGTTCCTGTTAAGGCCAGTTGTGCCGTAGGGGGACAGTAAGCGCGACAGGTTGTGTGGGTTCAATTCCCATTCGAGGAAATTAAATATTTAATATTTTCGTTTATTCGCTGTGGTGTCAAGGCAGAGTGCGGCATTGAGCTCCGCCACCGAAGGTCTTTTTTAACACTAGAGACTCTCTGCGTACCCTGCTACATGTGGGATACGGTAAGACTTAATAAAAAACAAATCAACATAAAATAATACAATCTTTTTTAATTCCAAGGGGATGGTAAAATTTTACCTTTCTCGTTAAAGATTATACTTGTAATGAGTGGAAGGACTAAAATATGCAAAATTTTAATTATGCGGTGAGGTCTTCCCCAAAATATGGAAATGTCTTCTATAGCCCTAGACGGACTTTCAAGGGTGTTCGCTTAACTTTCGCTGGTGACGTGGAAATTGAAACTTGAACAAAACACTTGTTTGACAGCTTTCTGATGTAAGTACATATAATACATACATCTATAGCTAATGATTACTTAGTGATACAAGGGTAAATATTATTATTATATAGTTTGAGGCCAGTTGTAGGGTAGGGATACAAGCGTGCGACTGTGATCCAAACAGATTGTGGGTTCGATTCCCACTCAAGGAAATGAAATATTTAATATTTTCGAACAAAAACAAGCATAATTAATATTACTATATTTCATTGTATGGCAATCCTCCAGGCAAACTCTTATTTATCTCTGAATGCAGCTGTAGAAATTATCTACTACATATATGTGATTAATTTTAAGTAATACACAAAGCTAAAGCTTGAGAGGTTTTTATCCATTGAAGTATATATTTAAATCTGGATTTAGTATTCAAACAGGTATTAAATCTTATCAGAGATTTACGAGTAATAGTCTGACTTTACGACGTTATTCGCCACTCCTAAAGCGTTCACGTGTATCCATTATCTTTATGCGTTTACAGCTCCAAGGTATCTGTTTCATTGACAATATGGTAATAAAAACTGTAGCCTCTTAAAAATACTGAATTAAAAATTATAGTAACGATAATTTTTTAAATAAATGTACCTTTATTTTTAGTCTTAAAAAGTCCTTAATAATAGACTTAAAGTTTACTAGTACTTTTTAAATCATGCAAATATATAGAAACTTATATATTTTTAATACATACAAAATAATACAAGTTTATCGCTCAATGTCAGTTTAAAAAAATCTAAACGTTTTATTGTATGTACCAATGTTTGAGTAAGAAAACTGTAATAACATTTTTTTTACAAAGACAAAACAAAATTACTTCATTAATAATATGCTTCTGGTACTTATGTACATACAATTATTCTATCTTAAATATCATCCACACCATCTGGATACGTGGCACTCCAGTACTGTGCGGTTTCGTAGAAATTTCCTTCCACGCGCCACCGAATTGTGGAATAGCCTACCCGTGGCATTATTTCCAGGTCGGTACGATATGGGTACCTCCAAAAAGCGAGTCTACCTCCACCTCAAAGGCCGGCAACGCACCTGTAGCTCCTCTGGTGCTGCACGGGGTCGTGGGCGGCGGTCATCGTCATCAGGTTTTTTGCCTTGTCCTTTTTCCATAAAAAAAAATTCTTTTTTGTTTTAAAATAGTTTAAAATAAACCTAGTTTTTTAATATAAAAGCAATAAATAATCATTATCAATTTATATTACATAATAAATACTTTTCCACATTATTTCATCTTTATTTTAAAATGCACTTTGGGTTTAATATTCCTGTATTACATACTAAAGCCAGGTTATGGCACAATTTAATCAACCACAGTGTAAAATACACTATAACAATAAAGGCGCGATCAAAGGTCTTTCAAAGGGGATGAACTTTCATAAAATTCCGCGTTCACTGCGGACTGAAAAATATTAGAAGAGGCATAATAATTCTGTAAAAATTTATAAAAAAAAATGTTGTGTATTTAAATCGACAAGCTTATTAGATAAATTCTTTACTTAGGTAAACTAGTTTTATTAACATTATTGAAATAGTTCATACTTGATCCAAAAGAAATAAGAGAGAGAGGTATATAGTGTGGCTGTAGTGTGGTGTGAAATTTTGGATATTTTCATTTCTTCACTCTGGTGTCGAGGAAAAGTAGAGCGTTGAGTTCCGCCACTCAATACACAATGTCTCGAAAATTCGACGGTAAGTGGAGAACGGAGACGCTAACGTATTCTGCGTGCGAGATGTGAAGGTGAAAATAAGATATATGTACAAACATTAATTTCAAATTTTCACTCGTATATGTATGGACAGTTTCCAAACAAAGATAAGAGAATGAAGAGAATGAACCCACGCTGGGTTCAAATTTCACTTCATACAAATTAATACGTTCTCTAAAAGAAATTCTACATACGAGTAGCTCTTCTAAGTGTAATATGTTCTAAGGTACGTATAAACTCAATCTTCCGCTAGAGGGCCGTGGAGTTTGATTAAGAATTAATTAACAGCTCGTTGGTCTGGACCTTGAGATTATACTCCTTTTTATTTTTGTAATTTAAGCCTTGTCTTGTCTTGTAGTAAATTTTCTGAATGAAATAAAAATATCAGTTAATTTTTACTTTAAGCAATTAATGTCTGTAAAAGTGTTAATTAGTTTATAAGAATTAGCTGTTTGAAATTTTTAATTGATTTTAAAAAGTATTTTAATTTTTAAATAAATTTAAAACTGTATTTTTTTTTCATCTATTTAAAAATCTAGATCATTTGAAATATTAGACATTTTAAAAATGTTAATCTGAAACACTATAAAAATCGATTTGATCGTTTTCAAATTACTTACTTTTTTGGTGAGATATATATTTTTAAATTCAATAACGACATTTACTTACAGATTTATAAAAAACAAATAATAAAATAAATATATTGAAAATCAAGAAAAGCAGTCAAAGCTACGCATTTAACAAATAAACAAAATTGAAATAAATATAAAAATGTGAGCTCGTAATTCTTGGTTAAAGGCAATCCACGAAAAATATGAAAAGCCGTGTAAATGAAGGCTCTTTACTCGAGGGTCCTCTGTGTTTCCAGTGAGGGAAATCAGAACGGGCTTAATGCAGCTATCTTAGTCTTACTCAAAGGAATGAACTTATATTTTTTAAGCTTTCTTTTATAGTATAAATCACTAATAATGAAAAATAAATAATACGTGTTTTATTTTTCGTTACAAAACTAAGTAAACGAAAATTTTAAGACATCGTTTTTTACGAAATATTTAGCTTACCAAGAATCGAACCCAGAACACTTCAACAGCCCGAAGCACAACTACGCCAGGATAGCATCCATAGAGTAGCGACAAACAGCGTATGCAATTTTAAATACGTCTCATACTTTTACTTGGAAGGCGTGGGTATCAAAGATGCTTAGAACTTTTCACCATCATCTCTTCCCTTGAAGATTGTTTTCTAATATAATATTTTCTTAACTTATGTACACATGTTTGTAATATATATTAACGTGTAAAATAAATATGAAGTATGAAAAGGGTAGTTAAATAAAACTTCTCGTCTAATCTCAAATTTTGCTCGCGGAAATGATCTTTAAATTGTATTTTTATTTTTTTATTGCTTCACGCGGTGTCCTGGCAAAATAGGCTGAGTTAACAGAAAATAAATAAAAAAAGAGAAGCGAAAAGAAAATAATCCTCCGAGTGAGCATCGAACACACAACTGTTGTGTTTTGTGTGTGTAATCATTATAATTTTAGTTTATTTATAAATATAATTATTATATCGCATAGTACATAACTTCCTTAATTAAGTATAGTATATAAAAAATACTAGAGCATCTTCGTCCCAATTAATTGGTTTTTATTTATAATATTTGTTCTTTTATTAATTATTATGCAGTTATAAATTTATAATAATACTAGCGCACGCGCGCAGCTTCGCCCGCTTATTTGTACCCTTAGAGGTGAATTTAATAAACCATAAAACATGTCGTGTTCAATGAAATATTTTTAAGTCTAAATTTCAAATTTTATAAAAACGGTTGCGATTTAACGATTTTTCCGTACAAACTTTCAAACCTTTATTTGCACCCTTAGGGGGCGAATTCTAGAAAAACCATGAAACACATGTTCAATTAAATATTTTTAAGAGTCTTAATTTAAAATTTTATAAAAATTGGTGCCGATTTAAAAAAATTTATACAAACTTTCAACCCCTTATTGGCACCCTTACGGGGAGAATTCTAGAAAACCATAAAACATGTGTTCAATTACATATTTTTAAGAGTCTGAATTTCAAATTTTATAAAAGTCGGTGGCGCTTTAAAGATTTATCCATACAAACTTTCAACCCCTTATTTGCACTCTTAGGGGGAGAATTCTAGAAAACGATGAAACACAATTAAATACTTTTGAAAATCTAAATTTCAAATTTTATAAAAATCGGTGCCGATTAAATTTTTTTTCCATACAAACTTTCAACCCCTATTTCACCCCTTTAGGGTTAACATTTTTTAAAATCCCTTCTTAGTGGATGTCCAGATTACGAAAGTAAACATCTGTCCAAATTTCACGTTTCTATCATCAGCGGTTACGGCTGTGCGTCAGTGAGGACAAGTCCTTTTATATATATATATATATATATATATATATATATATATATAGATAAATATTTCCATAGTGTTTCTTATATAAAGAATCTGAAATTCTATCCTAACATTGCTAATGTTGGAAGGTATAGTAAATATCCACTAACGCGGCCTCGCTCGGGCGCTACACCAATAAACTCTGATTAAAATTTAATCAAGCGAAACTGAGCGTTTTTGTCGACAAGCGCTTTTGATAACCGCGACGTTAGAGCTAAATTCCACGGTTATTACATACGTGATGGTCTAGGCACGACTAAATTAAGATTAAAATATATATTATTTTAAATACGAAATAGTATATTATATCTTCACATAATATCTTGATAAAGTATAGCACAGTGTCAAGACACTTTTTTCTTCACTTTCTGTCCGAATTTGTAAATTTAGGTGCTGAAGCTCAAAACGTATATTTATTTTTCAATATAAAAATATATTCTTCGGAAGGTAGGTCTATACAATAAATATTTGAACAATTGAATTTAAACAAATAAGTTAGAGTCAGTTATATATTTTCATTTAAAAATTGTAATGTAATATACGAAATTTAGGAATAGAAAAAATGTATTGAAATACATTTTTTTAAGAACATTACAGTTTTAATTCGTATTTAGGTATTCACTTCATTTGGGATTTCTTAAACAAAAATTAAAACTGAGACAAGATTTTTATTAAGTTGAGAAGGGAAGAACATAAACATTTATATCGCATAATTTTATTTTTTTAGGTCGAACGCTGTTGAGATACGAAAACATTTTGGAATAAATTATAGTAAAAGCTTTTGATTGCTTATACCGTTTTCTTCTCTATGTTTTAAGGTATTATTAAAATTTCACCCGCATTTTCGTCCCGCAGTGTTAGTAGGGTAGACAGAGGGAACCTGGAAACTTAATGTTGACACTCCGTTCCAATTAAGATACTTCGGTTCCCCACTTTTCGATGAATTCTCGAGGCATTACGTGCTGAGTGGCGGAACACAATGTATATGCAATATCATCGTGACCAGAGCTAGGAAATGAAAATTTTAATTTCCTTAATCTTCAGAATAGATGGTATGGGTTCGCCACAATCAATATTTAATCAACTCGCGACTCGAAAAGTCTAGCTTACTCAATAATATGTTTTCTTTTATAAAAAAATAATTAAACTATCATGACAAATCAAAATAGAAATAGTAAACACCAGACGTTACGCAGGCATTGTAAATGTAAAACCGACTGTGGGTTCGATCCCCCCTCGAGGAGATGAAATATTTTCATTCATTCAATTTCCATTTCTTCGCACTGGTGTTGAGGCAAAGCGTCGAGTTCTACCACTCACGAGCAATGCCTCTAGAATCCAGTAAGAATTTTAAATAAAATTTACGCGTAAAATATGTACCAATAGAATCTATACGTATATTATACTTATTATTCGTATATTATAATGTTGAAAGAGTTTCTTTGATTGAAAGCGCTGATCTGAGAAACTGCTGGTTTGAACAAAAAAAATGTCTTGAAAAGTCCATTTATCGAGTTAGACTATGGACTATATTACAGTTAATCGTTTCGATGTAACACACTGTACCTGGGCTCAAAGTTACCTAGAGTTACTATTACTAAAGTTACTCTTAGTTAGGGTTTACCCTTAGTGATATTTGTTTTACCATCAAGTAGAATCCACAGGTGAAACCTAGATTGAATAAATAATATTTCCGTTAGAAACATATCTAGATCTCAATTTATATTCGCACAATATAACGCGAAGCCTGCGGGAAGTCGTTATCAGCAACTAACTAGTCACTACGTGAAAGTTAGTTAGTGCCAGTTAGACTGTTACGCTTTTTATATAGAACTAAATATTGTTATATAGCGCATAAGTTATTTTGCCTAAATCTTTGTCATAGAGGCTCATTGTGGTGCATCGTGGGACTTTAAGCTTGACTGGTCGTGGGTTCAATTCGTACACGAGGAAATAAATTACATTACCTAACATGCAATGTTTATAATTGGGGTTAAAATTAGAGATTGCCTTATATTGTCTATCAATGCCTGAAAAGATAATACTGATACTGTTTTTAACCTTTCAAATAACAATAAATATATTTCTTGAATCTACCATACAGTTTGTATATCAAATAATCAAAAGCAAACTAGTTTGTATTGTAACAAGCACTATTCAACCGGAACGCAGAACGAGGACCTCGACTCGTTATCTTTAAGCCAGTGGCCACAGAAGTTTACTCCTCTAACACTGCTTACATAAATAATAATATATATATAGTCGTGTTGACTTTGTAATAGAATACAAGTACTTTTGAACTATAGCTATATAACGTCTTTCTAGTTATGTCGGAGATTTCGAAAGTCGCTTTGAATCAATGCGTGAAATTGGAGCAAACATACGTCCTCATAAGCTTTTAAAATTTTTATATTAGTAGGCTATTATATACTTATACCATAATTGCTAATTTTGTATTTAATAAGTAAATCTTTTCCGCATCATTAGACTTGTAAAGGAACTGACATTTATTGTTCTGTAACGCTAACTGTACTAGAGTTAGCAGTTGATGATTATTTCATATTTATGAAGTGACGGGCTCTTATCTCGGTAAGGTAATGGGCGAAGTTGAAATAATTTTGCTGGAAGCCCCCTCCTTTGGATTTTAGATGTCGACTTGTAAACTCCAGTTGTAAATTAACTTAAAACAGTCTTGTCATTTACTACAATTGTCCTGGATACTTTTGAATTATAAGTAATGTTACAACTATTAGCTTTTAAACTGTATAAACGTCCACGATGCCTTTCAATGACAAGAGTAATTTCTTTTGCTATTTTAATTAGAATTGAACGCTTGTGGAACATGTAGAATATGCTCTACATTTCACTCCGTTCCTCATTTTCCACCGAATCCTGAAAGCATACCAGCACCATTAAATGTAAATATTTTAAATGTCCTCCAATGGGGATCGATCCCACAACCATCACGTTACAGTCTAAAGGGCGTCTTTTGCCCCTGCGCCATTACGACCTCGATTTATTTATTGAACAATATATTTTAAGTATAATATATAATACTATAAGCCCACTTCACATACAATGCATACTTATACCGACATAATTATAGTCATATAGAGGCACATATGTCGATAGCAACAATAACAAAAACAAAGAACAGAAACAATTGGCAGGGAAAGACAAACGCAATCAAAAAGCAATCGAGCGTAATCCAACGCAACGGTTCGGTTCACGAATGAAAGAATCCTTTAATATTCTATTTCTGTGGTCGCAGTTCCATTACCGCCTATCTCTCTCTCTCTCTCTTTTATGTATGTAAACGTAGGGTGATCATTGAATTTATATATATTGGTACTGAGTTCGAATACTGTACATATGTTTTTAACAATCTGAAGTAATCTATACTAGAGATAGAAAAATATTTTGGAAAACGTATAATGATTTGGATGTAGCGTGACTTAATTCGAGAACTCGACTTCAATTTTTTTTTAGCTTTGCGCTGTTTCCCGCATACAGCAGGGTAGGAAGAGAGAACCTAGTGTTACGATACTCCGTCCTCTGTCTTGCATCAAAATTTGAGTTTATTGTTTATTTCCTATTGTAGATACTTAATTGCTTCAAATCACCAAAGAAAAAGAAAAAACAACATATTTGTATACAATATGTTATATAGTTGTACACTAGTGACCTATAATGTCCCTGGCGTAGTTTCACAGACGATTGCCGATCTCTGCTATAATCGCAATGGACTCGAGAGAAAATTCATTTGTTCCACATAATACGTACGTAATAAAAAGATCGTATATCTATTTTAATAGGTATATATACATATTTAGCTTCCAGAGTATATCTCACACAGGCAGAGGGAGCCTAAGAACCTAGAGCTAAGACACTCCCTTCCCATTAAGACACATCCGGATAACGGATAACTCTTGGATTCGGTCTTAGTGCAGTGGTCTGATTATAACGTCTGATTATAAACGCGAGGTTTTTTAGTGAGATTTCTAATCAGGGATTTTTTTAACGTGAATATTTACCTTATTTACATATTTAGATTATTATTTTCCCTTTCCTGTAGACAAAATAGCGTTGAGTTTCGTCACTCAACGCGGATTGTCCCGAAAAGTATGTGGAAAATGCAGAACAAGATTTTCTTCTGCTTATTCAGCTAAGTGGGAAAAGGCGATCAATCAATACTACAAATATTTTTCCATACAAACACGTAGAGCTAAACGAAAAATCGGATTTCGACTTATGTTGACACGTCCAAAGCCACCCGACCATTGAAAATCCAAAGCGTTGGAACAAATTGGTTCTAACGATGTTATATCGGACTAACACCTGGCCTCCCATTGCCTCCTACATCTCTATATATATATATATATATACATACAGGTAGATACATCAAATACACTACAGTTATAATAGATCAATTTGAAATTTCAAATGTTAAATTAAATGAACAATTTCTTATTGAAAATATTGATTTTTACTTATAGAAGTTTCTTCTTTTTGTATACTGCTGCACTCGATTCCTTTTGCAAAGCTCTTGTGAAGACAATGGCAATATGGGAAGAGGTTTGTTGGCTGATTTCATCATACTTTAAATCAGGTTTCAGAGAAATAAATAATTGAACTTTAAGACATAGATATCTAATTGGATCTTATACTTATTTTATTATTTTAAATTTTAATGTCGCTCAGAAGACAATTGATGAGATTTATTAAAGAAATAATGTTTTTTTTAAATATACGGAAAGTAGAGACCTGAGGGACTTTGCTTACTTTAAAATGTAGTTAATGTGTGTGAATCGTATAAAATAATATATTTCAATATATAAATGTATAAAGAAAAATCCGATTTATAGAAAGCCGAGTCATAATTTTACATTACCTATAATTTTTGAAAAACAAAATACTCGTACAGTGTTGGCAAAAGTCGTGAAAGTAAAAAGCAACATTGATCCTTTAATCTTAATAGGATGAAAGAAATAGGCTAAGAGTAATATCCAATTATCCACATCTCATCCTACCTTAGTAAGGGTATAGCAATGTAAGCTCCTTCACTTTTTTCTTATTTTTAAAAGTTATAATAACATTTTTATGTTGAATTAATTATAAGATAAATAAATAAATCAGCTTCACGCTGTATCCCGCACACAGCAGAGTAGACAGAGGAAACCTAGTGTTAAGACACTCTGTTCCCCACTTTCTGCCGAATTCTGGAGGCATTGTGGTTGAGTGGCAGAACTCAACGCCGCGCTTTGCCACGACACCAGAGCGAAGAAATGGAAATAAAAACGTAAATAAATATTTTACTTCCTCGAGTGGGGATCGAACCCACCACGCGTTACATTGACACTTTAGTGCCGCTGCGCCACGAAGACCTCTATATTATTAGACTAGCGGACGCGCGCAGCATCGCCTGCTTATTGCTTAGGGGTGAATTCTAATAAACCATGAAACACGTGTTCAATTAAATATTTTTAAGAGTCTCAATTTCAAATTTTATAAAAATCTGTGGCGATTTAAAGATTTTTCCATATAAACTTTCAACCCCTTATTTACACCCCTAGGGGATGAATTAAAATAAACAACGAAACATGTGTTCAATGATATATTTTTAAGAGTCTAAATATTTAATTTTATAAAAATCGGTGGCTATTTAAAGATTTTTCCATACAAACTTTCAACCCCTTATTGGCACCATTAGGGGGTAAATTCTAAAAAACCGTCAAACAGGTGTTCAATTAAATATTTTTCGAGTCTGAATTTCAAATTTTATAAAAATCGGTGTCGATTTAATTTTTTTTCCATATACACTTTCAACCCCTATTTCACCCCTTTGGGGTTAAATTTTTTCAAATTCCCTTCTTAGTGGATGTCCAGATTACGAAAGTAAACATCTGTCCAAATTTCAGGTTTTACGCACAGCGGTAACGGCTGTGCGTGCGTCTTACCTCAGTCAGTGAGGACAACTCCTTTTATATATATAGATAAAAAAATAATAAAAAGAAAGATTATAAGAAAAATAAAATTATAAAAATATAATCGTTATAAAAAAATATATTACAAATTGACTTGAGCAGCAGTATTCTACGAAGATGTCTAAAATCGCATTAAGACTAATTAAGGTGTGGATCGTTTTCTAATTAAAAACGATGTTTTGTGAGGTCGAAAATGTAATGAAACCCACACACAGGCACTGTAACGAAATTCACTCAACCTTGTCTCGAAAACACATCAAACGTCCTTATTGAAAGTTCATTCCATGACTTCACGGCGAATGTATTAAGGGATTAGGTTATAGACCGTAAGAAAATATCCATACTGAAGTCAGATTCTTCTGGATAGCAAAGGGTTCTTTGATGAATCGGATATACTTTTTTTCATGCTGAAGCTAGCATATAACAGGGTAATCAGAGGAACACTTCCGTTCCACTGAGTAGCGGAACTCAACGCAGTGCTCTGTCTCGTTACCATTGCAAAAACATGAAAGTATTAAACTTTTAATTTCATGGAGTGGGGAACGAACCTACAACTGTCGTGCGTACAAACACGCCACGACTGGCCTCTGGGGATCTACTTAATGAAATACATTAGTGTAATTATGCATTCTACTAAACTTTGTCTCTTCCATTTTACCCTCAGAGAATGAATTTAAAATCCAATGAAATATTTATAATGACGATTTTCAGCGTTACGTTTCTTATTTAACAAGGTAGACTAGAAAATTTTGTGCCAAAACACTCCGTTCCCGCTTTGTGCACGAATTAGAAACATTACGTAGTCAGTCTCAAGAGACTCCGAGGATAATTTAAATGTAGCATTATGGTTTTGGAGCGTAAGTCAAATTGTGTTTACATATATGGATATTACTCTATATATTCAGAATCTACGTCTGCCGTAGCTACCGTAGAGTTCAGGAGATTTTATGTAAAACATTTTTAGTCATCATACATTTCCTATCGAGTTTCTAGGTGATCATTGCGAAGCGTCAAGGTGTCGACTGTAAACGCACGGCTGTGTCTTCTATTAGAAATCAATTATTTCAGTCCCACAATTTTGGTAACAAGATCTAGCACGGGGTTAAGATACGCCATTCAACACGCAATGTCTCGAAAATTTGATGGAAAAAAAACTCATTTTCATTATCCACACATTCCTCTTGCCCTGAAACATGCTTGATACAGCGTAAGGCAAGAAAGCAGAGAGAACTTCTCTCAGAGAACCTAGTTAAATAAACTAATGAGAATAGTTGCGTAATGTTTACACTGAACTTCTCTTCTGTCATTTACTCTCACAAGTTTTGGTGCATCAGTGTATCAGGGGCGGTCAAACTGGTGTACGTCAATATAACGAAAATATTAAGGCCGTCGTGGCACAGGGGCGAGTGTGTCACTGTGGCATGTTGTGGCAAACGTGGCAGGTTGTGGGTAAATATTCCAAAAAAAAATCTCGAAATTGAATGAAGCTATAATCATTGAATTTACATTCTTTCTTTCAGTCTTGATTATCATAATTTGTTGGTATACTATTCTTCAAACTGAATCATTATAATATAACATACAATATAATTTGGTACTACTAGGCAATATCAAGAAAGAATTCTACAACTGAAGTCAGTAAAACTATTAATGTCAGAACTAATTCATGCGGTAAAAGATTTCAAACAACTGAACCAAAGTGAAGTCGAGCACGACGACGGTATAACGAATGCGGATCGTGAAGTTTTAGCAGAATATCGCAGTTTAGAATTCGTATGTTATATACGAATAATATTTATAAGTGTAAGACTTATATAAAGTATGTTAATTTTTTAAATGAGATTTTTTTTCTATCTTCCTATATTAAAGAGTGGCCCGTATCTTCGTTTTCATGAAATTGATTACTTAAACCCGTTTTAGTCCCATTCTCGAATGATTTCCGTTGTAGGCAGAAGGAACCAAGTGTTAAGTCACTCCGTTCCGCACTTTCCGCCAATTTTTGGCACAACCAGTCGGTGTTGCAACATACTTTGTGACCCTACGCCACGACTGGCCTTTACTTGATATAACTTTTAAATCAACCTACCCTGCAATGTGCGGGATACAGCGTGAAACTGTTTTTTTTTTATTGAAATAAACATTTAATCGAATAATATTGAAAATTTAAATTATACCTTCATTTTATTGAACATATTAATTAGCGTGTCATTTGGCAAATTGCTTTAAAATAATTAACTACTAACACTAAAATAGGTCAGAGGACCGCTGCTATAGCAATTTATGATTCGTTGTCAATTGTAATAGAAATTTAATGTATTTCATTTATTTTTGTATTTAAATTATTTTAAAAAGCTTAAGAAGATTTTGTCAAATATTTAATAAATTGTATATTATCTAAACCCTTTTTCCCGATTGCGAGAAGAGGGTAATGTTTGTTGCAGGGGTGAATTTCGATTTCTTCGGCGCGCCTTACAGCCGAAATGGCTCGACGGTTTTTGATATACAAGTCGTCGTTATAACAATATTATTATTGCTAATGACAGTTTAATAAAACCTAACCTAACATTAATTGTCGGTAGCAATAAACAAATATTTTTTTGTTCTAATTAATCTATATTTTCAGTACCAATAAACTATTTTATTGCTCAATGCCTATGCCCTTGTTAGTGAATTTCATATTTTAGATCTTAAGATTTAAGTTTTCACCAGACATTAAATAATAAAATTCAGGTGGTTTATAAAGTCTTAAGCAACTTTTCGTCTTAGCTAACTCTGACAAACACCGCCTTAATAAAATTATGAACGTGAACTCTTAAGACTATAAATTAAAGATTTCGTAAAAAGCGAGCGCTTCTTGAACATTTCTTAACCGCCATATCTTGTATATTTAAAAAGGTATGCATTAGGCTGATGAGTTAACTAAGTTTATAAAGATTCATTCTACGTCATCATATATACAAAAAAATAGATTTGCACTAAAAAAAAATATTTTCTAATAAAATGTTGTGAACACCATTTTTATTGGGAAGCTGTCAGTTGTTCAATCTCAAGGGACATAGGAATCCGGATTTGTGGATTCGATACGAATCCGCGTAGTCCTCTGTCATGTCAAATTAATTGCTACTGTTTTACAATGACTTTGTTGGTCTCTTATACAATTTATTTGAAATATATTGTTAGTACTTATATATACGCTATTTATTTAGATTTGGTTTTTTATATTTATTCCTTTACTGACCCTTTTTTTGCAGCAACGTAAGCAAAAGAGAAATAGTGCCAGGACATTAGGACTAGGAGGTTTTATCACTTTCGGCCTGTGCCTAACAGAATTCAACGATAGCTTTACAGCTAGACCAGCGTTGGCTGCACTTCGTTTAACCGGATTGTGCATTGCTATAGTTTAAATATTTAAAACAGTCTTCCGTGCGAGAACACTTTGAAGTCATTAACGGTGTTACTTTTTTTATACATTTTATAAATATGTACATTTAAGTATGCTTATGTACCTAACATAAGCATACTTAAATGTTTATGCTTAAAAAAATCCGGCGTTGAGTTCCGCCAATCTATACATAATATTTCGATAAATGGGCGAAAACGAAGGAACGAACGATCCTAGAAAAAAAACATTAACCATCGCTGATATAAAAAATATTGCTGCAAACTTTTAATTTTGATCTCAATTTGCGATTTTTATGCAGTTTAATATCAATATTTATGAGCATGGAAATAAGTTACTTTTCGATATTCGAACTTCTGTATTTTAAGTTGTATCGTTTTAGTGGAAGCTTACATGCCAGCTTTTAAAAGTTATACGGAGCTTGGCATCAGAATATTTTCCAATGCGGTCGTATTACTTGAAGCAGCTTTTTTAACGACTTAAAAAAGGAAGTTGTCAATTTGTACTACTGTCAAGAACTTATGCGAATTTTGTTTCCATGTTCATCAACAAATTTCTCAGAAACTAAGAGCCATATAGCGCTTTTACTATTTAAGGCAAGTCTTTATGAAGTAATCAAAAAGCATATTCTAAAATCTCGCTAATGTTGTTAATAAATATTGAGGTGTAAACGTAAGCCATTTGAGCAATAATTAATTAAAGAGTTTTGTATAATATAATTTAATTAGACAAATTTGTGGTAACAGTGTGTACTGTATTGTATTGAACACTACACGAATGTAAAATCTACTGGATGTTTTGATTTAATTATTTTATAAGCGAAACAATATAATTTATTCGATTATTTTTTAGCTTTAGGTAACTTAGTGTTAAGACACTTCGTTATTTTAAAAAAATATGCGTGTTGTGTGGCAGAACTCAACGCTGCACTTTTTCTACTAGAGCGGTGAAATAGGAATAATAATAATAATTGTACATCGCACTCGCTACCATCATTTATAGTCATTATGCTGTTGTTTAATATTGATAGAAGAATACTTAAAAAAACTCTAAATAAGTCCACATACGTTTTAATGTACTGTTTAGAGTCTAATTTGTGATCTATTGAAATGCTTATTTGTTTTCAAATTCAGGAAATAGGAGTATTTCGTGAAATGTCATTTCATGAGAGATTGCATCGCGCGCTCGCTGTGATATTAATTTTATACACTTCCTGTTGAATAGTACACTATGTAGATAGAATAGGTGTAATATGAGATATTATGATTTATATTACCGTATTTCTATTGATAGGTTTGGTTAAATTTGTGATGGTAGTTTATTGGAACTGTATCTGATTAGCTACTGTAAAGGCGATAAGTTGTAGGCTCGATCCTGCTCGAGCATATTAAATAATATTTAATATTATCCTTTAGTCGCTCTGGTAACGAGGCACCGCGCTACGCAATGCCTCCAGAATTCGGTGGAAAGTGGGGTACGGAACTGACTAAATGGAAACGGAGTGTCTTAACACTAGGGAACCTAGGTTGTGAAGCAAAAAAAGATAATTATTGTAACATTGTGATACTTACTAAAACTAACTACTGTAATTCTATCATCACGAAACTTAACCGCCATGAAACACTGCAGGTTTACGTAGAATATGTGGCGATACAATAATATGACACTCTCCAGCTGGTCTGAAGATATAGACAGGAGTTCGCATTCTTCTATTATGTAATATAATCTCTTTTTTTCCGTACAAGCTCCTTCGTGTGTTCTCCATACAACGTGACATTGGCGAAGTGATTAGTGCTCAACTGGAACGCTCGAAACGCCATAAATTAAGAACTGTTCTGTTCTGTTCTTTCTATTATGGCGTCCTAAATTTAAACCCTTGCAATGAGAGCAAGGCCACGAATATCATATATATGATCATTTCAAAATTAAATTAATCTGGTACACGTACACGTGTTCTGAAACGCTGAAATTGTAAAAATCAGAGTGCCAATTTACCCCGCTAGTAGCGTGTGACGGTCATTCGGGGCAAAGATGCGTGAATTTGAAATTTAACTCAATATATTTGCTTTTAACATGTCTTGATTTTTTATGTATAATAAGATTGTATATAAATGAAAATTCACTTAGAGAAAGTGATTTTTACATATTAATATTATGAATATAATATAATATTTCACTAGCTTTACACTGTATCCTGCACATAGCAGGGTAGGCTGAAGTAATCTGGGCGCCATGTGTTAAAACTCTCCGTACCCATTAATATTTACGTATTACCCAAGAGTTCGGCTGTATTTTTCAATTTTCCAAGGATTTGATTTTACCCAAAAATCACAAACTGCAATTGTAGCGAGTTCAATTTTCATGCTTTGGTAGACAAAATACGGCGCTGAGTTCCGCTATTCAACACCAAATCTTTTGAAATCTGAGTGTAAATTTGAAAACTTAGTGACTTAGCACTAGGATCTTTTTTTATATCTTGCTATGCAGGAAAAATCAGAATTGTATATCGAATTATGTTTCGAAAAATAAAAAAAAATAAAATCAATAACATAAATACTTAAAATTTTACCTAATATTAAAATTTGACAACGGTAAAGTTTTTTCTTAGCCCACTAAAAATGGGCAACTCTTGGAAACCAGTACGAAATGAGAATATAGGAAAAATCCTGTAAAACACAGTCGCTGTAGCCAACCTTTTATTTTCCGTATCCACCTGAATACTAATTTTTTGGCTAATTTTCGATGTGTGTAATTTTGAGTGCAGACTCGCGTGAAATCACAATTAACATATAAACGTCCACTCGACCCGACATGGTCCCTTTTAGCGACATTACAAAAGACAAGGTAACGAGGTCTTGCTATACGAGTACGCGGTCTAAATTGTACGACGAAACTGTGTTAGTTTGATTGGAGTACCTTTTACTGTTTGCTGTAAAGTAAAATGGCGATTGCTTGATGTGAGCATTGTTCTGACGCCTTCAGCCTTTTGCGTAGGTAGGAGGAATATATTTCGTGAGTTATGTGTGGAATCGGTCAGTTCTCGATTTGGCCGGCTTTTATGCGATGTGCCCAGTGAAAGAAAGACGATGAGAACAACAAATATGCATATATTGGTGTTTCTGAACTTTAGTTGAGGCGATGGTGAAGTATTTATATTCCGCGCTGATTGCGTGTGAATGTCTAATAACAAATCTATATGTTTTTCCTAATTTTGTAATAGATGCTTAGGTTTAGTTTGTCTAGCTAGATTGCTTTAGCTTCATACTGTTTTCTTACATGCGGGTTAGGCTTGAGAACTTCATTCCATTGCAAATTTAACGAATCTTTTAACCTCAATTGTAGCATTTGCCCTTTTTAACTCATTAAATGTGATGGAGAACAGTTATTTTCAATTTAGTTGTATAATTGTTATATTTTAGATACTAGAGAAAACATAAGAACAGGTATATAATTTACATTTACACAGCTATTATGTGCGAAAGGTAGCGTGTAGCTAAAAAGTTGATATTATAAAAAGAAAGTAATCTGAATTACTGGCTTTTACCGCTAGGGAAGGGAAAACGGTACTCTGTCCCTGATGAAAAGCAAGCACTACGTGGCTGCCTGTGAGGAAAATTAAATAGAATGCATCGGCCGGGAATCGAACGCGGGCCGCCCGTGTGGCAGGCGAGCATTTTACCACTGAACCACCGATGCGTGTAAGGTAGACGGGCGCGGCCGACGCAAAACGTCGCGGAGGGCGGAGGGACGGATGGCGAGAGGCGAGCCGTTTCGCAGCAAGGATTTCTTGATATTTTAACAACTTCTAAAGTACTTATTAAAATGAAAAACAGTAAAAGACAGTTTTGATATATTAAATGGCTAATATAATTATTTATATGCTGAGAGTAAGGGATAAGTGAAACTTGACTCGATACAGCTGAGGTGTCAACGGCGTGATGTGTCAACAATTAATTGCGTTTTTGTCTAAAACTATTCACAATTTCGAAATAGTGTAAAAAGCAAATTTTATCTTCGTTTAACGTAGAAAATTAATAAAGTATTTTAAAGGATAAGGATTAATGCCATTAAGGAAAAACATCCCTCACAATAAAAAATATATTGAAATTACTATTTTTAGACAGAAAAATGATCACTACACGTTATCCTTAAAAGATACGAATATGCTGTCGCTGACTTTTTTGTAGATCTAATTAAGAGGAACAATACTGTAGTACATTTATTTTCATGTAGTACTTACTAATAAAGCAGCGCATGCACGAAAGTGTACCAACGGGTAGGACTTTATACACATTTATCTTATTTATGTTAACTTACATAAGAATGTACCATACACTAATAAACTTTCCATAAACCTTCCCTGAGAAATACTCGACCTAATGGTGAAAACCGCATCAAAATCCGTTGGGTGGTTTAGAAGAAGAAGAGTTAGAAAGTTCAGACAGACACGAAAAGCGACTTTGTTTTATAAGATATAGGATAAATATTTTCATAGTGTTTCTTATATAAAGAATCTGAAATTCTATCCTAACATTGCTAATGTTGGGAGGTATAGTAAATATCCACTAACGCGGCCTCGCTCGGGCGCTACACCAATAAACTCTGATTAAAATTTAATCAAGCGAAACTGAGCGTTTTTGTCGACAAGCGCTTTTGATAACCGCGACGTTAGAGCTAAATTCCACGGTTATTACATACGTGATGGTCTAGGCACGACTAAATTAAGATTTTAATATATATTATTTTAAATACGAAATAGTATATTATATCTTCACATAATATCTTGATAAAGTATAGCACAGTGTCAAGACACTTTTTTCTTCACTTTCTGTCCGAATTTATTAATTTAGGTGCTGAAGCTCAAAACGTATATTTATTTTTCAATTTCAAAATATATTCTTCGGAAGGTAGATCTATACAATAAATATTTGAACAATTGAATTTAAACAAATAAGCTAGAGTCAGTTGTATATTTTCATTTAAAAATTCTAATGTAATATACGAAATTTAGAAATAGAAAAATGTATTGAAATAGATCTTATTAAGAACATTACAATTTTAATTCGTATTTAGTTATTCACTCTATTTGGGATTTCTTAAACACAAATTAAAACTGAGACAAGATTTTTATAAAGTTGAGAAGGGAAGAACATAAACATTTATATCGCATAATTTTATTTTTTTAGGTCGACCGCTGTTGAGATACGAAAACATTTTGGAATAAGTTATAGTAAAAGCTTTTGATTGCTTATACCGTTTTCTTCTATATGTTTTAAGGTATTTTTAAAATTTCACCCGCATTTTCGTCCCGCAGTGTTAGTAGGGTAGACAGTGGGAACCTGGAAACTTAATGTTGACACTCCGTTCCAATTAAGATACTTCGGTTCCCCACTTTTCGATGAATTCTCGAGGCATTACGTGCTGAGTGGCGGAACACAATGTATATGCAATATCATCGTGACCAGAGCTAGGAAATGAAAATTTTAATTTCCTTAATCTTCAGAATGGTTGGTATGGGTTCGCCACAATCAATATGTAACGTACTCGCGACTTTAAAAAGTCTAGCTAACTCAATAATATGTTCTCTTTTATAAAAAAATAATTAAACTATCATGACAAATCAAAATAGAAATAGTAAACACCAGACGTGACCCAGGCGCACAGTGTATAAATGTAAAACCGACTGTGGGTTCGATCCCCCCTCGAGGAGATGAAATATTTTCATTCATTCAATTTCCATTTCTTCGCACTGGTGTCGCACTTCACAAAGCGTCGAGTTCCACCACTCACGAGCAATGCCTCTAGAATTCGGCAGAAAGTGGAAAAAGGAGTGCCTTAACAATAGGTTCCATCTGCCTACGCTGCTGTCTGTGGGATACAGCGTGAAGCTGATTTTAATTTAGTGCTTTTTGTAGAATCCATTAAGAATTTTAAATAAAATTTACGCGTAAAATATGTACCAATAGAATCTATACGTATATTATACTTATTATTCCTATATTATAAAGTTGAAAGAGTTTGTTTGATTGAAAGCGCTGATCTGAGAAACTACTGGTTTGAACAAAAAAAATGTCTTGAAAAGTCCATTTATCGAGTTAGACTATGGACTATATTACAGTTAATCGTTTCGATGTAACACACTGTACCTGGGCTCAAAGTTACCTAGAGGTAGTCTTAGTTAGGGTTACCCTTAGTTATATTTGTTTTACCATGAAGAAGAATCCACAGGTGAAACCTAGAATGAATAAATAATATTTCCGTTAGAAACATATCTAGATCTCAACTTATATTCGCACAATATAACGAAGCGAAGCCTGTGAGAACTCGTTATCAGCAACTAACTAGTCACTACGTGAAAGTTAGTTAGTGCCAGTTAGACTGTTACGCTTTTTATATAGAACTAAATATTGTTATATAGCGCATAAATTATTTTGCCTAAATCTTTGTCATAGAGGCTCATTGTGGTGCATCGTGGGACTTTAAGCTTGACTGGTCGTGGGTTCAATTCGTACACGAGGAAATAAATTACATTACCTAACATGCAATGTTTATAATTGGGGTTAAAATTAGAGATTGCCTTATATTGTCTATCAATGCGTGAAAAAATAATACTGATACTGTTTTTAACCTTTCAAATAACAATAAATATATTTCTTGAATCTACCATACAGTTTGTATATCAAATAATCAAAAGCAAACTAGTTTGTATTGTAACAAGCACTATTCAATCGGAACGCAGAACGAGGACCTCGACTCGTTATCTTTAAGCCAGTGGCCACAGAAGTTTACTCCTCTAACACTGCTTACATAAATAATAATATATATATAGTCGTGTTGACTTTGTAATACAATACAAGTACTTTTGAACTATAGCTATATAACGTCTTTCTAGTTATGTCGGAGATTTCGAAAGTCGCTTTGAATCAATGCGTGAAATTGGAGCAAACATACGTCCTCATAAGCTTTTAAAATTTTTATATTAGTAGGCTATTATATACTTATACCATAATTGCTAATTTTGTATTTAATAAGTAAATCTTTTCCGCATCATTAGACTTGTAAAGGAACTGACATTTATTGTTCTGTAACGCTAACTGTACTAGAGTTAGCAGTTGATGATTATTTCATATTTATGAAGTGACGGGCTCTTATCTCGGTAAGTTAATGGGCGAAGTTGAAATAATTTTGCTCCTTTGGATTTTAGATGTCGACTTGTAAACTCCAGTTGTAAATTAACTTAAAACAGTCTTGTCATTTACTAAAATTGTCCTGGATACTTTTGAATTATAAGTAATGTTACAACTATTAGCTTTTAAACAGTATAAACGTCCACGATGCCTTTCAATGACAAGAGCAATTTCTTTTGCTATTTTAATTAGAATTGAACGCTTGTGGAACATGTAGAATATGCTCTACATTTCACTCCGTTCCTCATTTTCCACCGAATCCTGGATGCATACCAGCACCATTAAATGTAAATATTTTAAATGTCCTCCAATGGGGATCGATCCCACAACCATCACGTTACAGTCCAAAGGGCGTCTTTTGCCCCTGCGCCATTACGACCTCGATTTATTTATTGAATAATATATTTTAAGTATAATATATAATACTATAAGCCCACTTCACATACAATGCATACTTATACCGACATAATTACAGTCATATAGAGGCACATACGTCGATAGCAACAATAACAAAAACAAAGAACAGAAACAATTGGCAGGGAAAGACAAACGCAATCAAAAAGCAATCGAGCGTAATCCAACGCAACGGTTCGGTTCACGAATGAAAGAATCCTTTAATATTCTATTTCTGTGGTCGCAGTTACATTACCGCCTATCTCTCTCTTTCTCTTTTATGTATGTAAATATAGGATGATTATTGAATTTATATATATATTGGTACTGAGTTCGAATACTGTACATATGTTTTTAACAATCTGAAGTAATCTATACTAGAGATAGAAAAATATTTTGGAAAACGTATAATGATTTGGATGTAGCGTGACTTAAATCGAGAACTCGACTTTAATTATTTTTCAGCTTTGCGCTGTTTCCCGCATACAGCAGGGTAGGAAGAGAGAACCTAGTGTTACGATACTCCGTCCTCTGTCTTGCATCAAAATTTGAGTTTCTTGTTTATTTCTTATTGTAGATACTTAATTGCTAATTTGCAAATCACTAAAGAAAAAGAAAAAACAACATATTTGTTATACAATATGTTATATAGTTGTACACTAGTGACCTATAATGTCCCTGGCGTAGTTTCACAGACGATTGCCGATCTCTGCTATAATCGCAATGAACTCGAGAGAAAATTCATTTGTTCCACCTAATACGTACGTAATAAAAAGATCGTATATCTATTTTAATAGGTATTTATACATATTTAGCTTCCAGAGTATATCTCACACAGGCAGAGGGAGCCTAAGAACCTAGAGCTAAAACACTCCCTTCCCATTAAGACACATCCGGATAACGGATAACTCTTGGATTCGGTCTTAGTGCAGTGGTCTGATTATAACGTCTGATTATAAACGCGAGGTTTTTTAGTGAGATTTCTAATCAGGGATTTTTTTAACGTGAATATTTACCTTATTTACATATTTAGATTATTATTTTCCCTTTCCTGTAGACAAAATAGCGTTGAGTTTCGTCACTCAACGCGGATTGTCCCGAAAAGTATGTGGAAAATGCAGAACAAGATTTTCTTCTGCTTATTCAGCTAAGTGGGAAAAGGCGATCAATCAATACTACAAATATTTTTCCATACAAACACGTAGAGCTAAACGAAAAATCGGATTTCGACTTATGTTGACACGTCCAAAGCCACCCGACCATTGAAAATCCAAAGCGTTGGAACAAATTGGTTCTAACGATGTTATATCGGACTAACACCTGGCCTCCCATTGCCTCCTACATCTCTATATATATATATATATATACATACAGGTAGATACATCAAATACACTACAGTTATAATAGATAAATTTGAAATTTCAAATGTTAAATTAAATGAACAATTTCTTATTGAAAATATTGATTTTTACTTATAGAAGTTTCTTCTTTTTGTATACTGCTGCACTCGATTCCTTTTGCAAAGCTCTTGTGAAGACAATGGCAATATGGGAAGAGGTTTGTTGGCTGATTTCATCATACTTTAAATCAGGTTTCAGAGAAATAAATAATTGAACTTTAAGACATAGATATGTAATTGGAACTTATACTTATTTTATTATTTTAAATTTTAATGCCGCTCAGAAGACAATTGATGAGATTTATTAAAGAAATAATGTTTTTTTTAAAAATACGGAAAGTAGAGACCTGAGGGACTTTGCTTACTTTAAAATGTAGTTAATGTGTGTGAATCGTATAAAATAATATATTTCAATATATAAATGTATAAAGAAAAATCCAATTTATAGAAAGCCGAGTCATAATTTTATATTACCTATAATTTTTGAAAAACAAAATACTCGTACAGTGCTGGCAAAATTCGTGAAAGTAAAAAGCAACTTTGATCCTTTAATCTTAATAGGATGAAACAAATAGGCTAAGAGTAATATCCAATTATCCACATCTCATCCTACCTTAGTAAGGGTATAGCAATGTAAGCTCCTTCACTTTTTTCTTATTTTTAAAAGTTATAATAACATTTTTGGTGTTGAATTAATTTTAAGATAAATAAATAAATTAGCTTCACGCTGTATCCCGCACACAGCAGAGTAGACAGAGCAAAACCTAGTGTTAAGACACTCCGTTCCCCACTTTTTGCCGAATTCTGGAGGCATTGCGTGTTAAGTGGCAGAACTCAACGGCGCGCTTTGCCTCGAAACCAGAGCGAAGAAATGGAAATATAAACGTAAATAAATATTCCACTTCCTCGCCACGAAGACCTCTATATTATAAGACTAGCGGACGCGCGCAGCTTCGCTTGCTTATTTGGGGGTGAATTCTAATAAACCACGAAACATGTGTTGAATGAAATATTTTTAAGAGTCTAAATTTCTAATTGCATAAAAATCGATGGCGATTTAAAGATTTTTCTATACAAACTTTCAACCCCTTATTTGCACCCTTAGGGTGTGAATTTTAGAACACCATGAAACACATGTTCAATTAAATATTATTAAGAGTCTAAATTTAAAATTTTATAAAAATTGGTGGCGATTTAAGAATTTGTCCATACAATCTTTCAACCCCTTTAGATTTCCCCCCTTTCTAGAAAACGATGAAACACTTGTTTTCAATTAAATTTCATGTATTCAATTAAATACTTTTAAAAATTCAAATTTAAAATTTTATAAGAATCGGTGCCGATTTAAAAAAAATTCCATACAAACTTTCAATCCCAGTTTCACCCTTTAGGGTTAGATCTATTCAAAATCCCTTCTTAGTGGATATCCAGATTACGAAAGTAAACATCTGTCCAAATTTCACGTTTCTACGCACAGCGGTTACGGCTGTGCGTGCGTCTTACCTCAGTCAGTCCGTCAGTCAGTCAGAGGACAAGTCCTTTTATACATATAGATTATCAAAAAATAATAGAAAGAAAGATTATAAAAAAAAATATAGAAAATATAATAGTTATCTATATATAATAAATCTGTAGAAAAGTCATTTCTGTACATTGAAAATATAAAAAAAATATAGCTAAGGGTGTTAAAGGACAGAATCCATTTCCAGCATTTCCAGCATTTCCAGCATTTTTGGAATTTTTGTCTGTTTGTCTGTTTGTCTGTTTGTCTGTTTGTCTGTTTGTCTGTTTGTCTGTTTGTCTGTTTGTCTGTTTGTCTGCTTGTCTGCTTGTCTGCTTGTCTGCTTGTCTGCTTGTCTGCTTGTCTGNGTTTGTCTGTTCGTCTGTTCGTCTGTTCGTCTGTTCGTCTGTTCGTCTGTTCGTCTGTTCGTCTGTTCGTCTGTTCGTCTGTTCGTCTGTTCGTCTGTTCGTCTGTTCGTCTGTTCGTCTGTTCGTCTGTTCGTCTGTTCGTCTGTTCGTCTGTTCGTCTGTTCGTCTGTTCGTCTGTTCGTCTGTTCGTCTGTTCGTCTGTTCGTCTGTTCGTCTGTTCGTCTGTTCGTCTGTTCGTCTGTTCGTCTGTTCGTCTGTTCGTCTGTTCGTCTGTTCGTCTGTTCGTCTGTTCGTCTGTTCGTCTGTTCGTCTGTTCGTCTGTTCGTCTGTTCGTCTGTTCGTCTGTTCGTCTGTTCGTCTGTTCGTCTGTTCGTCTGTTCGTCTGTTCGTCTGTTCGTCTGTTCGTCTGTTCGTCTGTTCGTCTGTTCGTCTGTTCGTCTGTTCGTCTGTTCGTCTGTTCGTCTGTTCGTCTGTTCGTCTGTTCGTCTGTTCGTCTGTTCGTCTGTTCGTCTGTTCGTCTGTTCGTCTGTTCGTCTGTTCGTCTGTTCGTCTGTTCGTCTGTTCGTCTGTTCGTCTGTTCGTCTGTTCGTCTGTTCGTCTGTTCGTCTGTTCGTCTGTTCGTCTGTTCGTCTGTTCGTCTGTTCGTCTGTTCGTCTGTTCGTCTGTTCGTCTGTTCGTCTGTTCGTCTGTTCGTCTGTTCGTCTGTTCGTCTGTTCGTCTGTTCGTCTGTTCGTCTGTTCGTCTGTTCGTCTGTTCGTCTGTTCGTCTGTTCGTCTGTTCGTCTGTTCGTCTGTTCGTCTGTTCGTCTGTTCGTCTGTTCGTCTGTTCGTCTGTTCGTCTGTTCGTCTGTTCGTCTGTTCGTCTGTTCGTCTGTTCGTCTGTTCGTCTGTTCGTCTGTTCGTCTGTTCGTCTGTTCGTCTGTTCGTCTGTTCGTCTGTTCGTCTGTTCGTCTGTTCGTCTGTTCGTCTGTTCGTCTGTTCGTCTGTTCGTCTGTTCGTCTGTTCGTCTGTTCGTCTGTTCGTCTGTTCGTCTGTTCGTCTGTTCGTCTGTTCGTCTGTTCGTCTGTTCGTCTGTTTGTCTGTTTGTCTGTTTGTCTGTTTATCTGTTTATCTGTTTGTCTGTTTATCTGTTTGTCTGCTTATCTGTTTGTCTGTTTACGTGATCACGTATCACGTGAAAAGTACACAACAAATTTGAGCAACTTTTATATATAAAAATTACAAGTAAATCAGAGGAGTTTTTAGTTTTTATTTCATTGTAATCACTTCACTCTATCAAAAGATATAAGTATTTAAAATTTTCAAGAAGTTAATATTTGAGATAGTAAAAATAGGTACATGTAACGCTATCTATGGGCAACAAATAGTGAGTACTATCGAATCTTGATAACGAATAAAACATATCTCAACAAGTTATTATTTGTTAAGCATTAATTACTTCGGGAGAATTATTATTAAATTTAAAACTTTAGCAAAATATAGTTTTTGATTATTTATACTGAGAAAACGGTATGTTTTAACTATGATCGAACGATTACAGTTCAACTATTAGCACAATAGATGGCGCTTTGGCCAGATTCTCAAAAAAAAAAAGACTTTGGAAACGTTTTAATTACATGACTGTTGATAAAAAATATACATATTTTAAGCAAATTTGTTCATAGTAAAAACAACTGAATAAAATTTAAACAAAATTAAATAGTCTGTAAAGGGTACGCTATTAAAATATTACGTTCTCAAAGTTTTCAAGTTTATGTTTGAGAAAGGAGAAACATACATAACGATATCTATTGACTACATAGACATACCGTTATTATTTGCTAAACATTTATTACGTCGGAATAAATATTGTTAATTTTAATACATCAAAAAAAGCAAAGCATCGTTTACGAATGATATTATTTTATGTTTAGAGAAATTTAACATAAAAACGGTATGTTTTATCAGTTTCACATTAATAGATGACTCAATAGATTCTGAATCGCGCTGCAATCTTGGCGAAAAAATGAAGTTTGAAACCTCTCGATTGGAATCACTGTTGATTAAAAAATAATTATTAATAAATGATAACTCTACACTCTATCATAACATGTACTTATAGATATCAAGAAATTTATATTTGACAAAATAGAAACAGAATTCTAAACATATTGTTGCGTTATTAATTATTATTTGTTAAAAATTAATTACATCGGAAAAGAATAGTAATCATCTCAATACTTTAGTAATACATAATATTTTCAATTAACATAATTAAATGTTAAGTGTTTTAGTTAATCTTCTCACATAATGAAGCTGTAGAGGAGCAATTTCTGTTGAAAATATTAGAAAAAGAAATGCCAGGGTGTTAAAGGATGGTTAAATCTATGTAATCTAATCTTAAAATTATTATCTGTTTTATTATTGACATAATCAATTATTGTGTAAAAAGTACAAAACTAATGTACCTACATGACTTTTACATATAAAAATAGTGCGTAATTTAGGGTAATATTTACTTTTTTTTAGTTTATTTTGTTTAATTGCAATCACTACTACTCTACCAAAATATATATACTATGCATGCATGTATGTATATGTTTATGTATTTTTATGTATGTATGTTGTGTTTTTATCAGTGTATGTATGTTTATATGATCAATAACTTATATATATTTAATAATATCATATTTATTACTACTATTTACACCTTTCTGCTATTTTTTTTCTTTCAAATGGTTGCATGTAAGGAAGTGCTTTCAGTGATAAGGCCCGCCATTGCACTTTTTGTAAATATTGTCGCCGTATTGTTTCTTTGTTTTTAGTGCAATAAAGTATTATTATTATTATATACTTATCTATTACTGCGACCCGGTGTCCTGAATAGCAGAATAAGTATTAAAAAACTAAAAATAAAGAATGACTGTTAGGCGGTACGAAGTTCGCAGGGTCAGCTAGTAAAAAAAAATATTACAAATTGACTTGAGCAGCAGTACTCTACGAAGATGTCTAAAATCGAATTAAGACTAATTAAGGTGTGGATCGTTTTCTAATTAAAAACGATGTTTTGTGAGGTCGAAAATGTAATGAAACCCACACACAGGCACTGTAACGAAATTCACTCAACCTTGTCTCGAAAACACATCAAACGTCCTTATTGAAAGTTCATTCCATGACTTCACGGCGAATGTATTAAGGGATTAGGTTATAGACCGTAAGAAAATATCCATACTGAAGTCAGATTCTTCTGGATAGCAAAGGGTTCTTTGATGAATCGGATATACTTTTTTTCATGCTGAAGCTAGCATATAACAGGGTAATCAGAGGAACACTTCCGTTCCACTGAGTAGCGGAACTCAACGCAGTGCTCTGTCTCGTTACCATTGCAAAAACATGAAAGTATTAAACTTTTAATTTCATGGAGTGGGGAACGAACCTACAACTGTCGTGCGTACAAACACGCCACGACTGGCCTCTGGGGATCTACTTAATGAAATACATTAGTGTAATTATGCATTCTACTAAACTTTGTCTCTTCCATTTTACCCTCAGAGAATGAATTTAAAATCCAATGAAATATTTATAATGACGATTTTCAGCGTTACGTTTCTTATTTAACAAGGTAGACTAGAAAATTTTGTGCCAAAACACTCCGTTCCCGCTTTGTGCACGAATTAGAAACATTACGTAGTCAGTCTCAAGAGACTCCGAGGATAATTTAAATGTAGCATTATGGTTTTGGAGCGTAAGTCAAATTGTGTTTACATATATGGATATTACTCTATATATTCAGAATCTACGTCTGCCGTAGCTACCGTAGAGTTCAGGAGATTTTATGTAAAACATTTTTAGTCATCATACATTTCCTATCGAGTTTCTAGGTGATCATTGCGAAGCGTCAAGGTGTCGACTGTAAACGCACGGCTGTGTCTTCTATTAGAAATCAATTATTTCAGTCCCACAATTTTGGTAACAAGATCTAGCACGGGGTTAAGATACGCCATTCAACACGCAATGTCTCGAAAATTTGATGGAAAAAAAACTCATTTTCATTATCCACACATTCCTCTTGCCCTGAAACATGCTTGATACAGCGTAAGGCAAGAAAGCAGAGAGAACTTCTCTCAGAGAACCTAGTTAAATAAACTAATGAGAATAGTTGCGTAATGTTTACACTGAACTTCTCTTCTGTCATTTACTCTCACAAGTTTTGGTGCATCAGTGTATCAGGGGCGGTCAAACTGGTGTACGTCAATATAACGAAAATATTAAGGCCGTCGTGACACAGGGGCGAGTGTGTCACTGTGGCATGTTGTGGCAAACGTGGCGGGTTGTGGGTAAATATAACAAAAAAAAACTCGAAATTGAATGAAGCTATAATCATTGAATTTACATTCTTTCTTTCAGTCTTGATTATCATAATTTATTGGTATATTATTCTTCAAATTGAATCTTTATAATATAACATACAATATAATTTGGTACTACTAGGCAGTATCAAGAAAGAATTCTACAACTGAAGTCAGTAAAACTATTAATGTCAGAACTAATTCATGCGGAAAAAGGTTTCAAACAACTGAACCAAAGTGAAGTCGAGCACAACGACGGTATAACGAATGCGGATGGTGAAGTTTTAGCAGAATATCGCAGCTTAGAACTCGTATGTTATATACGAATAATATTTATAAGTGTAAGACTTATATAAAGTATGTTCATTTTTTAAATGAGATTTTTTTTCTATTATCGTATATTAAAGAGCGGCCCGTATCTTCGTTTTCATGAAATTGATTACTTAAACCCGTTTTAGTTCCATTCTCGAATGATTTCCGTTGTAGGCAGAAGGAACCAAGTGTTAAGCCACTTCGTTTCGCACTTTCCGCCAATTTCTGGCACAACCAGTCGGTGTTGCAACATACTTTGTGACCCTGCGCCACGACTGGCCTTTACTTGATATAACTTTTAAAACAACCTACCCTGCAATGTGCGGGATACAGCGTGAAACTGTTTTTTTTTTATTGAAATAAACATTTAATCGAATAATATTGAAAATTTAAAGTATACCTTCATTTTATTGTACATATTAATTAGCGTGTCATTTGGCAATTTGCTTTAAAATAATTAACTACTAACACTAAAATAGGTCAGAGGACCGCTGCTATAGCAATTTATGATTCGTTGTCAATTAATATAGATATTTAATGTATTTTATTTATTTTTGTATTTAAATTATTTTAAAAAGCTGAAGAAGATTTTGTCAAATATTTAATAAATTGTATATTATCTAAACCCTTTTTCCCGATTGCGAGAAGAGGGTAATGTTCGTTGCAGGGGTGAATTTCGATTTCTTTGGCGCGCCTTACAGCCGAAATGGCTCGACGGTTTTTGATATACAAGTCGTCGTTATAACAATATTATTATTGCTAATGACAGTTTAATAAAACCTAACCTAACATTCATTGTCGGTAGCAATAAACAAATATTTTTTTGTTCTAATTAATCTATATTTTCAGTACCAATAAACTATTTTATTGCTCAATGCCTATGCCCTTGTTAGTGAATTTCATATTTTAGATCTTAAGATTTAAGTTTTCACCAGACATTAAATAATAAAATTCAGGTGGTTTATAAAGTCTTAAGCAACTTTTCGTCTTAGCTAACTCTGACAAACACCGCCTTAATAAAATTATGAACGTGAACTCTTAAGACTATAAATTAGAGATTTCGTAAAAAGCGAGCGCTTCTTGAAAATTTCTTAACCGCCATATCTTGTATATTTAAAAAGGTATGCATTAGGCTGATGAGTTAACTAAGTTAATAAAGATTCATACTACGTCATCATATATACAAAAAAATAGATTTGCACTAAAAAAAAAATATTATCTAATAAAAAATGTGAACACCATTTTTATTGGGACGCTGTCAGTTGTTCAATCTCAAGGGACATAGGAATCCGGATTTGTGGATTCGATACGAATCCGCGTAATCCTCTGTCATGTCAAATTAATTGCTACTGTTTTACAATGACTTTGTTGGTCTCTTATACAATTTATTTGAAATATATTGTTAGTACATATATATACACTATTTATTTAGTTTTGGTCTTTCAATAAGTTTTATATATTTATTCCTTTACTGACCCTTTTTTTTGCAGCAACGTAAGCAAAAGAGAAATAGTGCCAGGACACTAGGACTAGGAGGTTTTTCACTTTCGGCCTGCGCCTAACAGAATTCAACGATAGCTTTACAGCTAGACCAGCGTTGGCTGCACTTCGTTTAACCGGATTGTGCATTGCTATAGTTTAAATATTTAAAACAGTCTTTCATTGAAGTCATTAACGGTGTTACTTTCTTTATACATTTTATAAATATGTACATTTAAGTATGCTTATGTACCTAACATAAGCATACTTAAATGTTTATGCTTAAAAAAATCCGGCGTTGAGTTCCGCCAATCTATACATAATATTTCGATAAATGGGCGAAAACGAAGGAGCGAACGATCCTAGAAAAAAAAACATTAACAATCGCTGATATAAAAAAATATTGCTACAAACTTTTAATTTTGAGCTCGATTTGCGATTTTTATGCAGTTTAATATCAATATTTATGAGCATGGAAATAAGTTACTTTTCGATATTCGAACTTCTGTATTTTAAGTTGTATCGTTTTAGTGGAAGCTTACATGCCAGCTTTTAAAAGTTATACGGAGCTTGGCACCAGAATATTTTCCAATGCGGTCGTATTACTTGAAGCAGCTTTTTTAACGACTTAAAAAAGGAAGTTGTCAGTTTGTACTACTGTCAAGAACTTATGCGAATTTTGTTTCCATGTTCATCAACAAATTTCTCAGAAACTAAGAGCCATATAGCGCTTTTACTATTTAAGGCAAGTCTTTATGAAGTAATCAAAAAGCATATTCTAAAATCTCGCTAATGTTGTTAATAAATATTGAGGTGTAAACGTAAGCCATTTGAGCAATAATTAATTAAAGAGTTTTGTATAATATAATTTAATTAGACAAATTTGTGGTAACAGTGTGTACTGTATTGTATTGAACACTACACGAATGTAAAATCTACTGGATGTTTTGATTTAATTATTTTATAAGCGAAACAATATAATTTATTCGATTATTTTTTAGCTTTAGGTAACTTAGTGTTAAGACACTTCGTTATTTTAAAAAAATATGCGTGTTGTGTGGCAGAACTCAACGCTGCACTTTTTCTACTAGAGCGGTGAAATAGGAATAATAATAATAATTGTACATCGCACTCGCTACCATCATTTATAGTCATTATGCTGTTGTTTAATATTGATAGAAGAATACTTAAAAAAACTCTAAATAAGTCCACATACGTTTTAATGTACTGTTTAGAGTCTAATTTGTGATCTATTGAAATGCTTATTTGTTTTCAAATTCAGGAAATAGGAGTATTTCGTGAAATGTCATTTCATGAGAGATTGCATCGCGCGCTCGCTGTGATATTAATTTTATACACTTCCTGTTGAATAGTACACTATGTAGATAGAATAGGTGTAATATGAGATATTATGATTTATATTACCGTATTTCTATTGATAGGTTTGGTTAAATTTGTGATGGTAGTTTATTGGAACTGTATCTGATTAACTACTGTAAAGGCGATAAGTTGTAGGCTCGATCCTGCTCGAGCATATTAAATAATATTTAATATTTTCCTATCAAATAAAATAAAAAATAAAATAAATGGAAACGGAGTGTCTTAACACTAGGTTCCCAGTTTGTGAAGCGAAAAAGATAATTATTGTAACATTGTGATACTTATTAAAACTAACTACTGTAATTCTATTATCACGAAACTTAACTGCCATGAAACACTGCAGGTTTACGTAGAATATGTGGCGATACAATAATATGACACTCTCCAGCTGGTCTGAAGATATAGATAGGATTTCGCATTCTTCTATTATGTAATATAATCTCTTTTTTACCGTACAATCTCCTGCGTGTGTTCTCCATACAACGTGACATTGGCGAAGTGATTAGTGCTCAACTGGCACGCTCGAAACGCCATAAAAGAACTGTTCTGTTCTGTTCTGTTCTTTCTATTATGGCGTTCCGAGCGTGCAAAAGTTTAAATTTAAACCCTTGCAATGAGAGCAAGGCCACGAATATCATATATATGATCATTTCAAAATTAAATTAATCCGGTACACGTACACGTGTTCTGAAACGCTGAAAGTGTAAAAATCATAACTAGATAACTATAACTAGATTGTATATAAATGAAAATTCACTTAGAGAAAGGGATTTTTACTTATTAATATTATGAATACAATATAATATTTTACTAGCTTTACATTGTATCCTGCACATAGCAGGGTAGGCTGAAGTAATCTGGGCGCCAAGTGTTAAAACTCTTCGTACCCATAAATATTTACGTATTACCCAAGAGTTCGGCTGTATTTTTCAATTTTCCAAGGATCCAATTTTAAGTTTTTTCTTAGCCCAATTAAAAATGTGCAACTCTAGGAATCCAGTACGGAATGAGAATATAGGAAAACCCCTGTAAAACACAGTTGCTTTAGCCTAACTTTTATTTTCCGTATCCACCTGAATACTAATTTTTTGGCTAATTTTCGATGTGTGTAATTTTCGGTGCAGACTCGCGTGAAATCACAATTAACATATAAACGTCCACTCGACCCGACATGGTCCCTTTTAGCGACATTACAAAAGACAAGGTAACGAGGTCTTGCTATACGAGTACGCGGTCTAAATTGTACGACGGAACTGTGTTAGTTTGATTGGAGTACCTTTTACTGTTTGCTGTAAAGTAAAATGGCGATTGTTTGATGTGAGCATTGTTCTGACGCCTTCAGCCTTTTGCGTAGATAGGAGGAATATATTTCGTAAGTTATGTGTGGAATCGGTCAGTTCTCGATTTGGCCGGCTTTTATGCGATGTGCCCAGTGAAAGAAAGACGATGAGAACAACAAATTTACATATATTGGTGTTTCTAAACTTTAGTTGAGGCGATGGTGAAGTATTTATATTCCGCGCTGATTGCGTGTAAATGTCTAATAACAAATCTATATGTTTTTCCTNGGAATCGGTCAGTTCTCGATATGGCCGGCTTTTATGCGATGTGCCCAGTGAAAGAAAGATGATGAGAACAACAAATTTACATATATTGGTGTTTCTGAACTTTAGTTGAGGTGATGGTGAAGTATTTATATTCCGCGCTGATTGCGTGTAAATGTCTAATAACAAATCTATATGTTTTTCATAATTTTGTAATAGATGCTTAGGTTTAGTTTGTCTAGCTAGATTGCTTTAGCTTCATACTGTTTCCTTACATGGGGGTTAGGCAGAGGGGATCTGGGATCCTAATTTCAAGACACTTCGTTCCCATTAAGATACTTCCGTTAATCACTTGCCGCTGAATAATCTGGAGGCATTGTGTTTATGATTTAGAAGATGATTTATATTAATTTAATGTCACATAATACAATTTAAATGATCTATCTATACCGTAATAAATTGTTTCTTGATGGTATGTCTGTTTGTTCTGTACAATAGAATTCATTAGCGTTCCCCATAATCGCTATAGATATGGACCCCATATCCTGTCAAGCTTATCGGAAATTCTTACCCAAATCCAATAAGTGAAGGGGCTAGCCCTTAGAAGAAATAAATTTAACCTTCGACTCAAGACGGCTGAAGCAATATTTGGATGACCTTTAGATTTGGTTAATGTCGAATAATTTATATATGGACAATGGACGTGTGTATACAATTTCAATATAATGCTTTATCGCCTATCATTTTATACAGTTTTTGTTATTACTTTTTATACACTTTTTTTGAAATTTGAAAAAATCTTAAGACGTCTAATTAATACATATGTAGTAAATATTATTTATTATTAACGATATCAAATACTAGCTTAGCAATAATAAGGATTGCGTTGAGTTCACTGACGCACTCGATGCGATTTTCTTAAGACAGGAAATAAAGAAGAAAGCAAAGAGTTATTTAACACACTGGTCTTCTCTCTCCGTACTCTCTTAAGTACGGATTTTTGTATATTTGTTTCCTACTATGTCCCATATAAATTACCGAATATGTGTGTAATAAAGTAAAGTAAATTTTCTCTGCAATATCATTTGTATAAAACTAAAATATTTTGATCAACATTACTACGATAGCCTTATATCAAATAAAATCGACCATACATTATGTAAAATACGAGCCAATAGAGTAACAAAGGTACAATCTCCCGTACAATAGGCAGTAGATTGAGAAGGATTATCCGTAGACTCGATTCGATTTGAAATATCCGGTTGAGAACTTCATTCCATTGCAGATTTAACGAATCTTTAAACCTCAATTGTTACATTTGCCCTTTTTAACTCATTAAATGTGATTGAGAACAGTTATTTTCAATTTAGTTGTGTAATTGTTATATTTTTTATACTAGAGAAAACATAAAAACAGATATATAAGTTACATTTACACAGGTATTATGTGCGAAAGGCAGCGTGTAGCTAAAAATTTGATATTATAAAAAGAAAGTAATCTAAATTCATTTTGATTACTTAAATTAGCATACCACCAGGTTTCCTCTGCCTATGTTCAGGATAAGCCTGAAGCTATAAAAATATAACTTAACAGCCAGTTATTATCTATATATATATAAAAGGACTTGTCCTCACTGACTGAGGTAAGACGCACGCACAGCCGTAACCGCTGTGCATAGAAACGTGAAATTTTAATTGGTGTTTACTTTCGTAATCTGGACATCCAATAAGGGATTTTGAAAAATTTTAACCCTAAAGGGGTGAAATAGGGCTTGAAAGTTTGTATGGAATAAACATTAAATCGGCACCGATTATTATAAAATTTGAAATTTAGATTTATAAAAGTATTTAATTGAACATGTGTTTCATTGTTTTCTAGAAATTTCCCTCTAAGGGTGCAAATAAGGGGTTGAACGTTTGTATGGATTTTTTTTTAAATCGGTACCAATTTTTATAAAATTTGTAATGCAGACTCTTAAAAGTATTTAATTGAACACATGTTTCGTGGTTTAATAGAATTCACCCCTAAATAAGCAAGCGAAGCCGCGCGCGTCCGCTAGTTGTCATATAAAGTGATTTCTCTCTAAACCATTGCTAAATATCCAATAAAGAAATTATAAAACATAAATGAAGACAAATAACGTGATAATTACATACAAAAAACGTGAACATGAAAAAAAAAACGCTAAGCAGGTGTTTGTGTTTTGGACGCATCGATCAACTTTTTACTGGCGGTCTTCGACTGACGTTAAGAAAAATGGAAGTTCAGCATCATCTGTCTTGCAACGAAGTAAAGGAAGACGCGGCTAATAGATTCACAAATTTTCTTGTGTATAGCAAAATTTGCCTTCATTTATATTTTTTTACTCATATATCAATAAAATGGTAAATTGAAAAGATATGATTCAGAAAAGTAAAAATAATAAAAATGTAGGTAATATAGGATAACACGAATAGTAAATCCATAATTTAACACTACAGTATTTAAAAAAACAACCACAAACATATATGTATATATATTAAATTCGTATAATATGTATATGTATATGTATATGTAAAACCAAGGAACGCCTGGAAAGCGTAATGGGTTGCAAGCATCGACTGTTAGTTATGAAATAAGCGAAGGAGGTAGTTGTAAATATTAATTTCTTACCGGTTCAGTCGACGGCAGCGAACGCTTTCATATAAATAAACTAAATATTAATACTTTACATAAAATATAAAATTCCATTAAATATATGTGTTATATAAAGGAACAATAATAAAAATTAATGTATTGAAATATATAAATGACACGTATAAAATAAATTAAAAATATAAACTATAGTTCCCTACAGGTGAAAAATAAAATAATTAAATTAAAATTTTGTTGTTTTTTAGAAAGATAATTGCAAAATATAGAGATACTACGTAGTTGTTTTGGTTGTTTATTCCAATGTTTAAATTTAAATGAAATTCGGACCCATAGTCCTTATTACATAATTATGTTACATAGTTTTAGTTCATTTTCTTATCGTTATGATGGAGTGAAACAAATAAATTAGAATAAAATGTTAAATATTATTTTGTCTTCGTTTGCTTAGTCGAACGAAAATATAACTGCATATAATACTTACAATGGTATTGGTTCTTACTTACTTTTTTTTCGGCACGCTATGTGCCGCATTTAGCAGGATAGGCAAAGGGGGCATAGTTTTAAAACAGTCAGCTTCCAACTTATAGCTGAATTCAGGTGAGCCCGCTTGTATTACAGAATAAATAATTATGTAATAGAAGCGGGCGAAGCCGCGATCGGGTCGCTAGTAATAAATATTACGGTGAAGGAAGCACGCTAACATTTTCAGAATTCTCAAGCTTGTTACAAGACAAGGGAAATGATCAAAAATTTTTACGAATACCAACTTCATTTGCTGCATTGTTGGTTCATAAACTAGAAGTTTCTATTCGCATTCAAAGTTTTATTAAGTTTACCGTCAAACCTCTGAAACAGGTGAATTGCTATCATATTTTGTTAGTTTCAACTTTAGCAACTATCATCCTGCCTATATTCGTCCGTGACTATGTAATGAGATGGTTAATATTTATATATTCAAATCAAAGGTATTTCGAGTCATACCGAAATATGCACAGCGTCTAATAAACGTTGCCATAAAATTAAATTACTTATAAGTTTCGAAGCGGAGAAGGAAAGTTGTGTAAACTGTGATTTAAAATAACATTGTAATTTTTGCCGTGTGAACGAACGAAATAATAAAAACTTTAAAGTTTCACATAGTCTTTAAGAAACTTCTTCAAGTTAAGTACATATTACTGATGCAAGTTTCCATACGAGCGAGCCTTCCGCAAGCAAACAAGCGTTAGTGTTAACGCCGCAATTTATGTATGTACTTTAAACGGTACACAGCTCACGTTAATTATAAGCTAACAATATATCCTGGTACGGAAATCATTTGGTAAGGGTTATTTAATTTTTCATGCTAAGGCCAGTAGCAAGGTCTTCGTGGCAGAATAGGGTCTATAGGGACTGTAAGCACAAGGGTTGTAGATTCTCACTCGGAGGATTTTTTTTTCTGAACGATTATATTATATTATATAAACGTCAACTGAGTGATCTATCGTACTTATCGTATGCCATAATAATGGTTGCTTTTAATAATTAACCTACTACAGTCAATTGTACGATTTCAAGTCTGAAATATTAGAATCATCTTGTCCAGAATTAATAAAATTGTCCACAGGCTATAATCACAGACAGAATAAGCTAAACATTTAAGGATTCTAAACTATAAATGGAAATCCACTGAATTTCCTAAAATTTCCCAAAATTTCAGAGATATGAAATAACACGGACGGTTAATTCAAGAACGTACAAATCTCGTTAGACCGTACGTAAGCCGATGTCGAGGGTTACACGGTGCACCATTGTTTCGTAGGTACGAGGCTGTTTCCAATGCTGCTGTATTTTATAGCTGTGTCAGTTTCGGTGGTTAGTTATAGTGGGATATTTCAACAACGTTTATTTATAAAAATTACAGAAATTGATAAATTATTGTAAGATCAGTTAAAAAGTGTCTTCAATTCAATTCTATTCAGAGATGTCTCTGCTTCCGACCGAATTCGGAATATTGGGTGCTTAGTGCAGGATTCCTTGACCAAAACAGAGAAATGAAAATAATTCTTTTGTCCAACCGATATTGTTCGATACATTGTTCGTGTTTTAATGTTTTTAAGCACTTATAGAAATACAGAAACTGAAAAAAAAACCCTTTTTATATAATAAGTTCGTATAAAAGTTTTACATATTAACATGTTATAAAACAAGTACTTACTACCATGTATTATCATGATACATCATTAATAAAAACTATTTAAATATCATTTTTATCAGTAACACTATATATTAGAAAAGAACGCAAGAGATATAAATGTCATAAATCATATACAAAGTGACATAGAGTCGAAAGAAACGACCTTGACGAGTTGATCTACCAGACATAAATTACTGTCAAGCAAACGTACGAGACCGTATATCTTTATTCATAGAAAGTTGTCAAGAACGCTAGGAACGGCGAGGGTTAAGAAAAAATAAGTTACAATTCACACAATTTTATTGTTTCAATACAATTTCAGCCTTGCTTTTATGAGTACGTTTTTACATTATTTACATCACAAACCTCTTGATTTTGAGTACAAACACCGTAAAAAGTTTCAAATTTTTCATTCGATCCATTATATGCTATGAGAAAATAATGATATCTATACATTGGTATATATTATATTATAATGTAATAATAAGAAGTGTGAAATAGACCGAAGTGGTCGTATAACTTCTTATAACAACGATCATAACATTCTTAAACGATTGTCTGTAGAGCTGCATTCGCTCCTCTCGTACTGTCATTGCTTGGTGAGCCCCAAACTATTGGCTAATTGCGTACATCGAGAGACCACTTCGTCTTGAAGGAGGCTGAAGGCCATTGCAATTAGTATCAGTCCAAAAACTAAATAAACACAACAGGCTATCATCTGTACATATTCACTTCTAGTACTTTCTGTGCTCTGTTTCATAGTAGAGAAGCTTGTTGGAACGAAATCACCAAAACCAATTGTGGCTAATGCGATAAAGCAGAAGTACGCAGCATCTAGGAAGCTCCAGTTCTCCCAGGCGGAAAATATGGCTGCCCCGATACAAATGTACGCCAGGAGCAGGAATAAGACGATTCCTACCGGTATGTGGCAATGTTCTAAGCTATTTTGATGTTGAACGCTAGTTGTACTGCTGCTTGGTACAGCGACAGATTTTACTTTGTGGTTCTCTTCGTTCCAGATCAAAGGCACTCTTGATGGTGTGTCGTGAGGACATATTCTGTGGACGATTATTTTTATTAATTAAAGATTTCATAAATCAAAATATATGAAACTCCTACCTCACAAACTTTCCCATTTATATTATTAGAACATATTTGGCGTCCTTATCGATGTTAGTATACGTATTATAAAGTACATATTTTCAATATAATTTTATATTTATAATCCAATATGAATCTTTAAAAAATTATGCAACTATTTTTTTTTATCTTTACACTGACAGAGGGAGCATAATATTAAAACAATATTCGTTCGTAGGAATCGAACCCGAAACCGTTCATAAACATGTGTTTAAATTGAATGTTAAATTTAATCAATTTATTAAAATAGTTTTTCTTTTAATCGTACCATCGTCATAAAAAAATATTTAAAAACCCACCCTTCATCAGGATCTTCCGAATCTTCCAAGTCTTCCTGACTTCTATTAAGGTATATCTCCCCACATTCCTCCGCTATCAGCTGTTCTATTACAGCTCCACGCGGCCGCTGTATCGTCCTCGCCCTTCCTCTGCCATGTACCGTGGCGTGGCATTTGGGCGCCATTCTTTTACGGTCTAGGGTTTGCGTTTGGAGTGAAGATGATGCGTGCGCTTCTAACATTTAGAAAAATTAAATAATTTTATTATCAGATATTTGAATAAAGCTAACAACAAATTTTTAAAATACTTGCAAACTGCATTATAATTTACCTTTGATCAAAAAGATATAAGATCTATCCCATAGCGGATACTGTTACAATCCAATTAATAATAATTAATCTTTTTCATTTATTATCATATATTATGTTTTTTTATAGTAGAAAAATAATATTTTTAAATTGTCTGCATTTTAAAAATGATCAACTTAAGAACTTACCATCGCATAACGCACTACGCTTTACTCGACCTAGCGTAGCCGCACGAGGGCTGGTCGGCACCTTTTCAAAGACTTGGGAATACTGTCCCTTATCACCAGCTCTAGTCTTCACGGTGCCGGGTGATTTATGAATTCTTGGTGGAAACGACGTGTATTGGTTGTTTTCCGTCTGTTGCGGGAGTAAACGCTGTTGCTCGTGAAGTTGAAAATGATTTTCAAGCTGAAATTAAATTATTGATTAAAATTTTGAAAATAAGGCAGAAAGTGAGGAATGGAATTTTATTGGAGAAGTACAACAAAATAACACTTAGTTTTCTACCACATCGTTAACATTTCATCAACCTTGTTTTCAAATAAATAATACCTTAAAATTTATACGGTAAATAAAACATTTTGAATCATGATAAGTGTTCGCGACAACGCGACGCGGAGCATCGGCCGCGGACTTGTTACAACGTGTCTTCGACCTGTTTAATTAGGTAACGAGTGACGTCATACAATTATCGTAGTTTCGTATGATATTATTTGTATTTTTTGTGTATAGTAAAATACTTTTACATAAATAATTATATAGTTAAATAGGTAGGATTATTAACCGTTTTAAATGTCACAGTTCCGTTTTTATATGTGTATAGTAATTTTCGATTTTATATCGCATTTGTATAGTTTAACTATGATTTACCGAATTATTCGCATTTTTAGATGAAAATAACTTTCATATCGTAAAATTTATTGTGAACTATTGTTAATCATAGGTTTCTGTAGCTTAATAATACATTTTTATATACCGAATCTTTGTAAATTAGAATAGAATAGAATAGAATAATAAAATATAAATGTAAATGTGTGATAATCATAGTAAAAATGTTGTATAAATAAAGACAAAAAAAAATAACATTTACAGTCATACGCCTGTGCACCTGCGCCACGACTGGTCTCAGACTGGAATAACAATTCTAGCGGACATAAATAGAGAATATGAATAAACGATAAAAGCTTATCTATACATAACGTACTTCTACCTAATCTATCAATTTAGTACCAAAGACTGCACTCTTCATATAAATTGGGAAACTTAACCAACCCAAGAATATCTATAATAATGACTCATTAATATGTAATGAGTATCATAAAAGTTATAGATGTAATCCCCGAGGTGAGAAACCAATCAACAGCCAATATCCATTATAGTGGATTACTATAATGTCTATGAGTGCTTAATCTTTCCTTGTTTATATCTTTCGATACCAATAATATATTATTATTTATACTTTTTTTTTAGCTTTACGCTATATCCAGCGTATAGCAAAGTAGACACAGGGAATCGGAGAATCCAGTGTTAAGACATTAAGACACTTCCGTTCTCCACTTCCTATTTTAATAGTCAATATCTTAAGTTTTGAAGTAGAATCTAAGGCCGCAGTTTATTGAACAAAGATGGAATCTACAACCATCGTATATAAACAGATATTGTCAAATTGTGTCACTTGTTTGTAAGCTACTTTTTGTCGTTTTCTCTGACATTTAGTTTTTCTTTTTCATTAAGTAGGGTAGGCAGAAGGAACATTATTGTTAAGAAACTCCGCCGTTCCGCATTTTCCGCCCAATTTTCGAAGAAATGGCAATAACTGATTCGCAATAGTGCAAACCTAACTCACAACCGTCACGGCGTCAACAAATTTTTATCACAAATATTTTACAAAAATACAAAAAAATATTTAAACGTCCATACCTCCCCATCCTTTCTCCAAGTATTAGGCACTTTGTTCCTAGTCGCTCGTAACCACGCTAATCTGGCAAGTCGAGCTAGTGATGCACCGAGGCCGGCTAAGCAGGCCAACGTGAGTGGCACTCCTGCCGCCGCATAGGCAACTGTCGCAGCACGACCTGCTGCTGTTCTTGGTGAAACATTACCGTATCCTGGAAATATATGTGAAATTAGTGTTGCTAGTTGTAAAATTACATATACATAAGCTGAGTAAGTATTTAATTAGTCACCTAATGAGCTACGTCTTTGAAATGACCAGATGGAAAAGGCCTTTTTTACACAGATAAGTGTGAAGAATGTGAATGAAGTAACCGAAATTAAGCAAAATCCTATCCTTTCTTATTTTATCCTTTTAATTCTTTTTACAAAAAAACTCTGTTCTGTTCTGCCAACGGGAAAACAATATCATTTAAATCATACTATGCATCAAAAATTAATTACTTCTTCAAAAGCTTCTTGGACAAATTGAGACTATTTAATTTAATACCTTTGCTGAGTGTTTTCAAGTTTCGGTTTCCAGATACTCTACAATTGTCATTAAAATAATAACTTAGTTTTATAGAAGGTACAGTGCTCAAAATGCTTTTAAGTAAAATTGAAATTTGTACAGAAGCTATTTTGAGACACTAAGCCACGAATAAAATTTAAACTGAAAATTGAAATTAAATTATTCTCACAAAAATTGTATTATTTATTAAATAATTTTACGCCAGTCCCGCTTATAGCAGGGTAGGCTTAGGAAACTTTCTTTTCCTTCCTCCCAAGCCCTTTTTCCACTTTCCGGCCAATTTTTTATACATTGCATTTTACATGGCGGAACTTATCTTCATACTGCTTCTCACTAGGGTACAAATGAAAATAACTAATTCCCCAAGTGCACCTGAACTTACAATCGTTGCGTTTACAGCCACACGTTATCTCACTACGCTATAACGACCTCAAAAATAGTTGAATCAGAATAAATGGGCATCATTATAAAACTATAATAAAATATTTGTTTTTGCACGTGAAAACCTTCAGCTACTAATTAACTTTGCTTCCACATTATTAATTACTCCAATTATAATGAACACAAAATAACACAACTGACAATGATTGATCGTGTTTACAAAAGTAGGAATTTGAAGTTATTCTTACTCGTTTTTTATAGAGAAGCATTATCCAATTACTATATATATAAGAAAGTAGAAGTAAAACAACAGTTACAGTGATCGATGATTATCTTAAACTTGGTGCGAAAGTTCTCGCGTAAAATGTTTAGAGAATTTCATTCTAAGAAGAATGTTTTTAGAAATATAACTTAAAACACACTTTAAGCTTAAGCGAAGCATTTCAACAACAAAGTAAATGGGCTATTAAGTTTAAATATAAAAATGTAAGAGTTAAGATTATTTAAAAGTTAAGACACTCCGTTCCCCACTTTCCGCTTAATATTCAAATGGTGTAAACAGTGTCTTAACATTAGGTTCCTTTTGAGTACCTTGTTATTCGGGAAAAAGCGTGAAGCTTCTTTTTCTTTTGTATAATTATTATTATGTAATAGTACATCAATCTTTGGCAGTCCTACTGCTAATTTGATATGGTTTTACAAAATATAGAGCTATTCAAAGCTAGGCAGTAACGATGATAGATTACTACAAGACGTGACTTATGAATACTAGCTTCCAAGTTTGGATAGGCACAATATCTCACTTCAAGAGACCTAGGCTACTGTAGAGATTAATATACATCGTACATCAGGGTCAAATACATTGTTTATATAGCTCAGAGTCGATCTATGATTTTCACAATATGTTATCCAAGCTATAATATAAAGTAATATGAAAATAAACTATTTTGTGTGCGTTCAGAACTCACCTAACATAAAAATCGAAAAATATTACGTTACTTACTAGACATAAATGCTTGTGTTTTGGTTTTTTGTAACCTTTGGAACTCTAGACATAAGGAATTAGGACAATAGAATTTTCCAAATTGTCCTACGGAAACTAAGAGAAATAGGAACGAAAATAGTAAGGCAAGCGTCATGGAGTCTACTCAAACAAAACTACGGAAGACTTCTAGCGGTATTATAAGCATTAAAGTTATCTCAATTGAGAATAGAATCCAGAACTATAAACATTAACAACGACACAAGAAACTTACCTATTGTAGTAATTAATGTAATACAATATATTAGTGCTCCGGAGAATGTCCATTTAGTTTCTATCAACTCAGCAGGTTGTACGTCGGACTGCCTCGCCGCAGCCACTATTGACGATTCGAATTTGCGTAATTGTTCGTGGACCAGCCTGGTCCAATTACGCTCGTATAACACGTTCAGGCGTTCTGAAATAAATATATATTTTTTTTATGATTTTATATGTATACAAAATCAGTCAAATTTAAATAAATCAATTTGGCAACAACCATGTCAAAATTGTCAGATAAATTATTTATATTATATTTACAGATTTAGGCAAACAAAATCTTGAGGAAATAATAATAGTAATATAATTTATATCTTCATTAACTAATTAAATGTTGGGTTTCACAACAATCGCATATCTTTTCACATTTCCTAATTCTGCCACTAAGTAATAAGTTTAAACTACCTTTTCAAAAAATATAAAAAAATTGTAGAAATCAAATTTCTATTAAAACTTATTAGAAATTTAGAAAAATTTATTAGAAACAATATAGAGTGAATTCTTCCATTAAAACAAACTACCCAAAGAATAATTAACTATAAGAATTTGTGATAAGACATCTTAATGGACTATAATAACTTCGATGGACTTCGTTGGATTAATGTTAGCTATCAAGCTTGTTTGATTTAATCACAACTGAAAAGTCCCATTAAACTTTTGAGATTCTTAAGCCTTTCAGAGTACTTTCCTCAGGACCAGGGCTTCTTGTTTACTACGTTGGAAATAGGTATTATTGGTTATTATATAAAAGTAATAGACGATACGATAATAATATTTTACCAGGAATATTTTATTTACATATATTGATAGAAAATGTCGATCTTAGTATCTAATTAGGAATTGTCGGAATAAAAATGTGATGAAATGATTAATGGTCTGCCTAAACCAAATAGAGCGTTGGATACCGTTGAACGCGTATTTCTTGTGAAATTGAGAAAAAGTGAAATATTAAAAACAAACCTGGTTAAAAGTGAAGGTCTATTAAATGTAAAGCATTGCTAAAAATATTTTTGTACAAAATACACAATAGGCTATTTCTTTTCCTCGTTTCAGTAAAAAAAACGAATAGAATACAAACAATTATTTTAGATGGAATCTTTCGTACGTGAACGTGTAGATTTATTTCATTTGGGCATGAAAAGGTGGGAGCCATGAGATCCCTTTGACCTTATTGACGTTAAATTTGTTAGATAATATTTGTACAGGATGATGTTTGAGTTGATTCATTGACGGGATCTTTTTGTGGCATACTGCCTTGATTTGTAAAAGTGAAGGAGGAAATTCAATCAGAAAAAGGAAATGGAATTATTAATATATTGTAAAAGCAGGATATACCTACTTGTACGGAAAAAGTATAAGGGTTTTCGAGAAATATACTTGCGCTTTACAGAATTGCAATTTCTTAGTAGTTTTTTTTTTTCTTAAAAAACCTAGTATTCAGATATTTTGTTCCCCACGCATTGCCGAACATTGCATTTAGAGTGGTGGAACTCAACGCCGAGATTGGTCAGAACACCAGAAGATCTGATAGAAACTAGAGCGAGATGATGAAAAAAAACATTTTAACAAGTTGGAACCGAATCTATAATTGTCGCGTTCACTAACAAACATAGTGTCGCCACCATACCAAGACGGTATTTTTATTTTTATTAAAAAATAATCTATATAAAAAATATTAGAAGGAATTACAAAGTTTTGTACAGTTTTCTAGACCTTTTCATTCTTATACTATTTTAAGAAACTGTTGCTGTAAACTTTAGGGTCCAATCAATACCTAAGGGCTTCTAAATTTTTAATTTCTTTTACAAGTTTTGCTCAGTACTTACAATCTGCTTATATTTTTTTGTTAACGGAACAATTTAATTTGGAGATAAAAGTTTAAATAATGTTAAAATATACAACCATACACTTCATATTAAACAAGATAATGTTACAAAGTGCACAGCATTTTTCCCCATAATGCCTTAAAAAACACGTACTCATCATCATATCCACAAATAACCTCCATATACGCAAAATATACATACATTCTGTGTTATGAATATTGGCGAAGTAGACCAATAAAGATTCGATCACAGAGAAAAATTCACACGCTATCGGCACGGACGGGGTCCTATCTAGTCGTATAACGGTCGATCTCAATTGGTTTCGTGATTCCGCATCCACCTACAAAACCTTCAGGCTTAGGTGGAAAATCCTGAATGGGGTCGATGGGGACGTGTCAATGTTAGATGCTAGATAAGTTCGGCGTTTCTACAGTGTTAATAGTATGTTTACTGTATAAATATGAGTTTTTGACACTTTGGTTACATTTTGGTATTATTTTTTTAGGTTCACGGTGTATCTGGTTACGGTTCACTTAGTAGAGTAGGCAGAGGGAACCTGCCTAGTGTTAATATACTGTGTTTCCATTAAAACACTTCTGTTTTCTCGCAATTTTATTGACACTTTTAACTTGACTTAATTTCATTGTTCAGGTAAAAAATCTACATATCACAGCTCTGTTCAAAAATAATGAATTGAAACAATTGAAGAAGCCAAACAAATATAACTTATTGCCATTAAAATTTTGTAACGGTTCTAATATTTATTAAATAATATAGACTTTTATATATTGATCTGTATTAATTTCTAGCTTTCTAGCGTTTAGGCCTCCATTCTCTGGTTTCTCCAGATTTTTATGTATATAGTCTTATTACGTTCTAAATAATACAAACAGATACGTGCCCTACATAGTCTAAAATGTTATTCAACAAAGTTATTCTTAATTACAACTGCATTCTCAAATTTAAAACAATTACCTTTGTTTCACCTTGCAACTAGTTAATTTGGATTTTTTACGAGAGCTAGCGTAAATCTAGAATTCGCTGCGGACTCACGATGTGTTTCTTTTATAGCTGAGAATAAAATGTTGAAGTATAAAATTGTATACATTTTGCTTACAAAGACTTCGGCTCTGTATTTTTATGTAAGAACATTTAACACGTGTTTATTTAGAGACAGAATTTAAAAATTAAAAAATCATTTAAAAAATCACGTAGCGGGACTTGATTTTCACGAGCAAAATGAAAAAAAAAACCCTATTAAATTTACATTGTAAGCATAATAAACACCGGAAGTCGTAACAGGTGAACATTTGACCAAACAGAAATTTCGACGAAAACCTTAAAAATTGGTAGCGGATAATAAATGTAACAAAGCTTTAGAAACAACGTAAATATAATGAACTGAGGTACCAACAACCGGGCTTTAGTAAATTGTTTGTCATTTGTCGGTCACGCGACGCGCTGCTTCGTCTTTGTTCGATCAAACATTGCTGAATGTTCTTTCGAAAATATTAATAAAAGACTATTTTCTTACAATTACATTTTGTTATTGGATAAAACTAATTTGCTTTGGAAAATTAATTTTAATTATCGTTTTTTCCATATCTTTATAATATTGCTTGTTAAGTGACAGTGGCCAACGCACTTTGTCTTGGTACAAGAGCAAGAATATAAAAATAATTTAATCCTCCAAGTTAATCTCAAACCGACAATCATCGCGCTTATAGTCAGACGCTGTGCCACTACGCCATAATACAGAAATTTGTCAGAAATTAGGGAACTGTGACTTAATATTAAGTTCCGTCAGTCTACTCTGCTGCAGAATAAAGCGTTAATAAAAAATCCTAAAACATTTTTTAATGGCTTCTATGACCTAAAAATCTAAATGAAATGTTAATCAAGTTTGCAATCAATAAATTAGGTGACAAATTGAAAAAAATATAATTAATATTCGACACTTTCAATTTGGCAAGAGATTTAATGGAACAGAGAATTAATTGATTTTGATTGCAATATTTTAAGCGACATATATATTTTAGTCACTTATTTTTTTTATTATTTCCAAACATTTACATACACTGAATTATTTATTTAAAGTTAATTAGTATTTTTAAATATCAATATAAGTTTTACAGTCAAAACTACTGATAGTAGAAACCTGGGAAGTATGTAAAATAGTAAAACTGAAATGATTGAATGAAAGTTTGTTTTTCAATTCAAAAGAAATAACGTAACGAGATATGTAACCGCGCCTCTTGTTTCCTATCCTAAGTTTTAAATTAGTTTTTGTAATATTCCAAGTGTGGAATAACGCTTTAATAAAAGCGAACAGTGGGTTCCCTCTTCTTTTCCTGCTATGCGGAAATGCCTGAAACTGCAAACAAAAGAAATGTTCCTAAAATTCTGAAATGAATCTTTACTAAATGAATAATTAGACATAGGTATGTGAATAAAAGGATTAGAGAATAATAAAACGATAATAAATGTTACTGTAACGGTTCTTGTATTATCGTTTAGGGACTTTTACCTGAAATGTTTGAAACATTTGGGCATTATATTGTCCCATTAATTAGAAGAATGTCGTAATTTTTTTATTAGCTTTACGCTGTATCCCGCACATATTAGCGTAGACAAAAGGAAGCCTAGGAACATAGTGCTAAAACAATTCGTTTCCGTTCGCCACATACTGACAAATTTCGTAGGCATTATGTATTGAGTGGTGGAACTCAACGCCGCAGTTTGCCTCGTTACTAGAGCGAGGAAATGGAAATATTAAATATTTCATTTCCCCGATTGGGAGTCAAACCTGTTGCGTTTAGAGTCACACGCTTTTTGCTCCTACGCCATGACTGGCCGTGAAAATAATATTTCTAGAGTAATAGTTACGTTATTTAATCACGCTATTCACAATATGAAATTTATCAAGAATGTAAATATTAAAGTAGTTTTATTTATTTATACGTTACTCGTTTATGGTATAAAATAGGTATAAGTAGACCAAAATCAATTTATTTTTGTGCATTAAAAAAATGTCTTATAACAAAATAAGGCATTTTTTGTTGCACTCTTTTTCCCGCATAGCAAGGTAGGCAGACGACTACTAGAGCCATGAAATGTCTTTCTTCACTTTCCTTCCTATTCTTAAAACAACGTCACGCTTGTTTTATTATATCAACGGGAAAATAAACATATTAATTTCCCGAGAGGGAAGCGAACCCAGAACCGTCACGTTTACAGTCAGACACCGCTGCTAAACCATAGCGGATTCACAATAATTAAATTTATAATCATTGACCTTATTGTCCATATCAGCAATGTCAGTACTAAAACAGTCTATACCTAGCCTGTATAATATGTATACAGCATTTATATTTAGCGAGTGGCGTGACAACAGAAGTCGGTCAATACAAAGTATAACAAAAGAGTGTTGTGTATTCGCAGTAAAGTTTCAGTTGTATTCTACAATAGCATCACGCGAACACAATTGAAAAGTTGAAATGTCTCATTGTGTAGGATTCGCTGGCTTAATATTATATCTATGATTTAAATCTCTTTGAATCTCTTTCTTGCTTTTTTCTTCTCAGATTCCCGCTTTATCTCATATAGCATTGTAGACAGAGAGATCCTAGTGTCAAGATACTCCCAAAATTCAAGACATTGTGTAAAAAAACAGCGAGTTTTGTCTAGCCAGAGTGGGGAAATGAAAATAATTCCTGCGAGTAAGAATTGAGCTTCAAATTCGGTTCGTTTGTATTAGTATTTTTTCGGTAAATCAAAAGCCCGACGTTGATTTTCGCCATTCAGTACGCAATGCCTCGTGAATTCGTTGGAAATTTAGAAACATAAGTGTCTTAATGGGAACTGAGTGGTTTAACACTAGGTTCTTAGATTTCCTCTGCCTATACTTCTATGTGCGAGAAGCAGCGTAAAGCTAAAATAAAGTTAGAATCAAACTGTTAACCATCAGACTTACAATCAGAGTCACACACTACCACGTCATCCTCTAAGACCCTCCAAAATTATTTTTTCTAACATATTAAAGCACTACTACTTACTTGTAATAAAAAATGACAAAATAATATTTAAATTTATACTTTTACATTTCCTCTGCAAAGTACATACATAAATTCAAATATGCTTCGAGCCGAGCGATATGCAGCTCCAGTGATCGTTGCGGTTTTATTAACCCTCGATTCTCATACGTGGATATGTTGGAACTTTAAATGTTTTTGAAATGTGCTCATTATTATTGCATTTTTTATAATTTATTATCGAATTTCCTTGCCTTTTCACATTTATTTATTTATTTAGTGAAGTTGATTTAATTTTTTTAATATTTCGATATTTTAAAATATTTTCTTACCATCTCACTTAGACTGTGTATATGAGGGTACACAGAGAGATCTTCATAGACATAGACACTCCGTTTTTTACGTTTCACTTCACTTAAGTGGCGGAACTTAGCACCGAACTTTGCACCCACACATTTTAATATCAATCAATTTTAATTTCGTGTACAATTTTATTTCAATTAAATATTAAACTCTAATTGAACAATTAAATTGACGAATTGAACGTATACTCACCGTTATTACACTCAACTATCACAAATGAACTATCGGGTAACTTTCTAGTAGTTAAGTTTACACGGTAATATGGGAATACTTATATTACTCGAGCTAAGCTCCGTTTTACTCCACTCATCGTCGTGATTTAGTGTTTGAGCCTCTCGCCTCTACAGCTAGCATGTTGACTAACCTATATTATTTATTTTTATAGAGAAAAAATATCATTATGGCACAGTAAAAAGGAATCTAACTCAACATTGATTACAGCGAATTCGATTTCCGCTTACAGAAATGGTTAATACAACCAATTTATATTTCTATGATATGTAGTGCACTCCGCTTAAATATTACTTAGGAGCCTATTTATGAAGAAAAATCTTATTTTTTATGTCAAATACATAGCATTATAGTTAATGCTGGGCATTTATGACAAGGCTCAAGAATTTTACTGTAACGCGACGATCGGGGGTTCGATTTTAACTCGGGTAATTATTTATTATTTATTAATATTTTCATTTCATCAACACTCAACTCGAAATGTCTCAAAAATTTAGTGAAAAGTGCGGAATGAAACCAGGTTCCCTTTGCCTAGCCTGCTATATGCGGGAACAGCGTTTGCGAACAACTGGAAAAAAAGTTGAATGCCATATAAAACGTCAGCAGATTCTCGTTGCCTGTTTTGTACAATAAAAAAGAAATTTTCATATAAAATACAACCGTTCAGTACAAAATTTCTCTACTAATACATTTCGTTTGTACATAAAAAACTAAACCAAGACTAAAATAACTATTCTCAAAAGAAATAAACCTACACGTATTTGTAAAAGTAACAAAGATTGGACTATAAACATGTTGCATTCATTTCAGTAAATAAAAATTGGAAGTAATAGTAAAAAGGCTAACTTTCAATTTACTAAGTAACAGAAACGTGACGAAAACCTTTCAGCGGAAATAAACAGACAGTATGTATGCTGTAGGGGTATCCCGTTTCGACCCTTGTACGATCGTAATAATTTATATGATGTAGCATTAAATGAAAATGTTTTATATTACAACCGATATAGCAAGCAATTTTATGGTAAAAATGGAATTTTATATCCTCAATTATTTTTATAAATATAAAAAAAGGCCAGTAGTTGCACAGGGGAACAAGCGCGTGACCGTGGATGAAGATTTAATATTTTCATTTCTTCTGGTGTCGAGTCCCATCACTTAACAGAATTCAGAACTCCAGAATTCGCAAGAAAGAGAAGAGCGGAGTGTCTTAACACTAGGCTTCCTTTGCCTATCCCGCTACATGTAGCATATAGCGTGAAGCTAAAAATAATAAACTATGATTTAATATTAATAAGTTTATTGAAATGAAATTATCTCATTATAGCTGCATATCCCGTTCGAGATCTGCGAGTGACATTTCAAATATCATCCTAACCCAGTTTCCATAAGCCTTTGATGTAGCGTTATATAAATATTTGTATAACAATCTTTCTTCAATATCTATATCATAATATTTATAAAATAAAGAATACTATTGTGAAATAAAATTTTACAATATTCATTTACTTCGTAGTTATGTAAATCGATTGATTTGTTGGGATTCTTAGTTGAATATTTTATACATTTATAAGATTACTAGTGGACCCGAACACGGCTACGCCCGCTTGAACTATACGAATATTTATTAAATATATTTATGAAATTATTTTCATTTTTCAATAGAGAGATTCGTTAAGCAAGCTCATTTTGGGTGGCGTTTTCTAACAACAAACTTTGCAAATCGTTGCTTAGCAACGGTCGCATAGCGACGGTTGTTATTAATATGGCGGAATTAATTGCATGTCAAATTAATAAGCATTTTAATATATTGGTATATATCGAAAATATTACAAATATGTGAAAAAAAAGTATCCTATGTTCATCCCGAGACCCTCAAGTATCTCTACAGAGTGGAAGAGGCAGCGCTCCTTTTACTTAAACTGCATATAGGGTAAAATATTGCAAACCTAGAGCTAAAAAAAATTATCAAGGTGCTTCAACAGTTTGGACGTAGGATTTTTTTTTTAATTTCACGATTTTTATCCATACCTGTATTTCGTGTGACGCACACATAAGTAAGCAACGTTGCCGCTTTGACAGGTAAGTGTGTGCGTGCTTATGTTATACTTTACAAATGGCGTTTTATTTTAAAACGATTATTTTATTATTTATTTTGTTTGAAAAAATAACTTTTTCATTTTTGGGAATTATTTTTTTTCTGAATTATATTAGGCTTTTATAGAGTAGTTAAAACTGTGGTTTCATTTAAAGTGGTACCGACAATTCCACCCTATATATGAGTATTTTATCACAATTAAATTAGAGGTTTGGGCCTGATTGCGTAAAAGACAGACAGACAGACAGACAGACAGAGTTACTTTTGAATTTATAATATAGGTATGGATATTCTATATTTAAGACAGAAAAATACTTTAATAAGCTTATTTTTTTATTCGTTGTCTGAACAAAGTATTGCTTTAAACCCAAATAATAATGTTAAGAACGGAATAATGTTAAATGTGATTAAAAATACTTATTTTGAAATACATACATAGGAGACAATAAAAGTAAATATTTTCTTAGTAACCAGACACTCTGTTGAGTGGCTGGAGTTAACGCCATTTGCTTTGCCAGAACGAGTAAAATAAAGACGAGTAGAGCTCGAACCTACTGTCACCGCATTTACTGTCAGATCTTGAATGTGAATAATGACAACTTAAATGGACAATCTAATTTAATATCTCATCAAAATAACACACTTTTCTTTTCATATATATCAATACTCTACCTACTATTCATCTGCTGACTTGAGCGTCAATTGTTCCGAACGTCAATAACATGGCATTGTAATCTTGATAGTCCAGCGCCACTGCCCTGGATACGCGTTAATGTATTGTTTACGATGGAAAACCATCGAGAGGACAAGACAATAGCTTAGACAGCTTCCTGGCGCAAATGAGTCGGAAACTTATTCTCTTCAGATTGGCAGCTAATGGAAATGAATAGGTCAACTTCTCTTTTATTTCTGTTTTTTAATGTTGGCAAAAATATCTAGTGAAGAAATACAAAATATATCTGTAATTAGAACTTAACGTGTGGACTTTAGGCTACGTCTGACACTGACACAATATGCGGAAAAAACTGCAGCCTTTCATTAAGAAAAAAAGTAAAATCTCATCGAAAATTAAAACAAGAGGCAAAGGGTCATGAAAAATGATTCTTATTTTTCTAAAAATTGTCAAATAATTTACATACATATTTATAAAATTGAATAATCTATTAAATTCATTTATTTTGTTTATATGCAAATGTATTCATTTTGTAAATATTAATATTACTGCATTCCGTATGTTTCTGTATTATATTTAAATATAGATTGTTATCGAAATAAAGAAAATAGTAGAGTACACTCAATCGTTTAACCTATAAATTGTATTAAATAAATTGTACAAAATATAGGTTAACAATACGTTGAAGTACCATTTAAAATTTTAACAAACTATAGCATATAGATTTGGTATTAAAATATTGTAATATTTCACATTATTTCATCATCAAGTTAGGCCTCCTTTTTATGAAATCTCTGTAAGTTCCACTAGTATTATGCGTTATAAATTTCTAGAATAAAGGATAACGTCCGGTAAGAATGTGAAAATATTGACATTCACAAGCATTTTGCTCTGTGTTTTGTTCATGTCTATTATGAAAGTAAAATCAGAAGCTGTACCTACTTGAGCAATCTTTATTGATCTTTTGTTGACTGTTAAATTTCTCTACAATTATGTAGTAAAGGAAAGGTGAAGGGAAGTGATGAAGGAATTATCCTTCACCATGTAATTACTAATACTTTATTACGATGACAAGTATTGCCGCTATCTAAATCTAACCTTACCCAATTATATTAAAATTGTAATTACAACGTATAAAATGTATATATCATCGAAGCAAGCCACTCGAGACATACAAATATTCAAACAACGCTAATGCAAAACGACGTGTCGATGGTTTCGATCACAATTTCCAATTGGATTTGTTATGCAACTCCGCGCTTGAATTTCAAATATCAGTGAAGTCTTGAATAAGAATCAAAATACAGATTTTTATTATTGCTTTATTATTTTGTATCGAGCCAATTATATCTAAGCTTAGGTTAGGTTTAGAACTAAACCTAGAAGGATATAGAAGGTAGATGCAGATTCGTCAGCCAGACTGGACAACATTTAACGGCTTTAGTTCTGTGTTAGGTTCCGCCTTTTCTCCCAAAATCGAGCTCATTATTTCCTGATCTACGTTTAATTGACAAGAATCATGGTAATAAAAATAGCTTTTTAAAATTATTTTCCATCGTGATTATATAAGTGACTTAATAAAAGAGATTTATAAACAAAATAAAAAATAGATATATGCGAAAATCACAATTTACTAAGGCGACTACAAAAATCACAATCTATTAAATATATTCATTTAGTTCGCCTTTAGAATTGAACCCACATCCATAGTGGTTAAACAGCCCTTTACTACATATATCAAAAAGCAGTCACATTAATTAGAAAATGACAGGTGGAATTCCAAGCTCCAAACGCTAAACGCATTAGTATAATTATTTCACGTGGACTTACAATTGCTTTATTTTTTGAAATATGCTTCCATAAATCATGGGGTTGTTAGATAATAATCTAATTTATTGCGCCATAAACTTCTAACAAGTTAACATTTCATTTGGCTTGGAATATAAAAAGTGGAATTAGAGAAAAAATTAAAGCACAGGTGGTACACGTTTTACTGAAAGTGAATAATGTGGATTCTTTTATTTTATTATTTTTTTTTAGCTTTACACATCCCGCACATGGTAAGGTAAGCATACGGAGCCTGGGATCCTATTGTTAAGAGACTCCCGTTCCACACTTTAGGTCGAATTCTGAAGGCATTGTATATTGAGTGGCAGTTTCAACTCAACGCCGCGATTTGCCTCGTTACCAGAGGAAGAGGAGGAGGAGAGGAGGAAGAGGAGAGGGAGGAAATGACAAAAATTTAATAGTTAATTCCCTCGAGTAGGAATCAAACCCACAGCCGTCGTGTTTACAACGACGACGACGTTTGTGTTCACTTGCCTTGGTCAAATAAAGTGCAGCTTTGAGCTTGCTCTTGATACTATTTATCTCTATATTCTAACTCTNTTTTTTTTTTTTTAATTTCACGCCGTATCTCGTATTAAGTAAAGTAGGCAGAGGGATTTAATGATAAGACACTTCGTTCCCTAGTTGTTGACGATTTGTCTGACATATTGCGTTTTGATTAGAGGAACTAAATGCTGCTCTTTCCCTTGTTAACAGAGCAAGGAAATAAAAATATTTTTTTCCAGCGAGCGTGAATCGAATGTATAATAATAGCGCTGCGCCAGGGTAATAATATATTGTTTTATTCAGTTATTTTTTTCTTTTTTTCTTCCAATACTATTAGATAATATATAAAATCAGCTTCACGCTATATGCCGCAGGGTACACTTTTAATTATATGAATATAATGAGTACAAAAATGCTTTTATACTGTTACAACATTTAACTTACCTAATTTCGTCGTTTTTAAATAGAAGTATTATACTTTTTCTACCTAGAGAACATTAATCTTATAAAGAGGTAAATTAATAGGCGACTCCCCGTGTCTAAATACCACAGCGTCGGTCGCTCTACCAAGACAATAGATAAATCAAATTAATTTATATTTGGAATTATTACTTGAATTATTGATTACTTGAAACAATTTTATCTGTATTTTTCGTCTATTTACATTTTTTTGGCTTCAAGTTTCATCAATCCAATGTAAGAAAATCGTGTAATGCTATCGATATTCTTCTGGTTGTTTGACGACAATACAATATTTCCATATCATGAATCACCGTAGTACAGAGCTACCAGCGTGCAACTGTAAATACGAGAGTTCTAGGTTTTTTTGATATTTCCTTTTCTTTGTTCTGGTAACGAGGCAGGGCACAGCGTTGAGTTCCACCACTCAATACGTAATGTGTAGATAATTCGGGGGAAAGTGGAGAACGGAAGTGTCTTAATGAGAACATAGAGTTTTCTGCATAAGATACTCCAAATCAAATCAAATCAAAAACACTTTATTGCACAAAGAAAATACAATTAGATTTGTAATTATATACATACAATGCATATGCGGCCTTATCACTATAAGTGATTTCTTACAGGCAACCTTTTTTTTTTTAACAAAAACTAATAGTACGATACAATTTGGTGGCGGTTAACTTTGCATAAAGATATTTTGTAATTTATTATATCAAACATATAAATATACGTTATTCATATATATATACATACATAAATACATACATACATACATAAATACATACATACATACATAAATACACACATATATATCATATATACATTCATATAGAGATACAATAATGAACTTACATATATATATGCACAAAACAGATATATAAACAGAAACACAAAACAGATACGGAAACATAGATCCTCCAATTGGTGCGATTTCAACTGGTGAAATAATTTATTATCATTTCTCGATAAGTAGAGTAGAGTCTTTACACTACGTACTCGTTTGTTGACAACGATGCGAATTTGAATTTTTTTCATCTGTATCTTCGGTTAAAATTTGATCGGTTCTAGGACGGATTCAGCCTTCTTTGTGAGAAGTCAGAGTATGACGCAGTATAGATACATACATAATATACTACTATTTTATATATTCTATAGAGAAATTTTACAGTCATTCGCAACTTTAACAAAAATTACACTCTATACACTTGTAAATACGAAAAATCGAATGAAACTTCCCAAATTCAACATTGTCCCCGAACAAAAACGGTTCGTTAAAATAAAATTAGCCGCATCGCTCGCAAATAGTATGGCAGAGTGAATATTATAATTTCATAAGGGACAACTGGCAATCATTTTGTTAATTGAGAATTTATTCATATAAAATAATAATGATGAATATTTTTAACTACATATTTAATATAAAGATATATTGAAAAAAATGTACTTTTTTATTTCGCTCGGTACGGAATAACTGGCCAAATACGCTTAGGCGAAGCTACTGGACTTTGAAAGCTGAAATGGGTACTTTTACTTAGAGACTGTGAGAGAGCAATTTGTTATAGAACAGCAAATAAGGGGATTTAATCGGGGAAAAAAATATTTTATATTAAATTTCATATCAACAAAAAGTAAAATAAGCTAAAAATTAAACGAACGAACGAAAGAAGCCTAAATTTATAATGGGTACTAAAGCAAAGCCATTATACAAGAACTTAAGTGATGAATGAAATATAATATATATATATATAGAGATCTTTCTTACCCTGCAAGTAATACGTACAAAATTATAGCAAGAAATCTATAAAGATTTTGTTTAAAGTAATCTTAACAGATTATTTTCTAATTTAAACTTTGTTAACAATGTCATACGAAAAGCTCAATTTAATTTTCAATTTACGACGATTATCTTCTACGAGAATAAAAGGAAGTTACAGTAAAATATAAATTGTGTTAAGCCAATCTACATGTTTTATAGATTAGACGCACGAATAGTATAGACATTTTTTTTTACGAGTACACACTGTACGAGTATATTGCATAATAGGGTGCGCGAGCGAGCCTAGCGTTAAGACACTCTCCACTTTCTACTGTAAAGAAATCAAACACCTCGAGGCTTTTACAGAACTTATATTTCTTCCAGGGCTAAATATCATTAGGCTTGTACAATTTATGTCTGAGGACTTTTACAAAACTTATACTTCTTCCAGGGCTAGATACCATTAGGCTTGTACAATCTTAAATTATAATACAATATTTTATTCTAGAGGACCACTTTCCTCTTCAGCTCCAAATCTAATAGTGCCCATCAGAATTTTCATCACATCAAGCGTCTTTTTTAAATTGTCAACTCGCGCTAGTTCTATGTATAAATTTTTAAATATATCTTTTTATTAAACAATGAGGTTGATTTACATTTTGTTATAACAAATTATCGTGAATATAAAAACTATTTATATAAAATCATTACACTACATTGCATATTGAGTGACGCAATTCAACTCCGCGCCCTGTCGCGGTCGTTGCGCGGTCGTTGCCAGGGCGAAACATTAAAAATATTAATAAATAATAGTTCATTCTCCCGAGCGGGGATCGAAACCACAAACGTTGCATTCAGTTATACGCTTGCGTCACCAAGCCACGACCTTCGCTTCGGCGGATAATACAGGCAGACATATAAAATAAACTAAAACAAATAATCTCATATTATACCAATAAAACGACACCAAATTGAATTGACAGCCTACGACCCAATGTCAATCCTTGTCTCGATCAGCAAGCAGTTTAATTAAGATTCGATTGAAACGTTGTAACGCGGTCGACGTAGAACCACGTATGTTAATTGGATTCAGAAAAACGCCTCCGTTAACCATTTTGATGTCTTCTCGTGCCTTTTGATTGCTTAGAATAAAACAATGTTGTCAAGGAAAATAATGTTTTTTTTTCTGTTTCTTTTCTATCTTTATATAGTTTTAGAGTTGTCAAATTCAAATTATTTTTTATTCAATTAGATTTTTACAAGTTTAGTACTTTGAATCGAATCGAAATCGAATTAATATAAATATGATACCGGCTTATTGATGTTAAAGAACTTAATGTTAAGGCACTTCGTTCTCATTAAGACACTTTCGCTGCTCACTTTCCTACGAATTCTAGTGGCATAGCGTGTTGAATGTCAGAACTGAACGAAACGTTTTGCCTCGTTACCATAACGAGGAAATGAAATTATATTTTTAAACCAACCCCAAACCCGTCGCGCTTATAATCGCAAGCTTGGACGTGGCGCAAGGCCACCACCAGCCCCAATCATATATTCATAAAAATTGTATTCACAGACTCACATTTTAAATATATTCTGTTAGCTATATAATTGCGTTCAGTTGACGGCTTTTGAAAAGCATCGCTCCCACTTTCTGTCACTTCATTCGTTGACAGATGAAATGCACGTATGATTCACAAAGGAATGAAAGAGTAATTGTATTCGAACAGGCATTTTTATGTGACAAATGTACAAAATATATGTGTTTTATTATATTGCTCGATGCTGTTTTCATTTTTACTTTTACATTAAATGTTATAATTGTGCCAAATTTTATTTGCCGGCAACGTTACCTGCATGAACTGTTTTTAATTGTGCTTTTATAATATTTTCGTGGGCATGTTGATCGAACAAAATTACAAATTTTTCATTAAACGGATAAAATACTTATAACATTTCAATTTAGCAGGGTATGGAGAGGAAATCCAGTGTTTATATACTCCGTTCCCCAGTTTCCTAATTGTTGAGATATTGTGTGTTATATATAAATCCTGATCACAATACATAAATATACGAATGTACAAATAATAGCACAAACAAAGCTAAAGGGCTAAAAGCTATTGAGAAGAACCAGTCATTATGTTGAACTGTATTGTTTCCATTTCCACGAATGATTAGTTGGCTGATTGCCTACCACTGTGTGTACTCTAAGGGCCGCCACAATGCCTCGATTGATTGGCAAGAACCCTAAATAAGAATATTGAAGCATTTTCTTTTCTGTGTCATTTCTTTCTAAAAATAATTTTAATAAATATAATTTAAACCTTTTTTTACACCTATCTACTTAACATGTTAAGATATGTATTTAAAACTATACTATAATATTTATATTTCCACACACTTGTTAGTTTGACTTGTTACTAAAATAATGTAAATTTAAAATTAAGTAAAAATTGAAACTTGAGAATTCGTGGTTTAGATCACAATAAAATAATATGGTATCATCCAGCTGTTTTGATGATGAAGCCAAGGCCAGTTTAGGTATCCTCGCAACTTCAAGCACATATTATAGTAAATAATATAAGTAAAAGAAGAGAAAGAGAAGAGAAAACGGACTATTTTTTCTTAAAGGCTTCTCAAAATATGAAAGCTACACGAATATACAAAAATACGATGTTGTTTCTAATGGCGCGACGTACTATAGAGTCAGAGTGATGCGGAATGTAAGGATTCCGGTAATGCCGCTCACGCTTCCTTCATAATATTTAAATTCTGTTTATAATAAAATATGCGAGCTTATGAAGAAAAATGTGAGCGTTCACTGGCTTCAAAATGCTTAAAATGTTCGAGAATTGCGAACTTTGTTTCGTGCTTGCAATTAAATTTTGTTCAATATTTCTTTTGTCAATTTTTGATGAACACACAGCTATCGACCACAATCAAATACTCTAACTATACAACAATGGTACCTATATGTAATATTTTTTCAGTTTCACACATTTCGCTCGACAATTTTCGAGACATTCCGTGTTGGCTGGCGGAATTCAACGCTATGTTTTCTCTATCGGAGAGAATGAAAATAATTTTAATATAGTCATTTCCCCGAAAGAGAAGAGAATTACTTTCTATTTTGCTAAAATATAAAAGTCAGAAACAAACAGAACTACATTTTAAAAACCATTGTTTTGGGTATATTGTTTACTAGTGGACCCGGAAGTGGCTACGCCTGCTTGAAATATAAGAATATTTAATAAATATATTTATGAAATTATTTTCAGTTTTCAACAGAATAAATAAGAAAATATAAGCGTAAATAATCAAAAAGAATAAAAAGTGTTATTAGAAAAATATCAGAGTTATTGAAATGAACCAACAAAAGAAGTAAAAGTGACTAAAAGAAAATTCTTAGTATTAGAAAAAGTACCTAAAGTTTTCCGTGCGTGCGTACATACTCGTAAATATCGACTGTATGAAATAACTAAACATTTTTCTATATTAAATAGGTTAATTTTTGCAATGCAATGAGCAATATCAAATAAAACAAGAAGAGAACCAAAGTGTAGTTTAAATAAATTATAAACAGCAAATAATTACATAAATATTAACAATAGTTCGAAAATGTATGAAAATTTACAAAACCGTCAACATCTTCTGCCCGTTCGCGTAGGTCATACTATGTATACCCTTAATTATTGATTAGAATGTTATACAGTAAACTATAATTTCAATGTAGATGAAATGCTAAAAGTGACTTTTATATTTGTTTTTATAAGGAATTCATCCATCAAAATATAAGTTAATTTTGGGTTATGTGTAATGTAATGTTATATAGTCTATAACACTTCAGAAGAATGCAGCTTTCATACAAAACAAAAACATAGTGAATCGGACCAGTAGATCCAGAGATCTTAGCGTTCAAACAAACAAACAAACAAACTCTTCCGCTTTATTATATTATAGTAAATATGACATGGACAAATGGGCTCAATAATTTGGTTTTTTTCATTATATATATTATATTCCCTTTAAAGACAGAAAGCAGTTACAAATTCATTATGCATTATACAAATACAAACAATATATTCATTCATTACAGAATGTAGAACTCGAGTTTAGTATTTTCCCCAAATTTACGTTTAATAGACTATAGACTATATTCTACACTCGTTCCTAAATGCCAACAATATGCGACCCCATTCCGCGATGACAATAAACACTGATCGTTGCTATCATGGTTTCTATAATTCATACGCGTCTTTCAACTTCTTTGAGCATACTGCTAGTGATGTATTTACCTAACCAAATTAATGGTTTTAGTTCGTTTTTTATTAGGATAGGCAGGACATAACATAACAGGAAAGGCAGTGAATTCTTAAAGTGTTAAGACACTCTGCTCCCCAATTTCCATTTGAATTTTCGAGACATGATTTATGAATTATGTGACGGAACTCAACGCGCCTTGTCCATATCAATATAAGAGCAGAAGAGCAACAGAAGTGAAAATAATTATGACCCCATGTAGATGTAAACCTATAACCGTCATGCTTATAGACGATGTGCCACTATACCTCGACGACCTTTAAACATTAAAACAGTTTAGGCATTCATCATCGCTTTATCGGTACCAGCTAGTGTTCCTAATATGACCACGAAACTGATGTTTAATCGATCAAATCCATGCATTTTGGATGATTGGACGATTGGATTTCATAGAAACGTAATGTACCAGACGTACATGAAAAATATAGAGTTATATACACCTACTTAGTTCAAAATATTGTTTTATTTTTTTTAATCAGCACTTAAAGCCATTGAGCTCATTGGCGTGCCATTAGAGGTTCCAATGTCTAGCAATGGACGACGACATTATTATTATTTTTAATTAATATATATTGAAGTTCAATCTTGAAAAATATATCTTTGTCAATAATATATTTATAATGATTCATTTAAAGGTCAATGTAGCGCAGTAGCGCGGGGTTGAATCAAAAAGTTAAGCAATAAAAAATGCTAAATTTAAAAGTCACTAATAATGTTTTATAATTAAATTGATAATGACATAGTTGTACATTAAAATAAAAATATAGAAAAATAATACGTTCTATTTAACAAAAATAAATTAGGTTAAAGTACATATTTTGTATCCCGCATATAGCAGGGAGTAGTGTTAAGACTTTATCATTCATTCTCCATCTTCCACCCTAATTTTCAATACCTTCCTAGAAAAATTTCCATTTCCTACTCGAATTCGAGCTTGACACTAGATTCTCCCGGCTAAAAAGTAGAGTTTCTAAATTTTGCAACAAACACTAAATATTACATGCGCTTAATACTGAAGTATAAAAGTATATAATATGTAAGTGGTAATATACCTAAAAACCTCGTAAAACTTAACAGCAGTTTTACGTTTCGATTTAATGTTTCAGCGAGATAAGCTAATTTAAAGCAAACATTAAAATATACGAAACTTTACTATCGAGAAACATGTGTATAAACATTTTAAATATTCGTAAAGCCTTTTTAAGATTGGCACAAAGTGTGACTGTAAACGTAGTGTTGAGGCAAAGAACGGCGTTGAGTTCCGCCACTTAATACGCAATGCCCCCAGAATTCGGCGGAAAATGCGGAACGGAGTGTATTAACACTAGTTTCTTCCTGCCTACCCTGCTGGGCGCGGGGGGGAAAACTATTAGTATTATTTTTTCTATATCGGCACAAAGCCTGACTTAAATGCGACACTTGTGGTGATAAACATTCCTGTCGCGAGAATATATTATCACGGGTCTGGTGTTAAGACTAAGCGCAGAGCTGAGTTCCGCCACTCAACACGCAATATCTCCAAAATTCAGCGGAAAGGGCAGAACAGAAGTGTCTTAATGGTAACAGAGTCTTAACAATTAGGTTCCCAGATACCCTCTATCTACCATACTATGTGCGGGATAGTATGTGCGAGAAGGTAAAAAAACCTATACCTACATACAACACGCCATTCTACCACTTAAAATTAAATTTTGTAACTTCAAATTACAATAGTACATCGGGTTGAAAAGCTTAGAAAAATAAAAAAAAACATAAAACGCAAGCTTGATTAATTTTTCCTCGAACTGACACACTTTCGAGAGCTCGATCTCATTGTGCTCTCTGGTTACGTCGCGTCCGTCTGAGTCTATAGTACGTTCGACGAGTTGTGGTTACCATGAAGCTAGGTTTTTTTACCATTACTCATTTTCTATTCGGGAAGTTCATTGTCTAGTCAGGAATCAGTAGTAAAAAGTATTCTAAAATTAAATCTGCGTAGCCATCTACAGCTAAATTAAAAGGGGCCACGACTTGTTGACCGTACTGTACTTGTTATACACCTACAATGATGAAAAATACGTGATTTTTACGTACAAGGTATAACTTTTAATGAAAAACGTAACAAATTTTGTTAATTATTATAAGCTTTCAGGCTTTGCGATGGGTCTGACATATAAAGGTAGGTTAAATGTTATAACATATGTATTTATGTAAACGCGGACGTTTTTGAGATTTAACTGAGAAACATCAGCGATGATTGTTACTTCGATTTCCATGTAGAATTTTATATATTAAGATGTTTTGGTCTGGTTGGACGAGAGATGCTTTCTTTCCATCTACATATAGTTTGTAACCCGGTGTTAATCAAGTCCGTTCCCATTAACACACTGCAGTTCCCCCCCTTCCCCCGAATTCCGGAGACATTACGTGTTGAGTGGTGGAACTCTACGCCGCGCAATATTACATTTGCCTCGTAACCAGCACGAGGAAACGAGGAAATCCAGAACTGCCGATCTGATTTTTGCTGAACTGTCACTATAAGGTAGAGGATATTATTGAGTATCATATACGCTACATTTTATCCTGATATTCTTGCGAGATCGACATCAAAAAATCAGCTTCATGCTGTATCCCACACATAGCAGGGTAGACAGAGGGAACACCGTGTTAAAACATTCCGATCCCACTTTCTGCCGAATTCTGGAGACATTGCGTGTTGAATGGCGGAATTCAGCGCCGCGCTTACGCTAGAACGAGATTTATGCGATATAATCGTTTACCGTGCTCGTGTATCTGATATGAAGATAGATATGAAGCAACCAATCATTTTAATATTTTATTTTGGGAATAAGATCAAATAAAATTCCAAAAGGTTGAAATTACAACTCATTTTGTGTATAACAATAAAGACAACTACACTAAAAAAACCCCCAAAATACACCTACATATTATCAAGTAAATAAATAATAGTATACATAAGGCACGCGAAGCCGCGGGCGGGCAGTAGTCTATAATATTAAGCAAATATGAACTAAATTGATGTCACATAACACACAAATTACCAAGCGTTGCGTATATTAAATTCCATGGTTATCTGACACTGTACCTACTGTAATACAAAAATTAATTATAATTTTTAAAAAACGTTATAGTGGTACAAGTGAAAAGTGTCTGAATTTATAGACGAAGGTCATGAGTTTGACTCTATGCAGAGGGACGATTTACTTATTCTAGTAAAGATAAGCTCGGAGTAGGTATACTAATTGAAAATGGAAAAAAAAATTAAAATCTGTCTAGGTCTGCAGTTATGTTTGAGCGTAATTTGAAATTTCAGCAGTCAACAAAATTAGATTAAGCGCGAGTGAACGAAAGCCACTGGTAAATTTCTATTTTTCCGGAAAATCGTATTTCCCGTTAGGCTCTTATCTATTTTTACTTTTCTTTGCTCATTTCCACGAGATATCTTTTGTTTTTATACTGTAAACCGTTACTGAGCATAAATAAATTTAGAGTTCGAGTTAATATTTACAAATGTGTTTATTATATAAAGGTTCGTTTACCTGCTTGTTGATGTAATGAACGTGCGAGTCGTTATCTCATATTAATTGTAATAAAATATTTTATTAACACTATAATAGTTTCACGATGCATCTCGCACATAGGAAGCAGGCTGGGCCTAGTGTTGAGACACTCTGTTCTCCTTACGAAAATTCCCTTCCCCGCTTTCCGTTGATTTCTGTAGTCCGTTAAGCTACTACTAAGTAGTTCCGTATTGAGTCTGTGCCATGACTGACCTCGAACCTTTGATAATGCCACAAACGCAGAAAAATTGGAATTATTGAATAGCCAGTTGAACGGAATATCTTAACATTAAGTTTACTAGTAGCTTACTATGCTATATACGAGATACAGCGTGAGGCAGATTTTTATAACAAACATAATTTAACTTACAGCCATAGTTTCCATATTCAGTTAATATATTTTGTATTTTTTAGAGATATTTTTCGTATAATATTATGTTACATAAAGTAACTTACACCGATTAATAATCAAACAAACACCTATCGTGATTTAAAGAAAACAACTACCCACATTTCACCTTTGAAATTTTAACCAGAAAGCCAATTTACAAAGTCACGAGCCGTTAAAGTAATTGGATGCTGTTGGGTAAACAGTGTTGTTTTAAAAATATAACAAAGTAATTTATTACGAGAAATCACGCCACGCCAGTAGGTTCGTGATATCTTCGTAATGTGAGCCTAGGCACATTTTATATGAAGTAATTATAAGCTTTAATTCGATACAGAAATAACTTTTTAGTGAGTGTTAATATTTAGAAAAGCTTTATTTTGAAACATTTAAAAAGTGACTTATTGAGAGATTATTTTATTTATAAAATAATATTAATCGATGGCTTCGACCCTTGTTCTGCCCTCGGAAGACTGATTTTTTATATTTTTAAATGTATTTTTTATAATAATTTTTATTTAAAAATGTCGAATTTATTCACTAATTTAATAAAAGTATATTCATGACGATTAATATCTAACAATATCCAAGTTACATTTTTTAAACTATGAATATAAAAATAATTGTATAGCTCGTTCGTTCTTTAAATTAAAAATGATGAAAAAACAGTTTATATAATATAATAAAAGTTTACTTAGTCCAATAACAGTCAGTAGTTATATTACATAACAAATCTTCTCAAAAAATTATCAAATTAAAAAAATTAAAAGAGATGTAAAAACAAAAGTAATACTATATAAAAATAAACACTGTAAACTTTGAACTAAATAACGTAATGTTGGATAACTCAAGTTTTTCCACATTTCAAAGATACAATTAACATTACTTTACCTCTTCTCATCTCGTCGAGAAAAAATTCCACGTGGAAAAATGAAGGTGCAGAATTCACTCGCTACGTACGGCTGAGTGTTATTCATTTCGCAATAGAAACACAGAAAAATGTAAAAGTTTAAATAAAAATATCGTTCTAGTTGTCTAGTATAAATATGTTTTATATAGTAGGTACAGAAGAATATTTCGTTTGAAGCTTGAGAAATAGGTGTGTGGTAAAAAAAGGGAAATAAGAAAGATGTACATCTCTGATGTATGTCTCTTTCTTAAATTTAAAATTTTTTAGGCTTTAAGTTACTCCATTCCCATTGAGCCAATGCCGCGGGCGAAGCCGCGTGTGGGTCGCAATATTAAAGACAAAAATTTGGATTAAGCAAACCGCATGTCCTGCAAACTAGCACTGAAAGCTCTATTCGGTAGGCACTTCCATGCTTAGTAGTTAGTACAAAGTTAATTTATTCATAATTTGTTGAACGATAAATGAGATCTATATCGAGCGAGCTACGTGACAAAATGTTATATCGCGCTTTCAAAGAAATTGTGATTACATCAGACCATCATTTATATGAAAATGGCCAAAACTTAAGACTTTTTTTTTCTAAGAAATTACATTTTAACTTAACAAGTGAAAGAGTATGCTATAACTATTTAGGGTGAAATTTTTGAACTCAAGGAAACAGAAAATAAAATGCGTATATTAATCGTTTTACATAAAGAAGCTCCCGCCGTATTCCACATTCAGCAGACTCTAATACCAAAAATTATTTACATTGGTTAACACCGCTTTGTGATTTCAACAGTCTCTCTGTTAAAAAGAAAGAACATTTCAATTATAAATATTATTTAAATGGGAATCGAATATGAAACCACCGCGTGAATCATTCAAAAAACCTACAATGAAATTATACTTAAATAATTAAATAATCCATAGAAAGTAAAACTCAATGACTTTGATTTTTCCTTTTACAAAACGTTTACAATTTGCTTAATCTATATGTACATTTGCAAGTCATTCTACTGTACTCAAGTATAATGGATATACTAGTATAAGAAAGAAAAAAGATGGAAATGTGGCCATGCCTATGACACATGAAGTAACTTAAGTTACCTTAATTTATATTTCAGGTGGTAGGCAAAGGGAACCTGGGCACTCTGCGCTGAATTCTGAATTCTTGAGGAATTGTGAGTTGAGTGGCGGAATTCAACGCCGTACTTTACCTTGTTACCAGAGTTACTACTGAGTATTTGTTATCATTATGAGTAATTGTTGATTATTAATATTAAAAAACGGGAATTATTTATTTTTGTTTCTGTACTATGGGAAAACAAATCGCAGCGTTAAATACAGTAACTTAGCACATAACGTCTGAAAATTCACACAGAATTTAAATTTTTGTTCAAAAATGTCAATAAGAAATTAAGTAAAAATCAGCAAGGAATGTTTGTTATAATTAGTTCAAACAATATTCAGTATCTCATATATCGAATGTTCAATTTGATATGCACATAGATTATTGATATCTCCAATCAATCCTATAGAATATATTATTGAAATTCAAAATCACGATGCATTGAAGGGTTCATGTCTAATACAACCTGTGTTTATTAATTCAACTCGATTTCTATTACTATAGTGGAAACTTCAATATGAGGCCAGACAACGTTTAACTATAAACACGGTGGTCGTGGGTTCTATTTTGGCTCTGGGGAATGACAAATAAATTTTAATTATGGCGTTGAGTTCCACCATTCAACATAAAGCATAAAGAAAATTGTTGTTTATCTGGATATTAAGTCTACGTTGATCTACCTACGTAAAAAAAACACAATTTATGATATAAAGTTATATCTGTTTTTAGCTTAGCAAAATATTCAGCGGTTAGTAGTGACACTGCGTTCTATATCTTCCATAAATGAAATGGGAACAGAGTAGCTTTTTCATCTCTTTCTTTATTTCCTTTACAATGACCAGACTAAAAGTGCGGTGATAAGGATCTAAAACGTCGTAACTTCACTCCAACGTATATTGGATTTGATAAGAACACATAATTAGTTGATGACAATGGAAAAATCTTATATGAAACTTCGATAATTTAAATGAAAACCGATAATAGTTCAAATTGACAAAGCAAAAATAAATTCTTTAGTTCATAACATACATATATATCTACGTGTTTGTATATGTTTTTCAGAAAGAATAAGAAGAGTATTTGTGAATCAGCAGGGTAGGCAAAGGGAACATATTAAGACGATGAGTGGTGGCACTCAACGCCGCGCTTTGCCTCGACACCAGAGCGAAGATATGAAAATATAAATTTAAATAAATATTTTTTTCCTCGAGTAGGGATCGAACCTACAACCAGTCGATTTTGCAGCACACTTCGTGCCCCTATGCCACGACAGGCCTCAATATAATTAAATAATTAGGAATATAACATAACCTATGTTCATAATTAAACGTATTTGATTACTTATAATCCGAATTACCGAAAAAAAACATTAACCTATAAAGTCATGATTAAACTTAAAAGCTATTGTTTGTAAACTTTTTTATACAACTCCTCCATCCTCAACGTCAAAAGTCATTAAATTGATAACTTTGTAGGAATCACGCCAATGAAAGTTTTGCGCGACGAAAATTTTTTGATTAGGTGAGATGCAATATAAAAGTTCGCCAACTCCGGCACACTTCAATTAAAGGACTTCTTTCAAGACCGACAAATTCATTATACGTTGAATTAAAATTGTTCTAGAAGAATTGAAATAAAAGGATACTTTTAACGATGGAGAGTTCTCTAGTTGATAGTATTATTTTATTTATTTAATAGTGGTTCGAGCCCGGCTTTACCCGTTGACTGCATTATTATAACTATTTTTTTTCTATTTTTTTTTACTCTCTGACACAACTGAAAAAAAATTTTTGTATACCTTTATGATTATGAAAAATAAAATTAATATTAATGTTTTCTAGGAAAATTCTTTATTTTTATTATTTTTTAGTATGCTCTAACCCAACCAAAAAATTGCCTTTTTGTTTTAAACTAATTGCCTTCATTTCCAGACACAAAAACAACACATATCAGTTTAATTTCACCATACTATATCTTAAAACTCGATCATTGAAGGATCCTAGCACTTTGGCAGTTAATTTAGTGTTAGTTTAAACTTCACATGCATAGTAGATTAAGCGAAGTACTTGTAGACGCTCTTAAATAGTTATCATCGTTTATCTTATTACTTTGAGAATCAGTTTTAGTTGTATATCAACTGAGAGTCCAGTACAGTCCCGTGGCGCAGGAGTACAAGCTTGTGCCTGTAACCGCGATAGGTAGTGGGTTCGACTTCCACTTGAGAAAATGAAATGTTTATTTTTCTTTTCATTTTGCTCATTCTGGTAACGAGCCAAAGATCCGTCTTAAGATTCGATTATAAACTTATATTTCTGAAATGCACCCTCTGTGGGCGAGTTCGACTCGCACTTGACCGGTGTTATTTATCTTAATATATTTATTTTTTGATACCTTATACCACATCTGACAGACATTAAGCGACAGATTTTAAGCGTTGTTGTATAAAATAACAAAATGCTGTGTAAAATATTACAAAGATTGTTTAAAAACAAGTTTTTCTTAAAAGTAAGGTCCTTAAAATAATTTTAAGCGCACGAAATTTTAATATAAGCAATTAGTTTCTCCATAGCCGTGTTTATATGAAAATCAAACAAATTTCCACTGATTAAGTTGTACCAGCGCCGATTATAGGAACGGACGATTTATAGCGCTATTACGGTACATTATGGCCTGGTCAACGTTGTTTACCGAAATTTTCGTGGTGATATAAAAATGAAACATGCCTATGATAATTTATTAATATAATTAACCTATTTTTATATCAGAACTATCGAGCTGAACTTTAAGCATTAGTTTTTATTTTTTTCTTATTTAATAATTTAATATTCTTTGTAAGTATTGATTTTATATTTATTTAAATTATATTGTATATTATAATTGTCTAACTAAAGGAAATTAAGAATGAAAGAATGAATTAAACATACATTCATTTAAAAAATATAGTTTTTTTTTGCTCTTTTGACAAAAATATAAATTTAAGTAAATATTTGGCTACTTCGAGTCCCCACTCGAAGTAGCCAAATATTTACTGGGAATCGAACCCACAAACGTCGCGTTACAGTCACGCGAGTCACGAGACGTCCTCGATCCTCTTTATACACCATAATATAAGCTATTAAATTCAAAATTAACACATCGTACAAAAAGTAATCGTCTTCTGTTCGAGCTTACTACAAACGATATTACATTAGCATAATAACCTATGTTTATATTAATAATAGGCTTTAATATTTTCTAAGAACCATTTTTTTACGTAATTGTTATATTGTGATTAATTGTACTATTTAATTCTTAAATCTAAGAGTTGCGTGTAAATTCGTTGTTAAAAATATTTATTTTTATTGTTACATAAAAGTAAGTCGTTCTATTCCGTAGTTTCTAGTTGACGAAATTAAGAAATCATAAGTAATATTTTTTTTAAATATTACCTCAGTTGAACATCGAACTGACAACTTTTATACCTATCTATGTTCAGATCTTCTCCCAATATGAAATTCTAATAATGTGGAAAGTAAAATAACATTCTTTATTTGTGTTTGTTTGCAATTTTCTAGTCCATTTTACTTATTGCAGCATGCTCAATTCAATTTGAAGATTGTTTGCGTACACTAAGGTGATATGGAAACTACGTTACTTTAACTTAAATTTGACGACGCAACTTTCGCATGTAGTATTATGTAATATAAAAAAGATATATTCGTTTTCATTACACAATATACGATGAAAAGAACATAAGACCACTGAATCCTAATAAGGATTGAAATATTTTTTTCTACTTAGCACTGCACCCGCACATATCAGTCCGAGAGATATTAGTTTCGAGACATTATGTTTTAACCACCAAGGACGTTAAAGTGTAATAGGTTGAGGTGGAAGAAGGCAGACCCTGCAAAATACCTGATTGAATACTACCTGGAGGAAAAGACATTCCGCTGTCTATTTTCCCCTTAATTCGGAACTTGAACCCATAACTATCGCGTTGACACTTAGACTCTGTTCCACAACGCCTAAATGGTCTCAAAAGCAAATGATAAAACAAAAGACAGGTGACTGACCGGTACAAGTGTGTTTCACTCCGTTCTTCATAACTTCACGAATATTTTATTAAAGATGCCTTCCAACCAGGCGGCTTGCGGCCTTTATTTAAAGATAAACGTAAACTAAAACAAATAAAATACAAATGGCATTTTTAATAATAAAATATAACAATTTGTAAGGGTTTTTGTGTGTAGGTATTAAAATAAAACTATTTTTAAAAGCTTTTATTTAACTTGCAATGTATATATGTGGGTCCGGGTGAAATCTTTGAGCTCAATTTTGAAGTAGATATCTTCAACCGATTGAGCTGAAATTTTCTATACACGTTTAGTTTGGATGACAATGCGTGATAAAATATGTGACGTCATTCTAAATCTAATATGGCGGTCCATGCAAGATGGCGGAATTATTATTTTTAATGTACTTCTACAATATGGGTATCAAATAAAAGGGCTCCTTGAGAGCAACTCGAAAAATAATGTGATGTCATTCTAAATATAATATGGAGAAAATCGAAGATAGCCGAGTATCTATTTAGTCTACTTCTACAATATAGATATTAAATGAAATGGGTCGTTGACCGTTACTCGAAAAATAATGTGACGTTATTCTAAATCCAATATGGCGGAACATCTAAGATGGTGGAATAGTTATTATTTATTGACTTCTGCAATATGGGTATCAAATGAAAGATCTTGCCGAGAACAATTATAAATATAATGTGACATCACTTGAATCATATAATATCATGAATATTATAACACTATTTAAGTTTTTTGTGCTTTAATATAATAAAAGGTATGTTCGTACGATTGAGCTGAAATGTTGTTTACTCGTTTGGTTTGGATGACAATGCACGGTAAGACTTATGACTTCATTCTAAATACAATATGGCGGACCATTCAAGATAGCGGAATAGTTATATTAAATACACTTCTATAATATGGGTATCAAATGAAAGGGCTTGTTGAGATCAACTCGAAAAATACTGTAACGTCATTCTAAGTCCAATATGGCGGATCATCGAAAGTAACAGAATAGTTATTTTTGTTGCACTTGTACATTATGGGTATTAAATAAAAGGGCTTCTTGAGAGCAACTTGGAAAATGATGTGACGTCAATCTAAATCCAATATGGGGACCATCCAAGATGGCGGAATAGTTATTATTTTTGCAATTCTCCAATATGGATATCAAATGAAAGTACTCGTTGAGAGCAACTCGAAAAATAATGTAACGTCATTCTAAATCCAATATGGTGAACCATCCAAGATAGCCGAATAGTTATTTTTAGCCTAATTCGACAATATGGATATCTATTAAAAGGGCTCGCTGAGAGTAACTCCAAAAATAATATGACGTTTTTCTAAATACAATATGACAGAACATCAAAGATGGCGGAATAGTTATTATTTATGCACATTTGCAATACGGATATCAAATGAAAGGGCTTGCCAAGAATAATTAGAAAAATAATGTGACGTCTAGTATGAGAAACCTAGCTAGTGGTAACTAAAAAGTAAAAATTAAATTAAAAGCAAAAAAACCTTTTTAGAAAAAGCTTTTATTTGCACGCTCTAAAAAGGAGAAAATAAAATTTGTCTTTTAAATTTTTACTATCAACTCATAACATCATTGTACACAATTTATATGATCATAAAAGCTTGTCGCGTTAATAAATATATAATTAAATTGAAACTTTAATAAAAATTTGAACTATGCAGAATTTACATAATTCAATTAGTACTAGTTTAGTTACAGAAGTAAATCGCGCGACAAGCTTTTATGATCATATACATTGTGTACAATGAGGTTATGAGTTGATAGTTAAAATTTAAAAGACAAATTTTCTCCTTTTTAGAGCGTTCAAATAAAAGCTTTTTCTAAAAAGGTTTTTTTGGCTTTTAATTTATTAAATGACTAGGTTAAAGAGTATGAATCGTCGGGTCCGAAAAAACCTAATTTCACGCTATAGAATATGCGTTTCAAAGTTTTATTTTATATTTATTTGTTATGGAAACATCAGTTGTGATGTTGCGATGAAAAATATTTTTATATAAATTGAAAATAAGTTATCTATTTTTTTTTTCATGTACTCGTAAAAGTTTTTTTTTACTGACTGACTATTTAGACGCAGGCGAAACTTCACAAGATTAGCAAGCTAAAATTTGGTTTTTACGTGCTTGACGATTATTTCTACATAGAAGTGCAATAAAAGGGGATTTCTGAAGTTCCTACGGAAACAGAAACGAACGTTAGGCCAGTCATAGCGGAGGACACACATGTTCGACTGCAAGCGCGACAGATTGTGGGTTCGATTCTCACTCGAGCAAAAGAAAATTTATTATTTCCTCGCTCTGTTAATGAGAGCAGAGCACAAAGCTTGGCGTAGAGTTCCACCAGCCCAGAGCGAGCGGAAAGTGGAGTTCAGAAGCGCCTTAATGGGAGCAAAGTGTCTTGACACTAGTTACCCAGGTTCTCTCTGCCTATCCTGCTATGTTTGGGTTACACGTAAGACTAAAAAAATAAACAACAATATTAGTAATTGGGTCATTAATAATAATAAGTGATTTTGATTACTTACATCAAATTATTTGTGATTAATATAAATAATTGCCACATTGCTTTACGCTGAAATATTAATGATGACGTTAATTCCCTGGATAATATGATATTTATATCATTCGTTATTTATGCATAATTACAGGTACAAACAAATATCATATGAAATTAAGTTATATTCATAAAATTGATTCGAGTGCAGTTTTCACTAATATATTTAGGCAAAATTTTCGCTTTATTTAAACAAAAAAATGTATATTTATAATGATAACGTTATAAGAACACAAAAGTAATTCAGATAAATAATTGTTTAATTATAGCGGGCGAAGCCGCGAGCGAGACGCCAGTACTTACTTAATAAATCTTAAAATATCTACAGACAAATCTTGAGACGTCCGCTCTTCACTTGAAACTGAATATGACAGCTCTCGTATAAGAATCGTCATGTTTGGGAAAGCTCTTTGTAAGAGAGCTCTGGGCTATCGAAAACTTGAGTTGAGTACATAACGTCAGCTTTTGTAAAACGACTAAAGTAAAAAGTATGCAACTATTTTTTTTACAGTCTGAAAGTTAATGGGATACTTAAGTACTATTGTTTGTACAGTTACATATATATATATGTACGTTTTAGTTATTGTTATATATATGTACAGTTCCTATAGTTTTACACTTATTTGAGAATAACTTAAAGCCAATATTTTTTCTTCTCTCTCCACCTTACTAAGAGATGATTCTGCTAGTATCGACTTCAGTACGTTCTAGAAATAAAATATTTCGAAATTTTCTTCCAAAACCTTACCTCTTAAAATGTCAAAACGTCTATTGCTTTTAACAGAAAGTAATTTTACTAATAAAGATATTTCTAAAGTTGCAAATGGAGTATTACATTTAATTTTGTAGGTGTCCTTATTTCAAAGTGCTAAAATACATTGTGAGAAAAGTTAATGTCTTATATTTAAAAAAATTAAAAACAATTGACGCCATTGCTATAATACTGAAAAGAAGCTGGATACTATGTCAGTAGTATCTTTTTTTATTCTAATCTTGTTAGGAAAATGCAATACTAGGTTACGCCAAGCGTCAGAAATTAACTAAAGTAACGTCTGTAGTGTGTGTACCACTAGATTTATAAACCGATCCCTTACAAAGGGAAACTACTTTGAACGAATAAGAATAGAGCATTACTATAAGTCCGACGGTCGTGGGTTCGATTGCCACTCGGAGCAATGAAATATTTTAATATATAAAATTAAGAAAGTATTTTGACACAAAATAAAGCGTGAAACTGAATATCTTTGAAATAAAAAAGAAAATATTATCATTTCTGTCAGCCAGCTAACTAAGGAATAATTAAATATTATTTGGTTTTCATAAAATTAATCCTCTCCGACGGAGTAATTAACCTTTTTTTCCAGAAAAAACTCCGTCTTCGCGACTTCCCATTTGTTTCATTAATTAATGATACTTTTGAGGTTGAAATGGCTTTGTTTAGATGGAAGGGTTGATGGTGAAGCTTGAAATTATATTATTGTAATTATGAGAAAAAGTCTCAGACAGAAAACACAAAGTTACAGAGTATTACTCCAAGTTTTTGATATATAGCGTCGCCTTCAGCGTGCGCTGGGGTTTTTCTGCGGGACTTAACACAGTTAAATAGATAATGCACAAAGATATCTAATTCTACAACAGCGTGACTGTAAGCGTGACAATTGTGGGTTCCATTTCATTTGGGGAATAAATTATTTTCATTTTCTCGCTCAAATTACATTTTCCTCCAATCCCACAATGTTTCGATAACTAAGCAGAAATTGAGAAATATAATGTCTTAACATTATGTTCTCTCTACGTACCCCTGTTATATGTGAGACTATTTCCCTAAAGCTCATAAAAAGATAATCACGCATTTCAATTGCTTCACTTTGATATTTTCCTTAACCATTATCTATGGTTTTATAATATTTCTAAAAGATACTAGTTTGCAGTACAAGCCAACCAAAAAAACCATGTAAATTACTTTTAAATATTAAGCATGACCGAACTGTTTGCCAATTCTTTTACAGCGAATTGTATGCTCGGGCTTCCCTTTTCAAACATTCACGCTTCGTAAAATGGTTTCTTTCTTATCCATTGTAATGTAAATGTTCTCTATAGTAGTTTTGCTGCAAGGGTAACGTTTTTAAATGTATGAAAATCTGAAATAGAGGACTTCTTTGTGTAAGGCTAATGTTTGTCAAACACCTATTTGGATAAAAACCTTGTAAGTTTTTTGGTATTTTATTTTATCTACCTTTTTAATTATAAGAAAAAATGAGGCTCCGCTTCCCATCATTATAAAGAAATAAATGTTTTGAAGAATGATTATGTAGTATTTAGGTGTTCGTATCTCGAAAGGTGAAAACGGAACCCTTATAGGATCACTTACAAACCATACAAGCCAAAGCCAAAATGTTTTACTAATAAAATATCTTAGCTAAACGTAAGGGGATAAACAAAGTCATGAGATAATTAGATATATATATAGGTTACAAAAAGATATTAATCACAATAAAAATTACAAAAAATACGTTATAATTTTCTTCAAATATAAAAATATAAGTATAGAAAAAAATACAGACATTTAAATTATACGTAAATATGGCCTGCGTAGGCGTGGCAACACTGAAATGTAATATATAAATCACAGTCGCATAACTCAAGTGTTAAAAACATTTCGTGCAATTATAAATTAGTGGCAACACCTATCCACCACAGTTTGTTTGAATTAAGTTAATTATTCAAATACCCGTAGTTAGTTCAGTTGAAAGTGTCTTAATTTAGTAAAATTGCCTTTCAAAATCACCGTGTTCCGGTTAATTTATTACTACTTGAATGCCTCCTTGTGTAGATATTGTTCTCTATATATAATAACATTAAGTAAATAATTAAGTTATTTAAGCGGGCGAAGCTGCGAGCGGGTCGCTAGTCTATATAGTTAAAATAGCTTTTCCTTTGTTGTATTACCATGACGTTTGATTTCGCCACATAGTCTAGTCAAGTCAAAAAGGTTGTGAATCCCAAAAGCACATCTGTCGATCTAGGCTTGCCCAGTGCTTAATATGTTTAGGATGGCGAAATGTTATAGTAAAACCTAGATTCATTCCACTTTAACGAAAGTTAGAGACAATAAATAAAAGAGTAAATAAAAAACCCAACATTTTTTCTGATTTTGAAAACTTCACAATATAAAATGTACTATAATACAAATTGTAAGTATATTCTATTCATCAGAAACAAAAATATTTTTAAATCAATGTCCAATGACATAGAAAAATAGTATAATAAATTATGTTGGTCGGCTTTGCTACAGTTACTTTATTAATAAATCAATTTTAATAAACATAAATTAATAATAGGGTAACTTGTTTAGTACAGTAAACAATAAATTCACGCCTGTCCGCCCTAATAGCCAGTGTTATGATAGCTCTGAGAACTAGTTGAGAATTCAAATGAATTTCAAAGAAAACATGAGTCAACGTTTTGTTATTATTTTTAAATTTTCATTTGTAATAGAAAAATGTTGTTCGTTTTTTACAACACTTGCTAGGTCTTTCTAGTATTATGATGTAATAAAAATATTATAGCCGCGAGTGGGAATTGAACCCACAATCGATTTCACCAGCGTCGGTTGAGCCACTACGGCGCTCATTTATATAAACAAATAGAAGTATTGTCAAATTTTTAGCACGAGAGATTTTTAATAACTATTTATTATTTTTAAAATCAAGATCAAATACAAAATGTACAGTGGATTACGATATCTGAATTGTATTATCTAACTTAAAGACCCTGTATCGAAATTGAAAATTTAGGCACTGAATATATCTCAGAGTGTCTGGACAATAAGTTCTGTCTTCTTACCTTAAAAAAAGTTACCAATAGGTTCTTGGCAAAAATACGAACAACGTTTACGTTTGCTTATATTGCAAAATAGTTATATTGAATCTTACGTGAGCTATCATTAATATTTTTTTATTAGTAGAAATTAAATTACAATATCCCATAATAATATAATATCACATATTTCGCAAGCAATAAATAGGCATTATTACTAACTATATTTTTACAAAGTGGTACTAACGCATAATACTGGCTATAGGAAAACGATGCCCGTGAGGCAAGCGATGGGCATGTGTAGGAAAGTTTTAATAGTACATAGAAAATTCTATTTAAGATACCATCAGTTTATATTACGTTTATAATACTTTAATAGAAGTAAATATATTTTTTCAAGTCTTATGCCACATTAAGCACGGTAGGCTGAGAATAAACATGGTGTCCAGACATTTCATTTACTGCTTTCGTTGAGTAGCGGAACTCAACGCCGTGCTTTACCTTTAAACTAAATAAAAACTATACATTCTGGGGGTCATACTCACATGGTTGTGGAATTACAGAGTACACATAGTTCAAATATGATGGTCTCAGTATAAGAGGTAAAACTTTGAAATCTTCTTAATAAATAATAATACTAATAAAAGCTTAAACTCTCAAAACGTCTACATTTTCAGCATCTTAATAATACATTACAATGATTATACCGATATTTTGGAAGGGGCAAAAGTAAGAGGCTCAAATTATCCACCGGAGGGACTCCCGCAAATTGCCGCATTGCATTTTTCATGAGACTGAAGATCGGATGGTATAAATCGATTTAATTATTGAAAAAGCTCGACGCTTCAAAAATGGTTTTCTTTTTCTTTAATAATTGAAAAATTTTATACGGAAAACGATCTATCGGTATATATTTAGAAAGCTTCTAAGATAGTGGAAATATTTTAAAATGTATACTGCAATTATTATTAAATTAAATTAACTTAGGACAATCTAGGGGCACAGGCAAAAAGTGTGCCTGTAATCTCGACCGTACATGAGATGGTAGTGGATTCCATTCCCTCACGAGGAAGATATTTTATATTTTCATTGTAAAGTAGCTAAGCGCGGTGTCAAGAATCACCACTCAACACACCATGCCTGCAGAATGAAAAGAAATAAAATCGTATGTATGTATGTATAATATTGATTCCAATATTATTAAATTCAAATTCAAAATATTCTTCATTCAAATAAACTTATAATAAGCACTTTTGAATCGTCGAATGAACATATGAACAAAAAGCTACCACCGGTTCGTAAAGCAGTTCTGCTGAGAAGAGCCGGCAAGAAACTCAAGAATTGCTCTTTTCAAAATCAATGGTATAACCTATAAACATTAGCTGGCAGCTATCCTTTATTACATTCAATTGACATTAATTCCATACATGTTTGTCCTCTAAATATTCTTGAACAGTGTAATAAGCTATACTTGTCATAATTTTTTTTACTGGTATTTTAAATTTTGGAAGTGGCAAACCTAGAATACACTGCGGAACCTTATTATATACACGTATGCTCAGACCCATAAAAGATTAACGCGAAAGATAATATTTAGAAACCATTACTTCGCTAGTGCGTAGAGGCTTCGCAAAGAAATCGCGACATATTTTCACCTACAATCCAATCTATATAAAGTAGGGCTCAAGTGTTTACCGGATATCAGAAAGGAAGCTCCTACCTGTTTGCCAAAATACTATACGATTTTGTATTCATACCGAGCTTTGTGACACATGGATATGAAAAAAGTATATTCTCGCTCAAATTGAATATAAATTACTATGGATTCTAAAACAGTTTTCTATGTAAGAAAACGTGAAGGAAACTTTGCATTTCTCTAAACGTGACGTACTCTTATGAATATGTATAGTACACCACTGAAAAGTTTTTAAATAATATCTTTCTATTCTTAAAAATTTAACTTATATAAATAAGTTTGTGTAAGTGATTTATATAAATCAGCGTGAAATCAAGAACACAGTGTTAAAGCAGGTAACAGTATAATTATAATATTTACTTTTAGTACACTCATCACACCTAATCCACTTTCTTCTGAATTCTGGACGTATTGCATATTGAATAGCGAAACCCCGCGCTTTGCCTCGTTACCAGAACGAGATGAAAATTTTTAATATTCTATTTTCCCGATTGGGAATCGAATCCAAAACAAATGATGATAAATATTACAACGAAAAATACATCAATTTCCTTCTAACTGCATTTTCAACACGCTTCTATGAGGTTGGCTTTACCAGTATAACTATGTTATAAAATGTAACACATTTTGGAGTAAGCCTTTTGAGTTTCGTCTCATATAATTTATATCTTAGGTGCTGAAATGCTTTACAATATACTCGGGCACATTGTAATGGATTTGTAGTGCGTTTTTAAGGTTTTTTTACGTTATAATAATTTATTTTATTTCTTTTTGGTATGCTAAGGTGGATTTTGATATTATTTGTATAAAAATCTAATTTTGTACTCTTCTTATATTTATGCAAATTTTGATACTATATACATATATTATGAACAACTTATTGTTTAAATTTTAAATCGGTATTTAAAAATAATCAAATTATTATGAATGACCCTCGATATTAATACATTTGTATAAATTATAAGTACATTAATATAAAAATATAATTAATATATTCTTTTAACTTGGTTTAAATAACAATTGACTTTATTTTTAAAAGCTTTTATTATTCATCTGCATCTGAACGCCGTATTTTGTCATCTATTGCGGTGAAAGAAAAATAATTCATACCTTTAAAGAAGATTTAACCCACTACCATCGCGCTTACTATGAAATATTTCCACCGATGCTATTCATTAGGTACTCGCTAGGCAAAAATCATGAATAAATCTCGACGCACATGTGGAGTTCCACATCTGATCCAATCTATCTAGAGTACTATTGGAGTACTTACTCTACGAGCCAACGTGACGGATTTAAGAAGAGAAATCTCTTTTGGAGATCACGTAGTGCGAATGTGCAAACGGTGTTTTTCACGTTTAAGTGAATTGTTACTTATATAAAGTATACTTTGGGTAGTCATAAATCAAAATTGATTTACTAAAGTTTTATATTAAAAATTATATAACAACAAAGAAAAATAAATATTTTTGTTCCAATAAACTAACAAACGAAACAAATAACCATAAAATAAATAACAGTATAACAAGACCAAAAACCCATTAATGTAATATAAGTGTGTAATCAACTAATATAAGTGTAATAATATTCCTATATCAATATCGTAATGGACGACACCATGAAATATTTATTCCATTAATGCTTTTCGTATGTAATCAAGTTATATTATAATTAACCTTAATGTAAACCTAAATGTATTGTAATATATTAATATTTATCTTTTTATTCGAAAGCCGTTGTGGTACAGCGACAGCGTTTCTCTGCTAATGCAATGGTTGTGAATTCAGTTTTAAATAGGGGAAATGAATTATTTTTGTTTCTTCGCTACTTCACTCGTAACAAGACGAAACGCGAGATCCAAGAGTCAATACGTTTTTCCGATAATCCATGGGAAACGAAGTGTCTCGAAGGTTACCCCTGTCTACTGTGGTAAACTGACAATAAATACAAAAATAATTACATTCATATTAAATAAAAATAAAGAAGAATAACGCAACCATTCCACCATAAAGCATAGAACATAGAAAAAAAACTATAAAAATTACACAAAACTATTTTCAACGGACATACATATCTCTTCACAGAGAAACTTGCCTTAAAGCAACAGCTATCTTTAAAATTAATAAAAAACATAGAAAAATAAAAAGCTAATAACCAAATAATACACGATATCGATAAAAAATAGTTTAGCCCTATAAATGGGGAAAAAATGTATATAAGCTTCACTTTCATACAACTCTTCAAGTTGATTACGTAAAACTTGGCGATATTTCATTTCCTTTACCTTCGCCGCGATTTGAAAAGTTTCTACGAATATATTCGGGTAATGACAGTCGTTTATCACGGGTAATGTGAACCAGAATCATAAGAAAATATCATACATTTTGCATGTCGAATTATTATAATTTGATTTTACTTATCATTCATTATTAGGGAAACTATATGTTAAATGCCATGAAATGTAGAATTCTCTGCATCCCGCCCTCATCGGGGTAGGCAGAGAGTATCTAGTGTTAAGGCACTCTGTTCCCTATTTACCGCCAAATAGTAAACGCGACGGTTGTAGGTTTGATTTCCACTTGAAATAAAATATTTAATATTTTGATTTCTATGCTATGGAAACCACTGAACGAGAGAAGATAATACTTCGGCGGAAAGTAGACAGCGGAAGTGTCTTAATGTGGAACTGAGTGTCTTAATACTAGGTTCCCAGGTTGTTTCTGCCTATCGTGCTACGAGTGGGATCCAACATGAAGCTAAAAAAAGCATAAAAATAAATATTATAACAAATTTACAACAATAGTTATGGATTTTTATTGCATTCTTCCTTGGAATAAGAAACGCGGACAGCAATTATAAAGTACCTATGTTCTTATTTTAGTAAATGGTGAACATTTTAAAAATATTCATAGCCGATACGCTTTATTGTTAAGCCACTTTTTCATAGAGAATGGTTGAGCTTAAGCGCTTATGCTACTGAAAGTGGGCAAAATATTTTTGATATATTTTCACTATTGTTTCGTTTTTCTGAATTTCCAGTTACGACTGAATTTTTATTCGTAATATTTTTTATAATATTTTTTTTTGAGATAAGGAACCCTAAAAATGGTAAGCGAGTTTACTTGTTCTATAAATTACGTTTTCAGAGAGCAAGATCATACATACTTAGTACGAACTTCAAAGCGAGTTAAGCACCAGTTATCGTGGCTACGTGCTATCACGCGATTCATAATTTAGCACCACGAATTTTTCTAGTTTATTTTTATTCTTTCTAAGAATATTATAATCACAATTAGAATTAATTATTATAAAAATATTTTTAGTCTACTTAAATATATATGGCTAGCCAAATACGGCTGCTCTAGCACAAATTTTGCGTTTAGCGTTTTGGCGATAACGTTATGTAATCAAAACTAACTAAATATATATGTGAGCTAAATTTTAGACTTTCACTAACTGATCGTGAAAAAAAAACAGTAAGCTTTCCCCGAAGTGGGTCAAATTGAACTGATTTTACATACACTATTACGGAAGTAAAATAAAAGCTTTGTAATAATCATGCGCCGAATGGTAATCGAACTCACAACGATCTCATTTAAAGTCATATCTAGTCCTACAATATTTCATATAATATTTACAATATTAAAACAACAAAAGAAAAGACAATAAACGAAAAACAATTGCTTGTTATTATTGAATATTTAATTAATACAGTTCAATTATACCGTACAATATACCAACGTTATTGCAACTTTTCCGCAAAGCTTAACATTATAATAGGAAAAAACATACTACGACCATTATCTTCTTTCAGTGGGAGTTAAGCGGATTAGATATATAAGACGCTACAACCTTTTATCTGAAATCGACTGATTTATTAAGCTAGCAACAGACATCTGTGTATAAGAACTTTCTCTATCTATACTTATTTGAAAGATTATAGAGAAACTTCAGTTTTATTAGCTGTTGATGAAATAGATATTAGTATTGGTCTGAAGAATCTATTAATTGACTTAACAGGCTTTAATTACGCTAGTTTTTTCTAAATTTTATACACTGTTCTGCACAGTAACTATTTTGTTTTCCAGATTAGGTATGGATGAAATTGAAAATATTTTTTAATCACTGAATTTTATTGTTATTTTAATATTCTGCGAAACAAATACTATACATTTATTAATAAAATTGTCATTTCTAGGAATAAATAGAAACTTGGTAAAAATAAATGCTTATATTTTTTGAATGCGTTATGCTAAAGTTAGATTTTGCCATCTGACCGTAGATCTGAGTATCCTCCACGCGATTTCAAGATAAACAATATTGACAATATTGATATAAGGAAACAATTTACTCCTTTTGAGGTAGGGAACCCAAAAAAAGAAATAACAAGCGCAAACATACATAAATTCCCATAAACCTAGTAGGTTGCACCAGAAGTTCGTAAGTTTTACTTAAGGCCGCTTTATGTTATGCAATTCCATAAATAATCGTAAATTTTAATATAAAAGTTATTTAGCATATATAAAATAAAGCTATAGCAATATGCTAAAACTTCAAAATAAAATCTAACAACAATAATAGTTTTTAAAAAGTAAAAAGAACTATAATAAAAAGAAAATTATATGAAAGAACACGGTGCAAACAATAAAAGGCAGCAAGCGTCTGTGAATCTCCTTTTATTTATTTTATTCTGGCATCCTATCATGCAGCGTACAGTAGGTAGTATCACGACAGACAGTTCGTTTATCTGTTAACTGACCGTGCCATGGCCTTTTGTTGTTATAATGAAAATTATTTTCATAGTAAATTTGCATTTTTGTACCAGAAATATTTATTTTGAAGCCCGTCGACTTAAACGACGACGAAAAATAAAACTTTAAATAACATTAAGAATTCAATTACTAATAAACTAACTTAAAGTTTACGAATCAACAAGTAACTTATGTATTTCGTTTTCATAGCTATCTGAGATAAATTGGAAATTTCTATAGAATACAACAAAGTCTTTGTTCCTAAGAATAAATGACGTAGCAGTTCTTAGTTTTAATAATTTACCCTTCCTTCTAATTAATTGAACGTCTATTCCCGAACATAATTAGAAGCTTACATTGAAGAGGATTATCTTAGATAAATGAGATACTATTTCAGTGGTACTTGTTAGATATTAAGTAAAATTAATAAATGTAAGGTAGAATGTAAAACAATTGTAAAACTAGTTATGAGAAATAAAAGTCAGTCTTGGTCGTGAGCTAGTTGTTTTACTACATGGTGACAGCGGTGTTAAATTTAAAGAGATAAATGATTGTTTATAATTAAATATGGAACACCCTAGACCTCCAACGGAATTAATATTGGAAGGTGGGCCCGCAAATAGGGCGGACGCGTGGCGTAAATGGTATACTCAATTCCTCCTCCTCAAGTGTTTTTATAGGCATCGGGAGTGTACAGAGAAACAAAGGAAGTACAAGCGAGTTACTTATTAATTTGATCGGACCTGATGGTATGACATATTTTCAACCTCCAAGCTTATAAAGGATGAAAGCCAGGACAATTTTAAAGTGCTCGTTAAAAAAAAAAATGTATATTTTGCATTGAAACATAATAAAACAATGGCGAGGTTCCAGTTTTTTACACGTGTTCAAGAACCCGGCGAAACTATTGACGCTTACATTACTGCGTTGCGTCTGCTGAGTTATCACCGTGAGCTTGAGCATTCAGAGGATGGTTTAATACGAGATCGTATCGTGTGTGGCATATCCGACATTATAATGTCGGAATAAGAACTATAGTTCTTGACAGATTACTAAAGACAGAGGAATTGACCTTAGAAAAAACTATAAAAAATTGTCAGGCAAACGAAATATCAATTGCAGAGAATAAGCAAATCGAAATATATAATGGCTTGGAATCATCGGCGGCGTTTCGAACAGTGGACGCGTTGTTCGGTGCGCGTGCGCCGAAGCGAGGCGGCGGTGGCGGCGGCGCGGCAGCATCGGCAGCATCGGCGGCACCGAGTGCGGGCCGCGGGCACGTACGCGAGTGCCCCGCACTGGACAACGGGAATGCAGATCGTCGCTTGGGCACTGCTTTCAACAGTGACAAGTGTGTCCCGACTAAGTGTTGTGTCGCGTGTGGTAATTCTTATTATATAGATAACTATCATCGATGCCCGGCCAGGTTTGTGCAGTGTTTTTTGTGCAATAATAAAGGGCATTATAGAAAGATGTGTCCGGTGAAAGGTAAAAAACAAGTCCATGAGCTTCGTGAAAGTGTTAGTAACCATGACCCGTTTCTTGTGTCAACTGTAAGAGATTATTGTAATAAAAATAGCAAATATGAAACATTATATTTATATTGTACTAGTGTGCCTATAAATTTTAAATTGGATTCGGGGTCCGATCTAAATGTGTTATCATTTATGACTTATAAAAGATTAGGTTATTGTTTAAGTGATTTAACAAAATGTAATATAAAAGCACAATCTTTTTGTGGGAATTACTTACCTATACTTGGTTCTATTGAGATGTCTTGGATATATAATAATAATATTTATAAAATTAATTTTGTAATATGTAATGATAACTGTCAGAGTGTTTTAGGTCAAGATACTTGTGAAAAGTTGGGAGTTATTAAGCGTATATATTCTTTAAATATAGAAACATATGACGATTTATTTCAGGGTATAGGTAAACTATCGAGTAAATATAAAATTATGATTGAAAAAAACCTATGTCCGTCAGTATGTCCAGTGTGAAAAATTCCATTCGGTATAAGACATAAATTAAAATGTGAATTAAATAATATGGAAGAAATAGGCATTATAAGAAAAGTATCACATCCGACGCCCTGGGTAAACGCTATTATAGTATTGCCAGCTGAAAAGGATGGCAGCGTTCGTATGTCTCGATCCGCGGCCTCTCAACCGCGCGCTACGCGGTGCCAAATATTTTAGTAAATTAGATGCGCGGTCCGGCTTTTGGATGATTCAATTAGATGACGAAAGCGCTGATTTATGCGCTTTTGGTACTCCCTTTGGTCGTTATCAATTTTTAAGGCTGCCGTATGGTATTACTTGTGCTAGCGAAGTATTTCATGCAAAAATTTGTAAGTTGCTCGAGGGCTTAGGAGTTCATGACATTATAGTTCACGGGCGTACTATGGATGAACATGATCTTCTTCCTGGTATTAATCCCGGCTACTACCAGGGTCTGCCTATGGAAGAGCATGATATGAGACTAAAACTTCTCCTGAATAGGGCGCGGCAAGTAGGTATTAAATTTAATCGCGATAAATGTGAATTCGGGGTCGAGGAAGTTATTTATTTAGGTCATATGTTTAATGCTGATGGTATGCATAAAGATAAAAATAAGTTAAGGGCTATATTAATCATTGGAGAGATTTCTTGGAATGACGAATTATTTGTCTAAGTGTACCGCTGGGTATGCTAATATAGTAACTCCTTTAAGAAATTTAATAAAAAAAGGTGTTGCGTAGTGTTGGAATAGCACATACGAGTCTATAGTATTAGAATTAAAAGACGCGATATGTCAAGGGCCTGTGCTTGTATTGTATGCACCTACTGAGCCCATAACCTTAACAGTAGATGCAAGCTCAAGAGCCTTAGGTGCTGCGTTATTGCAAAATGGAAGGCCAGTTAAATATGCTTCACTTACATTAACAGAAACTCAGTCAAGATATGCACAAATCGAAAAAGAAATGCTAACTATTGTTTTTGCACTTGAAAGATTTCATCAGTATGTATATGGACGTGGTAATATTACAATTGAAAGTGATCATAAGCCTCTTGAAGCTTTGTTTAAAAAACCGTTGCATTTAGTACCGGCACGGTTAAAGCGTATGATGTTGCGTATCCAAAGCTATACTTTTGATGCTATTTATAAACCTGGAAAATATGTATGTTGCTGCCACTCTATCCAGAGCACCCTTTACCGATATAATGGATACTAAGTATTCAATTGAACTTGAAGCTCAAGAGTGTTTCCTTATTTCAAATGTGCAGTTTAGTGACGTAAAAATTAAATGTGTTAAAAATGCAACTGGCACGGACTTAGAATGTAAAATCTTAATTCAATACATTTTATACGGGTGGCCGCGTTACAGAGCTGATGTGGATAAGGCAGTTAGTGTCCATTGGCCGTATAGGACATCTTTTGAATATATTAGAATATTTAAAGATAATTAAGTTTTTATTTCTCGCGAATTACGAACGACAATGTTACAATGTGTGCACGAAGGTCATTTAGGCATTGATAGGTGTAAGAGACAGGCGTGTGCCGTATGTGCTAATCTTGCTGCATCACCCTCCAAGAAGCCAATGATACCACATGCAGTCCAAGTTTGCCATGGAGGAAAGTCGGCTCAGATATTTTTGTTGGCTATCGAAAACATTATTTAATATTAGTTGATTATTTTTCGAATTTTATTGAAGTAAATTCGTTGAACAATATCGGGTTGAGTGCTGTAATAAACGCGATGAAAGGACATGGAATACCTGCTGAGTTAGTAACAGATAATGGTCCTGCGTATACATCTAAAGAATTTAATCAATTTTCATTGGGTTGGTGTTTTAAACACACGACAACCTCACCTTATTACGCTCAGGCAAATGGGTTGAGTGAACGAGCTTTGCGAACTGTTAAAAATATTATTAAGAAATCGGTTATTTCGGGGACAGATCTGTATTTAGGTCTTCTTAATGTACAACTGACTCTTCGTAATGGAGTGAGCTCACCGACGCAATTGTTGATGGGTAAACGTTTGAACACAAAGCTTCCCATACACGTTAATAAATTAAAACCTGATCGTAACAATAGCGATGATTATCTAAATATAGTGAAAAATCGTTCTTATACTAAAACATACTATGATAGGTCGGCGCGAAAGTTACCGCAATTAAATTCTGGAGAAGAAGTAATAGGTGTTGATGGTAAATTAAGAAAACGTATGATTGTTCGCGATCCTACTTCGCAGCCACGGTCCTATTTTCTTACGGACAACACGACGTCTTTACAAGATACATCTTCTGCAATCTTGGAGAAAAGGCGATATATATTGATAACACAAAGAATAAAGTGGATGTTGAAACATTTTCAGTTAATGCGTCGCCCAGTGAGCCCCACACGGATGATACAGAAACCACTCGCACTCGTAGGTTAGCCGCATGTAAAGCACGCGAAAAAATGGCATTATTATTTAAAATTAAAAAGAAAATCGTTTTTTAGCTAGAATATAGTATATTTTAAATGAAAGTTATGTTTAAGTCTATAAATATTGTAAAGTTTTATATAAATCTAGATATTGGTGATGGTGTAATTTTTAATTTTTTTTTTGTAAGGGTAAGATGTTATATATTAAGTTATATAAATAAATGTAAGGTAGAATGTAAAACAATTGTAAAACTAGTTATGAGAACTAAAAGTCAGTCTTGGTCGTGAGCTAGTTGTTTTACTACAGTACTATAATAATCTTTGAGTGCCAAAAATTTTTTAACTGCGGCGTTGAGTTCCGTCAACTCAACGCACAATGTCTCGTATTCGGGCGGAAAGTGGAGAACGGCGTGTCCTGACCATAGGTACTTAAGTCGTAAGTAGGGAAATGTTTTTTTATTTAACTTTCATTAAAACGATATTGTACCTAATTGTTCTGAAGGCATTGCGTCTTGGGTAGCAGAACTCAACACCGCGCTTTGCTGCGTTATCAGACCAAGGGTATGAAAATATTAATATCTGGATTCGCTAGTAGTTGTAGTGAGTAAAACAAATAGCCAGGAAATGTAGGTTTTGGCGTCGTACAAATAAGCAAGCACTGAGACCAGGAAAATAACAGCAATGTACATATTTACCCAAGTTCTAATACCAACATCATTTGGACGGTAGATACCTAAGGATGGAAAGAAAATACTTTTTTTAGTAAATGTTTAAAAAAATATATAGCAGGATTTGAAACCCCTGATCTTGGCTTATGGTATTAACAATATAAAAAAATAAATCAGCTTCACGTTGTATCCCCCAAACAGCAAGGTAGGGCAGAGGGAACCTATAATTTCCGCTGAATTAATAATAGAAGTTGTAATAGACGTATAAGAATTTCGAGGTAGCGTGATAAAAACGTATAGCTTAGAGATCAGAGTGCTTGGACGGTTGCTAAGACACGCAAGGTTCAAATCCTGCTACGTTCCAATTTTTTTACGTTTACTAAAAGTTTTTTTCTTTTCTAAAAGTAGAATAAGACTTTTTTAGTTTCACGCTGTATGCCTTACACAGGGGGAACTCAGCGCCGTGTTTTGTGTCATAACCAGAGCCAGAAAAATATACTTAAAAGCGTTTCTCAAAATATATTGTCCCTTAAGACGTCCACAAAATTTGCTGAAATTTTTAATTTACTGTACTTGTTACTTGACAGAAACAGCCGTAAGTTTAAATTGAGCCATAATAATATATTTTAACCCTTTTTAAAGCTAGGCCGCGTGACAATTTCAAATATGACGAAGTCGAGTTATGAAGTAAAATAATTACACAGCTAAATAGTCTGTAGGGGCTTGAGTTGCAAGCGTGTTGACGACTAGAAGTGTTCAACTTTGATAATTTCTTCATAGTAATAAAATGGGGACGGGAATTAGTTAGATTTGAATTTTTGTCTTTATATTTATCGTGGTGCAATGGTACAGTGTCTGATAGTAACCGTGATGGTTTTAGGTTGGATTTCGGTTTGGTTTTGGTTTCCTATTAGGAGAAATTAATTATTTCTATTTCTCCACTCTGACAAAAACGTACGGCACTGAATCCACCATTCGACGCAATATCTCAAACTGGTTAATGTGACATTTTAAAAAGTTAAGCTACCTATTTAGTGTAATTACGAAAAAACTACGTATTTACACCAACGAGGAATTACGGAAAAAGTATAAGCTAAAGCTTTGTACGCATGAGCTACTGCTTCATGTACAGCTTGACCTGATTAAAAAACAATACTCATCACAGAAGACCGGAACTCATGAATTTGTTACTAACTGCAGTGTATTTTACATACTGTGCTAGTATTCGCGAGAAGTGCCAGATTCTAGGGATGTAAACGGGAAAAAAGGGATTCTTCCATTATTGTCTCAAAGTTAATAAAAAAAGCAATTGCACAAAAATATATATGATAAACATTAAAAAAAGTAATACAATTTTGTGAAACAAAATTAGGTCAGCTATGATGAGATCTGTAAATAGATCTCGTTACATCTAAACGGGTGTTTACTCGGCCGGTCATAAAATCAGGGGAAATCCCTTCAGTCTTATTAAAGGGAATCTGATGGTCATTATTCTGTTTTGTCGGGAATTACCCGTCTTGTTCGTATTTCAAAGCGCTTTGATAAACAATATCTTTGAAAATATTGTTATTAAGGTTTCTAATTTTGTATTAGTTATTTAGTTTTTTTTTACCATATTAAAATTAAATACTTGTTAATATTAGATATCTGGTAGATATGTACAAAATAATAATCTAGACTTTTCATATCCTTTTTTTTTCAGCTTTATGCTATAACATGCATGTAAAAGAATAGGCATCTTAAATTTTTGGTAATTATTTAGGGCTTATTAAAACTCTTCAGTTATTTTCCATTAATACGAAATGCATTTTACTGTCCTATAAAAGAAATATAGATAACAGACATACTAATATATTATTTTTAACTTACATTTTATTTTTAATTAATACGATAACAGCTATCAATTATCTTCTTTTTCCTTTTTACGCCAGCAGCTGCTAAATGAGAAATGTGAAATTTATTTTTCAATACACAAAATCTTTCCAATCAATTTTCTAAGTGGATAGAGAATTGCAAAAAACTGAAAATATCCAAAAGCGGTATGTTATGATACGTTTCGCAACTTTATCAGTTCTCATTCGAGTAAATTAATTATTTTCATTCCGTCATTCTGATAACAAGACAAAACGCGCCGTCGCGTCGTCGAGTTCCCCCACTAGTCACTACTATTGGAAGCTATGTAATAAAGCTACGGCAGTATTATTTTTATAAAATTTGAGATTACTCGTAAAAAAAAAACAAAGTAAGTATCAAAGTAAATGATACTGAATCGAAATTGAGTAATAAATACTCAATTTCGATCCAGTATCATTTTTGTACTGTCATTATTATATCATGCTATAGTATATTTAGTAATAATTGTTTATATGAGTATGGCATTTCAGAAAGGTAAGTAATAATAACAACCATCAATGCTTAGGAATACGTATTCGAAAGAAATAAAATCTATTTGAAACGTTATATCGGACAAGTACGGTTCGGAAGGAATAAAACGAAAAAGCTCAACACAGACCCTTCCTTCGTATTCTTTGGACCATTTGACACGCAATTTTATGAGGACGTTTCAATAAAATGGGATTCATGGATGCTGAGCTGAGCTCCATAGGCTACATAGTATATTGTATACTATATACAAGGTCTAAGAGTAAATTTACGTATTAGGAAAAAAGGTTGTGCTATTCTTTGTTGGACACTACCCAAATAAATGGAACGTTATTAACGTTCGATTAGACGCAATTCAAAGTTTCAAATAATAATTACGGTCCAGGCTTTAGTTGGGCTTTGCATTAGTATTAGTAATCACTAGAAGTAGAGTCAGAGAGAGAGAGAGAGACAAAAAATTAAATATTTTTCTGTATCTGATCATTTTTAATCTTTTCTGATGATATAATTATCAGAAGGCGTTGTGTCCATGTTTTTTTTTTTTGCTTTTACACAAATGTAAAGTTCAGCTTAGACCTCGCGACGCGCAGCCATAGTTTTGTAACAATGAAATCCTTTAAATTTGACAAAATAAAATAAATGCTAGTTTTGTAACAATGAAATCCTTTAAATTTGACAAAATAAAACTAGCTTTACGCTGTATTCCGCACGCAGCAGAATTGAGTGGCAAATGCCTACAAAATTCGTGCGACTCTTCCTTCCCTGAAACTTTATATTTTATTAAAAAAAATAAAATCCTTTAGCTTTTTCGCGTCGAAATGAGTATTTCATCCCGCCATAGAATGTAACACCACTCGTTTTAGAGAACGTCTCTTCATTAACAGCTCTATAGCTCTTACCGCCTTGGAATAAGGATTAAATTTCATTGTACACATCTCCCCTGTACTTTAAATGCCTCTTTCGAGAAGATTTGATAAAACAAACCGAGTATTGTGAGTTTAAATGTTTTGGCTTTAAGAGATTTTGTTTGGATTTTTCTTTTTTTATGTAGAATTAGTGATGTGCCGCGGCTCTAGATGATTAAAAATAAAACACTTTTATGTGCAAGTTTAAATATAAAATAGTGTAAGCTTCACTTCGCTTCAAATATTGTCGTCAGTTAAAATTAATTTTTAAGAATAGCCTTTGCGCTGATTTTAGTCAATTAGCGCATGTTCTATTTAAAAATGTACAAGAATGATATATAAATTTCAATAACAATCAAACATGCCGCTGCTACGACTGCCTATATTTATAAAAAATAGTTATTTTTTATTTTCACACTGTGTCTCATATATTGAGTGGTGGCACTCAACACCGCTCTTTGTCTTCTTCCTGGAGCAAGGATATGAAAATAATATTATCCACGGGAATCGAACTCACAACTGTCGCATTTTACAGTGAATCGCCTGAGCCTATATTTCTATTACAATTTATCCAATTAGAAATGATTACCTAACAATGTATAAAATACAATGTGGCATTTTTTTCTGAAGTACTTCAAAAGAAAGCTATTCATTTGTTCGCTTTGATGCTATTAGTGATTCAATTATAAAAGGCTTCAATTGAAACACTGGTCGCTAAATCTGCATGAAAATTATAAAATAGATGGCTTTTTTTAGGGTTCCCTACCTCAAAACGAAAGCGGAACCTTTGTAGGACCTTTTTTCACTGTTCACCTGTTCACTGGCAAGAGCATTTATCTCAAGCTCCAGTGGATGTATCCAATATGAACTTAATATTAAATCTTCTTGGCCACGATCATTTGAAGCATAGAAAAAAATACCGCATAATCAAATTTAATGAATATTTCCCATGTTCAAGAAGAAGTTTTTTTTGCAAGAAGTGAATATTAGAAATAAAAGATAAAAAAAATATATTAAAAGTTTTTTATTAATTATTACATAGAAATAAATAGTAACAAACTTATAATATTGTAGTTCATTTCATACAAAATGAATACTTTCGCAAATTTAAGTTTGTCAATTTTTATTAATTGTACTTACTTCCCGTTGGCATTCAATCCTGAAATTACTACGGAACCCTTCGTATGCGAGACCGCATGCATATGACCTGTTTTATTTTTTAATTTTATTTTTAAAAACTTTTATAAACGTCGGTATACACTATTAGAACAGTAGTTTTCAATAGTACAGTTAAACAAAATTTTAAAACTCGTTTCGATATTGACAACTTCAAACTTTTTTAGAACTAAATTATTTTATAAAAGGGTTATGTTTCTAAAAAAATGACAAACAAATTCTAACATAGTTTTTGTATATATGAAGAACTTTTACGCGCAATTGGAGTGTTGGACGCAATGACTGTGGGTTCTATACCACTTAGGGAGATTAAAATATATATCTAGGTTCCCTAGGTATTGTTTAACATAGTTCTAAGATATCCATTTCCAACTGTATACAAAGACAGTTAGCTATACAACACAACGGTGGTTATTATTAGAAACAACAATAGCGGGTCAGTTGTTAGATAAATGATCGTCCAGCTTGCTCCAAGAGTATTAATAACAAAACGAAGCTTGGATGTTTCCAGTGTGACATTTTGTACCAATAGTAATATTTGTATTTAAGTACTATATACTAAATTCTTTAACGCTAAATTATATAGTTTATTATTGCAGTTAGTTTATTATTATGCCTTTTTTATTAGTTTCCTACATACTATATGTGGAAATAAACTAAAATTCTTGTAGCGAAATGTTTTTGTTTATTCAACACGGACACTGAATGTTAAGGGATATCAAACGCTCGTGGCTATCTCCTGCATAATTTATATACGGAGCCCATAAGCAATGGTGTGTCCACATGTGGTCTAAAATATTATACAATTCTCCTGGAAACGTAACGTTATATAACTATAAGTTTTTGCGGAAAAAATATTTTGAAAAGGTATAACGTAAATAATGCATATAGTAAGTTTGTCCTAATCTTTATGAGAGCTTGAAGGGAATTTGATGAATTATGTATGTTTTAATTTTATTTTACAATCTCAAATCTCCTAATTATATCTGTATTTTTTAGCTCATAAGAGATTTCTCAGAAACATATTCGTATCAATTTTTAAAATTTGCAAGCTTTTAAATACAAAACATATATTTTATTTAATATCATAATATTTAACATAATTTGTATAAAACAATACCAGTATTATTCCAAAATATGCGGGCTCTTTCATATTGTTACCTGTCAGTACACATAAAAGGGCAAAAAGGTACAATTATATCTCTACTGTATATTCATAAATTAAACGGATTAGCAAATTAAAAGAAAAATTCAATGCCATCTAAAACGAATAAGGGTTGAAATGGAAAAATGACCCTCACAATGCGGGTGAAGTGGATGTTCTATACACATGATGAACACAAAAGCTAAAATTTTACATTATTCAATTAACAATAATTCCAAACAAAATGTTTATTCAATTTAATTCGTATTTGTTTTTAAGTGTTATCATATATTATATATTTATCAGTAAACGAGGCAATCGTCACTCTGGGACGCTGGGAGTCCGGCTGCAAGCGAAATGGTTGTGAGTTCAATTCCAAATGTAGATAATAAATTATTACTATTTTATGTTTTAGTACGACAAAGTGAGTCGTAGAATCCCGCCACTCAATAGGCAATTCCACTTCACCGGTTTCCTCGACCTACTATTCTATAGGTGAAATAAAGCACGAAGAGGAAAATAAATTTTAATTGAAGCCAGCAGTTGCGCAGGGGCATAGAATGCGAATGTAAAACCAACTAGTTGTGGGTTCAATCCCCACTGGAGGAGATGAAATATTTATTTAAATTTATATTTCCATTTCGTCGCTCTGGTGTCCAGGCAAAGCGCGGCGTTGAGTTCTGCCACTCAACACGCAGTGCCTCCAGACTTCGGAAACACCAGAGCGAAGAAATGCAAATAAATACTAATTCATTCCCCCAAATGAGAATCGAACCCACAGCCGTCGCGTTGATCAAATCATATTGGGTCAAAACGAAAACAACTTCTTACTTCTTCAATTCAATTTGTCGAAATGAATTAGAAACACGTTTACAAGAAACGTATCGGCTGATGCGAACCGATATCCACCCAACGGTGAAACTATCAAACAGTAAAGTGGAATTAAAGTGAAAAGATTACATCTCATGATTGGAAACGTCCTACATAAACGTTTGTGAGAAGATCTCGAAACTTTGGCGAGAACCAATTGAATTTCTTCTATACTGCTTCTGAACTAGTTTGTTCGTTAAACTTTATTGAATTTAAACGTCTTGTGAATAGGCGGTGGGTATTTACTGCGTTTTATGTAGTTATTTTACATCTAATTTGTGATATATAAGTGTATTTTTAATTATTTTTAAGTAATTAAATCATTTAAAACATAAGAAACAACACAAAATTTGTAGAATGTTGATATTTTTGTACATTTTTAAAAAATAATTAGTTAATTAATTATTATAATTGGTGTGATTGTTATCTCTACTAGGGTATATGTTTTTTATTCATTTTCCCGTTTTGATAAAAGTATGACGTTGAATTCCGCCACTATTAAGTGGCAATGCCTTGAAAATTCGGCTTAATGAAAATGAAGTGAATTAATAGGAACTTAACACTAGATTGCAGGTTCACTATACCTACCGTGCTTGGTATGTTGTACACCATAAAATGAAATAAAATGTATAAGGAAAATATTATTTGATTATTTCTACGTTTCTAAGAGTTTTCTGAAAATAACTAAAAAAACATAAACCTATATACATTACATAAGACATTGGATAAACAGTAAATCAGAGTTACGTCACTTAGCATGTTTCCCTTCAGTTACTTTGAAAATTACATTCATAATATGCAAAAAGGAAATTGCGAAATTCCTTATAACAATCTACTTTTTAATAACAAAGTCAATATATTATTTTCAAATATGTTTTTATGTAAGTTAAAAAATATATAAAAGTACTAGTAATAATAAGTAGCATATAGGCGTTACTGTTGATTTTTTTTTTTGGAGTAAATCGATACAATTTAGTGTTAAGATACTTCGTTCACCTTTTCGAACAACTCCAGATCCAATTTTCGCGACGTTGCGAAATTATCTCCAAATATTCTCTATATTTAAATTATAATAATTTTCGTTGAAAAGAAACGAGGCAGTCGAGGCAAAAGCGCGGCATCGCGTTTTACCACGCTACAGGAGAACCTCGAGAACTCAGCGGAAAGTGGGGAGCAGAGTGTCTTGACACTACACCCTCTGCCTACCCTGGTGAAACTAATAAGCAAGTCATTACAAATTAATAATATAATACAATTTTTATTTGGCCATTACGAGGTCTTGTGCAGCTCTCGTGGAGCTTTTGATAAATGATCTGATTGCCGACTTGATTGATTAGACCCTATATTGGTTCCTTGTATCATGTATCGAGCCCGAGGGTAAACAAGCGTATAGCGTTAAGAAAGGTTTTATCCTAATGAAGACAGAGTACGATATGTTTTAAACAATTTACTGTGTATTGTTAGAGTTGTATTTTTTGTGTTAAACAAAGTTAGTAACTGCGCCACGGTAGCTTGAGATTATATTATTTGAAATTATTTTTTCTCTAAGTGTATTTATTGCTCAGCCACTTAATATTAATTAAATTAAAAAAATTAACCTTATACTTTAATACAATATTACTATTTACTACTGAATGAAAACTATCTGAACTTTACATTCTCTCTGCTTACCCTACTGTAAAAAAAGTCAGATATTATAATTATGTTATTAACAAAATCATACAGAATTTGACTCTAGAATACTTCACATCCTATAAAGCTAACATATTTTCCGATACACCACAATAGTGTCAATACATACAAGTGCACAAACAAATATGATAAAATAAATATTTGATGAACAAATGAAAAATGCTCAAATTTAGCCTTTCTGCTGCCATTTGTTGTATGCAATAGAATTTATTTGCGTCGAATACGATTTGCATTATGGCCACAAGTCTCGTTTGTCGTTTGACTAAGTCATAAACTAAATATCCAAAGGACTAACATTCGAGGATGAAAGCTTAATTGTCTCCCCGTTTTTTGCATTGTTATTTCACGCTGTATTCTGGACATGTGAAGATAAGCAGAGGATATCTGGTAACTTAGTGTTAGGAAACTCCGTTCCCATTAAAACATTTCCGTTCACATGTTTACCAGACTGAAGAAATAAAAGTATGAAATATATTTCATTACACACAGTGTAACCACTACATTCAAATAATGGGATACCTACTTACTACATACTATATACTTCCATATTGTTTAAAACATAGATAAGATATACATATAATAAAAGAGGATATAGGTACATATACATATGTCTAAATATGAAGAAATACCAAGTGAATATACAAAAAGATAGACTCCTTTATATAGAAGCGGACACTGACATCACCGTCAGTGAAATGGGAAATCGGCTGAGTAAACATTTTAAGTGCTTTGTAAGGGATGAGAATTACATTTTATTGAAAGATGTATAATATACTTGTATTGAATATTGTATTGAATACAATAAAATCGCTATTATATTTTATAAAAATATTCTTTAGTTTTTTGTACACGTGCTGAGAAACACTGTGGGTTAAAAGAAATGCGGTTTCCTAAAGTATCTGTATCGTTATATATATTATTATATATTTTAAACACATTACAGTAGTGTATGGTAACTCATATAATCTAAAATTGGTTATATTTAGTAGTTTCATTACTTATTACATTACATGCTAATAAAGAAAATCGAATAATTATATAAATAGTAAGTTAAAAATTTTACTTTATATAAGTAGCTTATAACAACATACTGTAGAACAAATACAATATTTAAGTATTAATAAAATATAAACAAGTGATGTTTGACAGTATAATAGGCTTTTTATATCTCATTGTTTACTTCGGCATTGAGATAAATGGTGACTCGGAATTAATGACCATCTGCCCGGAACAGGTTCCCTGATAAATGTTTAGAATTTGCTCTCTCCATTTGCCCTTACGATAAAAGAAGTGGTATGTGAGCTTCTTATATCTTATAAATATGGAAGTTTGTAAGGGTGGATGTTTGTTCCATTTTCAAATGAAAACTACTAAATAATACAATTTATATAATTTGGCTATTATATAATATTAAGTTTAAGCGAGTAGCACCTTTATTAATTGTAGATAGTACTAGAGCTAGTGCTTTCCCTATTTAAATAACGACATTTGTTTTATTCTCTCAAATTCCATCAAAAAATCTTAATACTAAAACTGAAATGCTGAGCACTTAGATTAATTTAGAAAAAGAAGTCCTTTCTAACTTGAAAACATATTAGTATCATAAAAAAAGTTGAGAAACCTTTTAGAGTGGAGTTTTCCAAAGTAATTTGCAGTAAATCCCTTCTACAAGTCACGTTTGCTCGGCTGATTCCAGTCCATGTTTGAATTCGACGACCAAACTGTAGGTACCTGGCCAAGGGACTAAACGAAATTAAAGTGAAAAGATTATATCTCTATTGAATAAGGTCCGCCATTTGCCGTTCTTGATAGCTGGAGTATATCGAATCGGAGAAAAATGTTGAACGTTTATGTTTTATTTTTTGTACAAGATTGTTTTTCGTGAAACAAATTTACTTAAATGTCCATTTTCAAATATAGATATTAATTATAAATATTTGAATGGTTGTATGTACGTATGTTTCTATAAGATTTGATTTCGTTATATAGAAAAAAGGCACGTTTGTCTCACTCAAGCGAAGGTTTATAACTAACAAATTTAACGATTTGGAAATTTGAACTATAAGAAAACATAGCAATGACAATTCGCATTACTCTCTTTTTTTGTTTACAATCAACAAATAAACTGAAACTTGTATGATGATACATTAAATCTTCAAAAAAATGTATAGATTCACGCGTTTCCCAAATATATCAGGGAACGCTAAAAAAGGCTAATGAAAGAATATTCTGTACTTCGAAAATGATATATATTATGTACTGCTACAGTATGTAAGTATTATTATTAATTTGGCCGCAGCTCGCTTAGCTAATTTTATATTATTGTGTTGAATTTCAGCTCCATTGGACACTGGGAACTAAATGAAACTGTGTTTGCAAGATATCACACACTTACACGGCTAATCAAATATATATAAGACAAAACTCTGAGAAATTAAAACCAACATTGGAATTTTCTTACTTGCTAATAGTTAAAAAGACACTTTTATACAAAACCACGTATGTACGTCCTACATGCGCATTCGCACGTCACAAAATGATTGACAGCGACCCCCACGACTCCATTAATTTAACGAAACGCCTCTACACATTTTCGTAGAGGCGTCGACGGTCTTGGATTTTCTTTTCGACTCGCCATAAATTTTCGTCAGATTAATTTTTCACACGTGGTTAATTTTCATCGGTTTTTTGTTGTATTATGTTTGTAAATATTGTTATTGTTTCGTTTAACAATAGTTCAGAGATAGAAACTTGTTATTATATTTTTATTAGCTTCTCACTGTATCTCGCGTGTTGCAAGGAAGGCAGGGGGAACCTGGGAACCTAGTGTTAAGACTTTCCATCAAACTCTTCCTTCAGGAAGAGTGGCGAAACTCAATGCGTATATTATAGATTACATACTTGAGTGCCTTTAGCCAATGTTGAATAAATTATTATAACTGTTATACGATTATAGAGTGACGATACTCGGTTCTCTCACAAAATATAGAGAAAATTTAAATGAAACTAAATATTTAAAAAAAATCACGTCATATTCATTTCTAATATCCTGTTGTACATATTACATAATCCGTCAGCAAAATGTCCAATTTCATTTTTCGTAAGTTTTCTACATGCTACGGTATACGCAAATTTATTCTGAGGTTCAATCATAATTCAATGTCATTAATAATGCTAATACACTCTCCATGTAATGAGGTGTGAGTTATAGGCCATATTTTAAATGAATAATTAATATTAATGTGATATATCATTAACCTGCCACTGCATTAATGTTTTAATTCGTACAAGTCCCATATGCTAAAAGTTGAAAGGGCTCGACGGGCCATTTTAAAAGTAAGTGCTTTTCTTCCTATCCTGTATCCCACTAACGATCTGTATAAAGTATGGAACGTACTCACAGTGAGACAATTTTTTATCCTTCAAACTATATTAAAAAAACACGACGTTATATTCCAAAAAAAAATGCAACTAAAAGGAGGAAAGGTAAAGTGTGCCCTACTTTTTTTCACACAAATTCTATTGCTTTCTGCTTGCGTAGCTTCCCCTATAATAAGTTAAATGCGAAACTATTTTTCTACAGCTGCAATAAATTTAAAACAAAAAAACTTCTCCCTAAATGGTTATTAGGCATGTCATATGACTGCACTGAAAAAATGATCACTACCTAATCAAAACAAAACACATCCCTATACACACACACGCACACACACGCACGCACACAAACACTCACATACACAAACACGCACTTCTACGCGACTCGACTTACACGCGCACGCACCTACGCACAACATCCAACTTACTCATTATTCTGCAATAGCGACCAATATTTATAATCTGAATGTAAATATTGTTACTTATGTACCTATTGTTGTACTTTATATATTGTATTCGTTTCTCTATCTCTTGTTTATCACCTTCTGTAATTATAATCTCGGTGCATACCAGCATTTTTATCCATTTCTGCGAGTGAGAACCTGGCGCCTAGTAATACAGGCACCGACCTTAGTACAAGCGTCAGTCTCACATAATTGTAAATATTATTTTTATGTACCTAAATATACACAACTTTTTTGTACACTTTACTTTATGTGGAGAAATAAATTATTTTTATTATTTATTATTAAAAAAATATGCTAACCTATATACATTATTCCTCTGTCTGGGTATAAGATGAACCTAGAATCATCGTGTACTGTAAGCTACTGCTATAACAGGTAACTTATATTATTTTCTCAATGTTCAGCTATATAACGTAGAGAGAGATGGAACATAATGTTTAGCCCTTCTGGCCACTCCATTCTACCTGCCGCCCAATTTTAACAAGGCCGTGTTAAGTGGAGAGAACTAACGAAGCGATTTTTCTTAGATGACCAGATCGGGAAAATAAAGTAATTTAAATATACTCATTCTTCCGGCTAAGATGTATCCACAAGTATCTCGCTTACAGTCTGGTATTATTGGTTATTAAATAAATTTACTTTTATTATATACTTTAGTTCTTAAGGCACTAACGTGGTTAAGTTTATTATAATTAACACGCTATCAGACTATTTCCGAACTGTACAGTAAAACAAAAGAAAGCTACCGATAAAATTAAAAAAAACGGTTGAATTTCAGAAAGACTGTTATCAATGGTCGTAGCTGAGACCGCCTCCTCCGCTGAACCTGCTCGGCCAACAAGTGCACTGGACGCCCACCGCCACCTACCTCGGTGTCATCATCGATCGCCAACTGAAAATGAAACAACAAATAAAGAAAGCCGCCAACGCCGCCAAAGTGGCGCTTTTCAAGTTGCGCCCGCTCCTCCGCTCGCGCCTTCCGCTGCGAACCCGATTGGCGCTCTACAAAAGCTTCGTGAGGCCTCACCTTACATATGCAGCCCCGGCCTGGTACGCGCTCGCAAGTGCGCCCCAGCGCAAGGTTCTACAGGTGGTCCAAAACGTCGCCCTCCGGCGCGTTACCCAGGCTCCCTATTTCGTAAGAAACACCACTCTCCAGCGCGACCTCAATATAGAGAGCCTGGAGGTACACATCGGCCGGCTTGCGCGCAACGCATACAGCCGCGCCGATGCTTCGGATCACCTGCACATACAGGACATAGCACCGTGGCATACCAGGCCACCTGACAGGATGCGCCTACCAAGGGATATCCTTACCTTACCTAATTCCGACTCCTGAGCTGCCCCTTCGGTCGCTGGTCGCCTAAGCTGGGCCTCTCACGGGGAACCGTGAGTCTCACCTGGCTTGGCTGACCGCCCAGGGGGCGCCAAGCTCATCCTTTCNATATATATATATATATATATATATATATATATATATATATATATATATATATATATATATATATATATATATATATATATATATATATATATATATATATATATATATATATATATATATATATATATATATATATATATATATATATATATATATATATATATATATATATATATATATATATATATATATATATATATATATATATATATATATATATATATATATATATATATATATATATATATATATATATATATATATATATATATATATATATATATATATATATATATATATATATATATATATATATATATATATATATATATATATATATATATATATATATATATATATATATATATATATATATATATATATATATATATATATATATATATATATATATATATATATATATATATATATATATATATATATATATATATATATATATATATATATATATATATATATATATATATATATATATATATATATATATATATATATATATATATATATATATATATATATATATATATATATATATATATATATATATATATATATATATATATATATATATATATATATATATATATATATATATATATATATATATATATATATATATATATATATATATGTGTTATATAGATATAACATTATATTACACATATATACTCATAAATTAAAATACTTTCTAATTTGACATGCAATTTATTCTGCCATATTAATCACAACCGTCGTTGCTAAGCAACGGTTTGCAAAGTTTGTTTGTTGTTTTAAGAAAACGTCACCCAAAATGAACTTATATTTTGATATTCATCCTTATAAAAATAAATATAATAGTCACTTTTAGCATTTTATCTAGATTGAATTTATAGTTTACTGTGTAACATTCTAATAAATAATTAAGGATATGTCACTGATTCGAAATGACCTAGCGTTCGGGTGGCACAGCATGAGTATGACCTACGCGAACGGGCAGATAACGTTGACGGTTTTATAAATTTTCATACCATTTCGAACTATTCTTACTTTATATCTAAGTATTTGCTGTTTATAATTTATTTACACTACATCTTGGTTCTTTTCTTAATTTATTTGATATTGCTCGCAACAATTAACCTATTTAATATAGAAAAATGTTTAGTTATTTCATAGAGTCGATATCTACGAATATGTACGCACGCACGAAAAGTTTAGGTACTTTTACTTCTTTTGTTGGTTCATTTCAGTAACTTAGATATTTTTTCTAATAATATGTCTCTACTTATTATCCTTTTTGATTATTTAGGATTATATTTTCTTACTAATTCTATTGAAAACTAAAAATAATTTCATAAATATATTTAATACATATTCTTAAAGTTCTAGCAGGCATAGCCGCGTCCGGGTCCACTAGCATTCAATATATAAGGATAAATATCTTTGTAATTATCTCGCATTTTTTAGATATTTTTGACATTAATTGCAGACATAGTAAAAGGAACCATGCTTCTAGAGCTAATAACGATTTGCGAGTGACGAAACCAAAGTGTGCTTAACTAGATTATTGTATCACAAACTTACTAAGGTATAAATTATGCTTCCATATAAAATTACATTCATTCTACATATAAACTGGTAACAGAGTGCCTTAACACTAACTCTCCCTCTGCTTACTACTACATATTAATAAAGAACATTATGCAAAGATATGCAAAAATAAAGGACCCACATACCAAAAATAACCCGATAGCCAAAACAATACGTCGTGCAAAAATCAAATAAACGTAGCAAGAACGTATACGATTTGAATAATTGCCGGAACTTTCATTCCGTATTCATCAAGGCTTGTTTATTGCTTGCTTAGAGACCATGACAAAGTTGAGAGAGAGAGAGAGTTGAACATTAAAATTTTTCATTTATAGATTATATTCTAATTACCTATTATTATTTATTTTTAGTACGGATAAAAACGGCATCTCAAAATCGATCTTTGAATTGAAAGCGGTTTTAGGCTTAATGATGTATTCTATAGTTTAGTTCAATATAAAAATCTACACTAAGTTTGGACGAAACAAATGCATATTGTAGATGGATATTTCATATAAGTGGAACAAATCCTGTGTAATGAAAATTTTACCGCAAATTAAAATTATATATGTACAGGTACATTGTTTAATATGATAATTCTAGACAACAAAATGGATATAAATCAGTTTTCAATAACCACAATAATTGTGTGGGTAACGTTATTATATCCTTCCAATATGTAACGGCTGATCCACACCTTTCCATAATTTTAAAAAATCCACAAAAGATATCTATTTATTATCACTAGTATTTTTGTTCTCTTGTTACTGAGAAATCACTTTGAATCGTATTCGTATTTAGAGAGGTTTTGTATGATTTTACCCGAATTTTAGATTAATGCTGCTAGCACTGCTGGCCTTTTTAGCGACACCGGTTTGTAAGAGAAAAAGGTACTCTGTCCCTAAAACATTGTTAGTACCTACCACGTGACTGCTTAAGAGAATGTCGTCGACGGCAAGGGCGTCCCCTGCGACATTCGAATCTAAGCTTGAAACCTAAGTTGGAATTTTGACTTTAGGTATCTGCTTATAATTGTGATTTTATTTGTTCTGTTTCAGCTTTACCCTATATTCTGCATATAGCAAAGGATCGAGTTTCAAATCACTTCGTTCTCCGCTCTCCAAAAGAATTCAGAACATTGCCTGTTTAGTGTCAGAAATCAACGCCATACCGCCATACTAGAAGGGATAAGTATTAATGTATCATTACCAATAATTAATAAACGTCGGTCTGTATAAATAATTAATTAAACCATATTAATATATATTATTCAGTAACACCATAACATATCCAACACGCAATATATTATACACTTTGAAAGCTCTCTAATTGAAGATAAGGATGTTGAAGCTCTATTCGGTTAAATTATTATAATATTAAACATCATAGAATATAAGTACCAGTTGGCCTAAAACATGAAGGGCTCCTAATCAAATGATAAGAGGTTAATAGGACTAAAAAATTTACAATAATATCTAGTACTAATTTTAAAATTATTTTTCGTACATTTAAGATTAAATTAATATCAAATAATTTTGTAAAAAATATATTATAGTATTTTTTTTTCTAAAATTGGTTTTCTAGATCTCTTTGGCTAGAAATCAGAGACCGGAGTGTGTTGAGATTAGGTTGTCTTTGCATTATTAGTCATTGTGGGCGTATTACTTATTATTTTTGGGGATCTGGGTTCAATTCCAGCATTGAAAGTGCAAGTAAATGATTTATTATTTAATGTACTACGAAAATCACTTACACAAGTATTATTATATAAAACATTTGAAATATAGTTTAATGAAAGACTTTAGTATGTTGGACGAAATAACCAAACATTTAATATCTTTACCGCGCCTTTATATACGAAAGTGTAATTAAATTCAATATCCTATACAAATATTATTTCATACCGCCACCGCAAATCTACATTATTTTATGCAGTCCCTAACTCCTAAAGTAATCCTTCCTAGCCGGCCGTTATCTTTCTACTTGCTTTATACCTTAGTACATATGTGGAGTCCAAATTAAAAGATTAAGGTGAACACTCTCATTTGAATATCAAATGCTGTGTGGTATCAGGTTGAAAATGAATTTGGGATCCAGATATTTTTGTTATACCTGTCTAGATTAAATTTAGGATTCGGCATTTTGGTATTTGTATTACTATATATTTAATAGGCTTAGAAAAAAAGTATATTTATTGGCTCACTATAAAAAATACCTACAAAATGTATTTATTCGAAACAATTAAAGTACTGAAAATTTACACCTCCGCTGATACCGACAAAAAATAACAAAATAAAACAAAAAGCAGTATTTTGTTTCACGAGGAAACTAATACAAAGTTATTTATAAGTCATTCGTTGAAAGGCGCCAGTAACAATGACTTACCGTGACGTTATAATTGATATGAACGTGTTATTGAAAGATATTATTTTATTAAAAGTATAAAATTAAAAACAAATCAATTTAGATGTTTAAACAATTCTATTTCACAGAACAAACATATATAAATACAATTTCATACTCTTTTTGTTATCACATATAAAGTTATTTTCCAATATTTTCTTATAACAGTTACTTTCTATAATATTTTTTTCTTGAATTTCTTATTCTAATATATATTTAGTTTGTGGTTCTAATTAGGCTACAGACTACACGTCTCTAGTGCATGACCTCTCTCAGCTGTGCGAGGGCCATTCACTACGTCCGCATCGCCGGTCAAGGCTATAAGGGTAAGAAAATTAGCTTATTAAATATGCAAGTTTTGTAACATTTTTGTAAAACTTAACAATTTTACTTTCTAAGGCAAAAATTTTGTTTTTTATTTGTGGATATTACATGATGTACTGTACTTGACGCAACCTAAAAAATTAGAAACCCCTGGTTTTATACCTTTTTTTTCATTTTGGCAATTGAGATTAACCTTGGTATATGTAATGATGATGATTAAAAATGTTATTAGAAAATATATATATTACCTTGTACTCGTCCTGATCTAATTACACAAAGTGAATTATGTTATCATCTCATATTGGAGAACAGAGTAATATGACACTCTTTTACCATAACAGGAAATAAAAAAAACGAGAAGAAATAAATATACTAAATATGAAAAAAACTTTCTTTTAAAATAAAAGTAGAGCTTGTAATATGGGTAAGAGTCATAGTCATCCCAGCATTTTAAATAACAAAAAACAATTCAAGCTTAAATACCTTCCTGGTAAGTTAATGAGGATATTTTTTAAACCATTTATGACAGGAAATCCGTGTCGAGTCGAAAAGTTGCAAGGCGGAAATTATTTTGTCCCTTGGAAATCCTATTTTTGGGGACGCTATTATTTAGATATTATAATTAAGGGAGGTTATTGTTTCAGTTATTATGTAGTCATAATTTTAATATTTAAGTTCAGTAATAAATATAAATTCTATATAAAAATGAAAAGTCTGAAGTTGGCATTTTATATACTACCTAATATTTTTTATGAACTTGTTACACAATTGTTCGTCGTAGCTTCCAGTATTAATTGCCACATTCTTCTTTTTTATTGTTACTAAGTGAAAACTATTGAAATTCTACGCGGTTTTCACTTTTATTTTAACCTTCTAACAAAAAAATTATCAAGTCTCGCTGTTCTGATTATTATTACTTTATACTATTTACTTACATATTCTATAAAAACCGTCAACAAAACAAAAAATCGAATAACAGTAGCTAATCGATATCAATATTAAAATCGATAATTAACGAATTTCCAAACATCTGTCTTAGTATATTCAAACGATAAATATTAAGGGTTAGATTTATGAGGGCGAACACCCATAGGCTGTCAACTGATTTATTTCCTTCGCCATTTTGCAAGTATTAACCGTACAAATTGTAAACGTGATTGATGCTGACACTATGAATTTGAGGCTGACTGTGAATGACGTGTTTTCTTAGTGTTTCATTTTTTTTCTATATTACATTTATATTTAAATCTAAAAATATATAAATTTATTATTTTACTATTATTATAGTGGCAACACGCAATGTGTTCAGATTTCGACGGAAAGTGGAGAACAAGTGTCTTAACACTAGGTTCCTCGGCTACCCTGTGTATGCGCCTGCCCTATGTGCGGGATACAGCGTGAAGCTGACTTGACAAAGCATACATATCATTTATATAGGACTAAGCTTCAACGATATAAGAAGTCATTACGGTCGGCACGCGTCGTTTTTTACAATTTTCGTAGTTCATCCACACACATAATAAACATATCAGGATATACAGCTTAACAATGTCCCAAGTAATAAGCTGAAGTGTACTGAAGTGTGAATAATAGTATAATATTTTTTTTACATTGGCTGAGATCATCTAAATCTACTTTTGAGAGTTAAAAGTCAAAATGCGTATTACGTGAAATAAAAATGTTTTTTCAGCTTCACGTAGCAAGGTAGGCAGAGGTAGTGTTAAGACACTCTGCTCCCAACTTTCCAACGAATTCTGGAGGCATCGTATATTGAATTCCGGAACTCAACGCCGCGCTTTGCCTTGACACTAGAACGAAGAAGTGAAAATACTAAATATTTCATTTCCTAGATTGGGGATCAAACACTCAATCTGTCGCGCTTACAGTCACGCCTATGCTCTTGCGTTCCGATTGGCCTATCTATTAAAAATGTATATAATTATCAATTTACCCTTTAAAAAAAGCCAGATCACTTAAAAAATAGAAGTCGCTTACCCTCGCCAACTATGCTGTACTACGATGACTCAGTACATTTAAAGCCTACATCGTTAATCCAGAGCGACTTAACAGAGAACCCGAATTCATCACAAATGTCGTCGGTTTATAACATAGGAAGTTTAATAGGAAGACTTACAGTTGATGTGAGGACAGGTGATTTTTGGTTAAAACTATATTAGTTACATGTAAACAGTGGGTAAATTAGTTTATTTTAGCTACATGATATATGTCACATATTGGAGGGTAAAGCACCTGATACGTGGTGTTCTTAACACTCTGTTCTCCACTTTTCGAATTCTGGAGTCATTGCATATTGAGTAGCGGAACTCAACGCCGAGCTTTGTTTCGTTACTAGAGCGCGGAAATATTTCATTTCCTCGAGTGGAAATTGAACACATAACCAGCCACGACGGCGTCATTAATGTTTATTTCAAAAGTTACTTTAATTAATAGCAAGCTTACTGAATATGTTAATCAACTTAAATTAAGCTTTCATTAAAATTCGGTACTCTCTAATTTGTGACTTTTTATTATTTTTATGTCATAATCTGAGATTTCTAAGTAAATAATACTAGTTTACCTCTGCCTACCCCGCTATATGCGATATACAGTGTGCACCTAAAGAAAAAAAGGAAAGTATGTAGTGACTTCTCAAAAACCCCATTCTCTATTCAGCTTAGGAAACCCACATAATATCATCCAATGCAAACAAAATTTCCTTAAACCACCTCCAACATTTCCTCCAAGGATATACAAACAAACTTCGTCTTAAGTATGCGTTAGATCCTGCAATTTGCTTACTCCTACCAACCTACTAATTGGGTGAGCGTGACACTCAGATTTACTTTGCCTACGGTTTGCTTTACGTGAGACGTTATACATGGAAACTTGAACTAAGGATCTGTCTAAGCCATTTTGTGCCGTGTACGTCGCGTTGTATAATTGCATACCGTAGTCCATACGTAAGGTGCAGATTAGAGATCTTCGAATAATCGAATGTATGATGTCTATTTAGATGACAGATTATTTGGTGTTTAAATGTTAATTATGTTATGATTATACGGCGGCGACTTCCCGCACACAGTGTGAAGCTAAAATAAATTAATTTTTAACAAAAAGAAAAACCGACTTCTAACAACGAACTAAAAAGTGAAAAATAATTTTACAAAGATTTTATAATTTTGAAGTCGATGCCAAGTAAAACAAACAGGCTTACTTATTAGATATTGTAGTAAAGGTGTTGTAGCATTAGCTTGACACCGACTTCAAAATTATAAAATCTTTGTAAAATTATATTTCACTTTTTAGTTCGTTGTTAGAAGTCGGTTTTTCTTTTTGTTAAAAAATAATTTATTTTACGATTTTAAGTGATGGGTAGATCTTAAAATAATGCTTCTTAAAGGAGCGGTGATGGTGGTGGTAGTGGTTGTCAACGAGTGGTTGTGGTTGTCCTATGTAAAACTTCATTTAATTAGGTATTATTTTTGTGCAAATAACATTTTGGTATATTGACAAGAACGTACATAAAAAGTATTCGGCCGAATTGTTGAAAATGAGAACATCCTCTTTTACGAGGTTGGTTAAAGGAAATGCAACGATCAGGAATCTCACTTCTCACATCAATCAAAAAAGTTTCCGCTTGTAACTATTTCAGTATAATTAATTTATTACCAAAAAAAAACAAACTTTTTCAATTTTCCCCGGATTCCATAATAGGAACCTAACCAAACTTTCACTAAATTATCCTTGAAGTGCACCCTTTCAAATAAAAAAAGAATCATGAAAATCAATTGGCATGACAGTGAGTTATTCGTCTATTTGTCGCGCACATACCTAATGCAAATTTAAGACTTATGTGATTTTCTCATAGATACCATTGTCAGACATGGATAAAAAAAATGGGATCATTCGGGAAGCCTTTACCTTTCAAATAAAAAATATCAAAATCGGTTCACCCAGTCAAAAGTTATGAGGTAACAAACATTACAAAAAATACAGTCGAATTGATAACCTCCTTTTCTTACAGAAGTCGGTTAAAAAATGAAAATTGTACATCGTTTATAAATCGCAAGTTAATTTCAATCGTTGTCAGCTAACCATGGATGCGAACAAAAAGTTACAACTGCTAAGTAATAAATTCAAACGTTGTGCATTAAATATGAATTTACACGGTCTAAGTAGTGTGCGCTATGTTTAACTAAAGGAATGTGTTGGTAATAATGGAAAGTTTACGGGTGGGAATTCTTGTTTCTTGCTATTTATAGTAATATTAGAGCAATTTTAATATTATTTAATATATTTTTTTATGTAGATGCTACGCTAGCTCACTTTGAATTTATCTTTGTGTAGCAAAGTACTCTTTACCCTTTCTGCCTAGTCTGATTTAATATATTTTTTTGTATTTTATAATATTTTCATGTTTTCATTGTGAAAACCAAAATAATATTTACAATGAAAACATCGATTCTTTCTTAAATTGAATACAGATGATTCTGTTCTAGATAATATAAAAGGGAGGACGTAACTTTGCGGAGAAATCGTAGACGCTACTTCCTATTAAGACAATTCCGTTCCCCTCTGTCCGATGAATTCTGGTAGGATTGCGTGTTGAATAGCGGAACTCATCGCCGCGCTTTGCCTTGTCACAAGAGTGGCAATCGAATGCACAACCGTCGCAGTTACGGTCGCACCCCTGTACCCCTGCGCCACGCAATATTCAATTTAAATATACATACAGTAAACAGTGGAGCAAATAATTAATTTATCAACCCGGTGACAGTTATATTATACCTTTAGGATAAACAATGTATCCTATATAGTTGTTATTCATGATATATGTGTAATTATTATTTATGTAGCGACCGGTAATGACGCAGGGACACTAAGTGTGGCTGTAAACCGTCCCGTAAGTCCCGTTGAGCTGATATTCACGTTACGACTTCAGCTCTGATAATAATTGCAATTAATTCAAAATGGCTGTCGTAACAAAATGGCTGGTTACAAATTTTTCAAAACCGACCTTATATGGGTATGAAATGAAAGCGCTTAATTTTTGAAATAAGATACACTATTAAAAGATATAGAAAACTTATTTGTTTTAAATAAATATATTATATTAAAAAGAATACATCAATTGACCATAACAATCATTTGTCGTAAGTGTTTTATATATATACCTATAGGATAAATATTTGATATGTAACGAACGAACGAACGAACGGGGGCAAAAGTGAACGTACACACGAAAATATTTTGATGAGTTTCTGATTAAGGGCCCAGATGGGTCTCTCCCTGCAAATCTTTAGCGACAAGGAAAAAAAATAATTTACTGATTGGTAAATATTTTTTCCAAAAGATTTCCTTTCTAAAATATATTGAATATTTAAAAAAAGGAAAACAAATTCGTAACAATTTTTCTTTAGCTTTCCGAGTACCGTGCTTCAAAGTGTACTCTGTAAAAAAGTATTAAAACCATCTTTAATTATGTAGGAAATGGTAAATAACCAATAAAGGGTTTTTCTAGGGATTCGTTCTTTGTGATTATGAAATCTGATTTCTTTGATCATTGTAATATATTAATTTTCATAGAGAAACGTTTTGTCCAAGAAGTACTGGGCTAAAAAATATATAAAACTTTTAACATTCGTATATGAGAAAAAAATATAATCAAATGAAACTTTGAAGTGCTTTCCTAGTGGATATTTGACAATGTTAATAGGATTCTCTTACATATTACCATTTTTTAAATGAATACTCTAATATGTATATTGGAGCAAGTATGAAGAAATAACAATGAACTTATGTTCATAAAATAAGGTAAAAATATTGTTTATATACGCTTTGTTTTTCCTATAGCAGGATAAAGAGATAATTAGAAACCAATACACATTATTATTTTAAAAAAGATATAACAAGTCGTTCCATATCAATTTGCAGTAACAAAATTAATTTCAAAATTGAGAAATTCAAGAGTCTGTTATATAACATGTACAATACATGTACCTATCTTTTGATACAGAACAGTTATGAATTTTGAATGTCCAATTAAAACGTATCTCCATTGCAAGTAAAACTTAGAAGAGAGTCAAGGCGAAGACACTGGGCCAAGGTCGCGAGCTGTGGAGCCGACGTGTGCCGAATTAGTTGTCTTGATATTTTTGTCCTCGCCTTGGTATTTTTGTTGTGTGATTGTGGTGGTATTTGCGGGTTTTTACAATAGATAGTAAAAGGAACAAGAATTTCATAATATATTTTTTACACTTGCAATGGTTTTGAATTTGATGCCTACTCGGGGCACTAATTATGATATGATAGTTAAGAAGCATGAAGAAAATGGTAACATCTTTCACTAAATATTCTCTAATATCATATTTATATTACGACGTTTTTCATAAAATTAAATCAATTATATACGACCCTCTTCATCATTATGGAAAAAAAAACATAATAAATTTGTGTTTGAGTGTATTTTGTTTTTGTAAGAAGTCGTGAAATGTAAGAAATGAGTTATTGAGTTGTTTTGATTTTTATCGCCATGGCAACAGCTGACAAAATGTCAGTATTACTAGATTGTATCTGTTACCTACGTGATCTATATATAATAACGATTTGGAGCTAGAGTACTCAAAAATACAGTCGTTCCATAAATTAAAATTTAGAAGATAAAATTAATTAAAATTACAAAGAGAGGCGCTACAGCTAATTAGATTAGTGGCTATAATAAATGGCCTGTCAGAAACCATTAACTTTTGTAAAGTCGGTCGTTATAATCTAACTTAATGATAATTCAATATTTATATGAAAACATTATTCGTTTGAAACCAATTGAAATATATATATATGACTAAGTATAAATATGTAATATTTAAATTGATATACAATCAAAATTACACCAATATATATATATATATATATACACCAATATATATATATATATGTATTGGTGTAATTTTGATTGTATATCAATTTAAATATTACATATTTATACTTAGTCAAGCCATAAATAGTGATGCAAAGACAAATATTTTTATTATTGAACGTAACACTATTACTATTAAATAAATAAATAAAATAAAATAAGCCTTTATTCACTGACCATTACAGAATAAACTATATAATAAAATTCAAAACTAAAACTAAACATTTAAAAAGTAATTAATTCTAGCAGCCAGTTTTTTGATCAGATTGTCTCTCGACATAGGCCTCCCCCATCCTATTCCACTGTTCTCCTTTAGTCCATTTATTTTTATTCGTTCTCATAGTGTGTCCAATTCAGTTCCACTTCATTTTTTTAAATTTTTGTATCACATCACTCACCATAGTTCTTTTCCTTATTTTTGTAGTAGTCCATCTATCCTTTAACCTTATATTCAGCATGCTTCGCTCCATATTCCGTTGACAATTACTATTACATGTTGTTAATTTAGATTCAATATTTTCATGACTTTAGTTTCAATCAATTGCGCCATTGGATCTTTTTCGATATCAGAAGTGAATTTACCAACTTTGTTGCGTGCCACTGAAGGTGCATTTGCCATTTTGCAGTACAAATAAGAACGACGTTTAGAGCAAGCCTTACTCTCTAAAACTGACCATAATTCTAATAGATGACCAGTCTGCAGATGTGATGTAATCCGAATGTTTGTTTCTACTCAAGATGGGTGGTGTACGACCTGGCGGAAAGTCTTGCTGAAAATATCATACTTAGTTATTGAATTTGGTGTTGCTGAGGGGTTTAAGTATATTCTCAAAAATGATATCTTGATACATTTGTGATACGTTTCACAAAAATATGGTTCAGCCATTCCTTCACAGTTAACACCCCATCAAACCATCACTGATATTGGATAATAACCAGTCTGTTCTAAAAAACCTTTTCTTAACAATAATTTACATAAATAATCTCCGTTCCCGGAGATCTTGACAACAGGTTCCTACTGTCTACCCTGCTGTGTGCGGGATACAGCGTGAAGCTGAATCTCTTGGCTTAGAGTCCTATCACTATCATTAATAAGGTAAATTACCTATGGTAATATGCATTATGGTTGCTTAACCGGACGCATGCGATAACTAATAGGCTAATTAGTACTGTACTAAGTGGTTTGATTTTAGACCATTAGCTTTAGTTACCACAATTTGGTGGTTATATAAAGGAGAAATATCTACTCATATCGCATAAAGTTTATGAGAATAATTATAATTTTAAGCATGTTATTTTTTTTGTTTTTTTAGCTTCTCCTATATCCCATACATAGCAAGTTAGGAACAGGGATTCTGGGAACCTATTGTTAAGAGATTTTTCGCATACACTCCGATCTCATGAAGGTACTTGCGTATCCCAATTTCCAGCGGATTCTTGAAGTATTGCGAGTTGAGTGGCGGAGTTAAACGCTGCGCTTTACCTCATTACAAGAGCGAGGAAGTGAGAATATTAATAAATATTTAATTTCATCGAGTGGGAGTCGACCCCACCCAATGTGGTACAGTTACAGTACGTTCGTACGGCGTCAAGAAAAATTGTGATAAAATAACCTATTAATGATATAATTAATATAATATAATCAAATAACTATCGGAACATATTTTTTTATTATTTAGTCCTAGTATTTTTATACATTGTATAAATAAAGCCAGTGTGACTGTAATCACTATTGTTTGTGGGTTCGATCGACTTGAGGTGATAATTATATTTACATTATTTTCATCACCTCGCTCTAGTAGACAGTCTCTGAAATTGGGCGAAAACAGATTGTTTTTTCTTTAAATATTAGTCACAAATGTACTACGAGAGTATTAATACATTTCATACATATAAACGCGTAGATATAATACGTACGAATTCCATATGTATTAGCAAAAGAAAACTATGAAAATATACTACGTTACAAGGCACGTTCTTTTTAGTATTTACCCAGAAAAGAAGTAATTTAAAATTGAAACTAATATAGCAATAATCGATACTCCATGGTATGATTTCTTTCCGTGCCTATGGCCATATCGTACTACTATGTAAATTTAATGCTCGAATAGTTCAATATTTCGACAAACTACTGACTGTTTCTATTCGTAAATCGCAATTCAAGAGAAATTTGATAATACACAAATTGAAGACAGCAATGACTTACGAAGTAAATCAACTATGTCTTCAATTTGACACTCTCACGCATCGACCAATTTTAATCCCATTTTTGTTTTTCATTAGTTGATAAAAAGCAGCTAATTTAATAAAATGATTACATTTAATAATTCGAGCTTTAACATTTATTATACAATTTTTGTTTAATTTACTATAAAACATACGAGACATAGCTATAAAAATGATATATTTAAAAAACAAATCTACTGCACCTTTCAAGTATTTTAACATAGTCAACAATCATAATATAACGTCTGAAACTGTTTTATAGCTCCTTATACTGACTTTATTCTAAGCTAAAATAAACTAGCGTTTATATCGATTTGTCTTTAAAGTTAATGAGAAAAATGGAAATTTCCAGAACTAAATCTCATATTTTTTAAAGATTTTATAATAAAGATTTAAGAATGTTTGACGCTACAAATATTAGTTTTTCATAAAAATTTTAGTACTGCGATAAAATAATAAATTTTCTTTAATCTCAAAGTTTTATGTTAAAAAAGAAATTCTAAAAGTAAATTTTGTATTATAACACAAATATGATAGTATATATTTTATAACGCCTGTTGAACTTTTTAAAATTATAAACATAGGTACTAACAAAGTAGTCTAATAAAACGTTGTTTTTTACATGAACTTTTCAATTGGTTTTACTGTATTAAACATAAAATACATGTATCAAGCAAAGAAAACTTAGTTTCATAGTCTGTTCCCTGAGTTCCACCTGATCGAGACATAGCGTATTAAGTAACGGAACTCAACGCCGCATTTTGTTTTGTTAAAGCGTGAAAATGAAATTAAAGATTGAATCTACAACCATCTCGATAACAATCAGACGATGACCCATTGGGTGCTTATATACCCTAATGCCTTACAGATCACCTTAAGCTGCCACAGCAAAGTTATAAGCTGCAAAACCTGCACATGATAATATTAGTTCAAGCTACATTATTACAATATGGGACATGGGATATTTGAAAGGGTCTGGCTGTTTTCGAAGATTGGCGCAACGCCAGGATCTAGTCGAAGAGAGCTTTCCACTGCAAGCAGATAAAGTAAGATAAGGAAGCTCTATATTAAAATTTATTAGGGAATTATTCTGTACATTGTTGAAGGGTAGGATTGTTCAAATAGATTTTTTATTCATCGTAATTATTGAACAGTTTGGATAAGCTTCAACTCTATATTTGTAAGTGGCAATTATCACTCGAAGGGATATACATATTTAGTTTAGTAGTCCAGAGAGAACAGAGCGCTAAACACTACGGTCTCGCATATCTCTTTCACCTCGTTCACTGTCGTCACTCTTTTTAAAAAACATGTGAGCATGTATTGCTCTTCATCATTGACACTTCTTCCTAATGGCATTAATCCTGGCTATTGCCAGGGTCTGCCTTCCTACTCAACCTACTCCACTTTGCAGGGCCTTTCCGTCCTCGGTGGTTAGACCATCATTGACACTATGTTTTAAAAAGTGTTCTGAGGTCTCTCCTTATCTCCTTTTCCATTTTTAGAATTGTCCTAATATTTTTAAGAAATAGAGCAACGGTTATAAGCAGGCTTCTTTGCTTTAAAATAAATAAAAACGATGAAAGTTTTTTCTTAGCTTCTACTGGATGTTCTACTATAACGTTAGATACCTCAGCTGATACCCAAATTTGGGTCGTAATAATATTTCATCTGAGCATGCAATTGATAAACTCATTTGAGCGATTCCTCTAAATTTATTTAGAGTGCTGAATGGTTTTGACAGACATTAGTGACGGGTACGTTATTTGGAAATGAGATCTATAATTAAAATTATTCTTATTATACATTTATCATATAATGATATATTGGGGAACGGACTGACTTAGCACTAGGTTCCCATTATCTACCTTGCTTCGTGCGTCAAGCTGATTTTAAATATGTTCATATAAGCTTTAATACACAATTTTGTATTCTTTTGCACATAAAATATGGAATAACTTTCATATATGCGTATGAAAAAAAATATGGTTTGAGTTGAAGTATCAAATGAATATAAATGGTTTTATTTATTACCAGCGACCCGCACACGTGAATTACACAATTATTTATTTACTTTATAAACGGAATTACATTCGTGTCCTATAATCTGCAGTCTCTTGCCGTTTGACTTCTAATTCAAAAAGAAATAAAATTAAAACAATTAGTGCATTAGGTACTCTATTGAATCGACATATTATATACTACTTACTTTCGCGTTCTACCCGTTTCCGAATATGAAAAACGTCATGTGCAGTCATATGCAAATTAGGACGTTATAGAAAAACATCGTGGCTGGCAGGACGTCGTGGCGGAGGGGCACAAGGTGGCTGTAACACGACGGTTATGGGTTCGATCTCCACTCGAGGAAATGAAATATTTATCTAAATTTATATTTCCATTTCTTTGTTCTGGTTCCGAGGTTAAGCGGCATTGAGTTCCGCCATTCAACAAGCAAAGCCTCCAAAACTTGGCGAAAAGTGGAGAACGAAGTGTCTTAACACTAGGTTACCTCTGCCTACCCTGCTGTGTGCGGGATACAGCGTCAAGCTAAAAAGAAGAAAAACATTTTAAAGATTCCCTTGAAAGTACACCTTCTATAATTGTAAATCTAATTAATACTCATACTGATTAGATTTTGTTCTTACCTTTTAGGCTCTCAAAAGTTATAGCCCCAGTGGCTTTTACTACATTACAAGTACCTAATTAATTTGAAAGTGTTACTAAATTTGTTTTTTTTTCCTTAAGTAATTGCGCGTAAAATTTTACGTTTTATCCATGAAAATTGTAAAATATGCAATTTATTATGAAGCAATAAACTTTTTACTGCCATTCTAACGATTTAAAGGTAATAAAAAATTCTGAAATATGTGCCTTCGTAATGGAATGACGTAGACTTAATACCAATGATAATGAAAACAGATATGCCAGATGCCGTTTTGTGTGTCGCGTACATTTAACTCTATATGACGTTCATAACTCGAACTCATGTAGAGGTTATCTATATATATAAAAGGACTTGTCCTCACTGACTGAGGTAAGACGCACGCACAGCCGTAACCGCTGATGGTAGCAACGTGAAATTTGGACGGATGTTTACTTTCGTAATCTGGACATCCACTAAGAAGGGATTTTGAAAAATTTTAACCGTAAAGAGGTGAAATATGGGGTTGAAAGATTGTATGGAAAAAAAAAATCTGTATCGATTTCTATAAAATTGTAAATTCAGACTTTTATAAATATTTAATTGAACATATGTTTCACGGTTTTTTAGAATTTACCTTAAGAGTGCCAATAAGGGGTTAAAAGTTTGTATGGAAAAATGTTTAGATCACCACCGATTTTTATAACATTTGAAATTTAGACTCTTAAAAATATTTCATTGTACACATGTTTCGTGGTTTATTAGAATTCACCCCTAAATAAGTAAGCGAAGCTGCGCGCGTCCGCTGGTTAAAGAATAATGAAAGTAGAAAAGCAACTCTTTAAATTAGAGTACTAATTGTTTTATTATAAGCCCAGATAGGGCAAATTTAAAATTAAAATATTGTTTATTAAGGACCAGAAAGTTAATTATTTCTAAATACCCTGAAAAGTTAGACACATGACAATAATATGCCATACTAACTTTATGTCGTAGATACTTATAAATTAATTAAGCTTAAATGGATTCTACGACGGCCAGATAGGGTACTGTAGGCACAGTACAAGATATTTGTAAAAATAACTTTATATTATTTATATAAAATTTCCTAATTGGAAATATAAAATTTCCATGCTCTCTCTCCTTTCGTGTCGGGGCAAAGCGCGACTTTTAGTTCTGCCACTCAATACGCAATGCCATGAAAAACGGCGCCTCTTCTGTGTGAGGGATTCAGCGTAAAGCTGATTACATTTCTTTTTTACTTTATGTAGGAAATCCAAGAAAATTATCGATATTTTCTTATTAGTTTTAACTATTCACCATATGCATATGTGTTTAATAAAGCAAAGTTTACCACATCAAAAGGAACAGTACCTACTAACAACAGTTGCCTTACGTAGATTAGAAATAGCGTTCTCCGTGAGCCAAGAATTTCAATTAAACACTACTACTCTAACATAACTATATCAATCTAAATGTACCAAACTCTTCCGTTAAAACCATATCTTAGAGTACACTCTAAAAACACACTCTAGATTTTACCCCGTAAGCAAATTCTCAGGAGGGACAAAAATCTATGAGTATCTGTATATACTCATAGATTTTTACCCTTTCAAAAAATTATTTCAATAGATCGATTCGAAAGTGTAAATTTTATTTTATCTCTCCTGAGTAAAATAAAATAAATTTAACACTTTCGAATGGTATAAAAATTTACGAGTGCATTATGGAAAAAAAACGTATTTAGCAGATTTACACTCTAAGCCGACGACTCCAGTATATGTAGTTACTGAGTGACAGCCTAGATAGGTAAGGGAATATTGGGGAGTGCAAAGAGAAGATTTCTTGAAACCTCTAGATGGCCGAGTAAAAAACAAGATATCCTATTTTATGTCTTAAAATATACTCAAGCATGTTAGGGGTTACTAGTAATACCATAAAGTAGAAATACATGGCATATTCTATGAATTTATAAAGTTTATGAAAAACCGGGAACGCGTGTCGGCGGCAATAAAATATGGCCTCACAAAAATCTTGCACCTGTTATTTTACCTTTACAAATGTTGTACCTTTACTAGCAAAAGTATTATTATTGTAGACCATAGGCTTATTTTTTATGTTATTACATAAAAAATATAACCTTGTGTAAAAGGTACTACAGTTAGTATTAACACCCATCTTAACGTCTCTCTTATATTTTTAAAAAATATAAAAAAACAGAGTCACGTCAGTCGCCTTCATAGCAGAGTAGGGGGAGATTAAAATAATTTCAAAAACAATAAGTTCCTCTAGAAAGTATTGTACCCTACTACATCTTATAGCAGAGGGAACCTAGTGTTTAAACACTTCCGTTTTCCACCTTCCGAAAAATTTTTTACGCATTGCGTGTTGAGTGGAGGAACTCAACGTGAAATTGCCACAATTTGAAAGCAATTTATATATCTAAACCAATTAAACGTAAATAAAACAGAACATTCAATTAATCTAAAAGGTAAAGTTAGAATGACCAAATGTGTAACTCACGAAGTCCAATCATATTTGCAAATCATCCACCGAATTGGAACTGGAGATGGGAATCGAGTCTATTGCTACGGTCATATAACAGGATGTTTGAGATTTTGAAAAGTGATTGAGTATCAGCTAAAACGATTTTGATTAATTAATATTGATTAAATTAATTTAGTACATAGATTTTTATTTAGTTTGTTAACTGTGGACATCTCCTACCGTTACTGTAAATTGACGTTTATATTTGAAATATGTAAATTTTTTTTTGTGTCACTTAAAAAATGTAAAAATTAGTTAGGAGTAATAATAGTCTATACATTAAACACATGAGTTAAATAGTTCCATATATTTTAGTTGGGCGGAGTATCTGGGCACTAGGTTCTCTCTGTCTACACTGTTGTGCCGAAAAACCGTGAAGCTGTTAAATATTTTCATTCATCTTCCATATACGGTACAGAGGAAGTAAAATCGGTCATCTTGGTTCATCAGTTTATCAAACGGGCAGCAAAATCAATGTCTTATTGTATTATGGATAACATTTTTCAAAACCACCTCTTTAAACAAACTTAACAGCTACTTGTTACAATGTACATTTTTAATTTGAAAGCACGAAGAGAGCTCACTTATCATAGAAGATAATTCTTCAATTAATAAATTATTACAATTCCGAAAATGCCTAGTCTAGTCTAAAAAGTTAAATTATTTATATCAAGTTAACATTTTAAATAATTAAATCCACAAGTATTATAAAGATATCACGAGAAGATTATATACTATATATTGTTCAGTTTCATAATAAGTAAGGCACATTATTCCGTCCAGCCCTGTCCTAGATTCCTAATTGCTCCCTTTCGTAGCACCTTAATGACTTCCCCAATTTCGACGGAATTCTGTTTTAAAACGACTCTTCCCTGAGTTTCTCTGGCTTTGTTCTATGTCATATTTCATACCACTGCATTACACAAGAATAATTAGAAATAATATATGCAGAAAGAATGCTTTTGTTTCTGAATAACATGATATAAGGCATATAATGATTATTTATATTAATTGATTACTTCCCGCGCATAGCAGGGTAAGCAGACGAAACCTGGGAGTCTAGTGTTAAGAAACTTCGTTCCCATTAAGACATTCCCCACTTTCCGAATAATTCTGCTGCTGATACTATATATAATACATCTTTAATGTTCTCCGTTTACTATAATATTTTCAACAAGTCTATTAAGGAAGATTGCAAAGTATAATAGATTTTAGCGGACATCGAGGAAAGCGATTTTGCTTAATGCAATATTTTGAACTCTGTAAATAACATTTTGAGTAAATATATACATCACGCTGCTTAATCTCAAATAGGTTTCGCTGGAAAGGGAGTGTCTTAACACTAGCTTCCCTTTGCCTACTTGTCTATAGAGCGTGAAGCCGATTTGCTTGATTTAATCTCAGCCAAACCTACCATCCCCCTAGTAATGTGCATAAATTTGAACTAATTAACGGTGTAGTGCCGTTACCTTAAACGCCTTAATGGTCAGGTAGATGGAGTGATCAAAGCGTAAACATTAATGAACGAGCACTTTCCGTCACAGCCGCTGCTAGCAAAGCCTCTGAGTTTTGAAAGGAAATTTCAGCTATGAATACATCTTTCAGAAATTTACGTGAAATGTTCAAATTGAGTTGTCAATCTTATATTGATTTTCTTTTGTATTATACTTATCTTTCTATACTATTTCAATTTTGGTATAATAATGACATTTATTAGGTTTTAATTACTAATTTGAAATTCATTTATTTACGTAAATGTTTTTCTATTGACATCAATGTTTACGTTTAAAGTATTCTCATTTCTCTGCTTTGGTAAATAATGCCCGGCATTGAGTTCTGCCACTGACCGCGCAATGTTTTAAAAAAATGTGACGGAGAGTTGGAGACGGCCTGCCTCAACATTGGCTTCCCTCTGTTCACCTTTATATGGAAAAAAATGTGAAGTTGAAAAATACAAATAATAATATTAATGAAAATTTAAAATTTAAATGAGTCTTTAATAGTTCAGATAAGGCTGGAAATGCATTACTAGTCGTTAGTACGTCGCTAAATTCTCGTTAAGCTTCCGATCTCGCGTATAAAATATCATTATAGAGTTGTGAATATGTTGTTACCATCTTCTGATACGCTTCTAATGCAAATAATATTATTTTTGCGTTGCTCCTTCACTAATAGCGTTGTTCGATAAATTTCCAAATTATTTATATAGATGTTTTTTTAACCTCCGACTAAAGCGGCGGGATCGTAGCGATTTAGATTAAGTTTTTTAAGGTGATAATTACATTTAAGTAATTAAAGTCGTTAGTTTAAGTTATGTCAGGTTAGGAAAGGCTGGGGTGCTATGTCGGTTACCTCCTCGTGGAGCACCCTGGGCAACGGGACGGGCAGCAGCATCACAGTCGTGGTGCTGCTGCTCGTCGCGGCTAATAAACCGACACGCGGGAATGCGCTCCGGCGCTCTGTATTGTAAGAGTTGTCCCGTGAGCGCATTGTAGAGAGGGACCCCTGTGATGGCTGTGCGCGCATGCGCTAGGTCATTGTGGAGGTATGGCGGGTTCGGCGTGCGCTTACCCCGCCGTCGGACAGAGTAGTGCTCTCCGTCTTTTTTCGTAATCCCGTGAGCGGTGTCTGTGGTTATGTCTCGCGGCCACGCACGGGACCGAGGGTCTTGCCTTCACCGGCCGGACTGCGGGGAAGAAAACCTCCATAAAAAATTACCCCAACCCAAGCAGTGAAGCAGCGCGAGGGGTCCGTGGCTGATGGGATGATCAGTCGCTACTGCTGGTCCCGCCATGGTACCGGCCGACACCCGTGGCGTATTAGGCTTATCCAAGTACAGGAGGCACTGCTTGGATGGACCGTTTTCCCCCCATACTCGTGGGAACTTTATGGAGATTCAAAAATTACAAAAAAAAACAACTAATGAAGGTGATGTGGGAGTTATGGAGTCCGCTTCGGATTCAGGAACAGTGTCGTGTATGCGACGCAAGCGACAGTCTGATAAGAATTATTCTGGCTCGGATACCGAGGCAGTACCTGGTGCTAAATGTCACACGGCTAGAAGAGGTCGGCCGCCAAAAACTTGTGGCTCTGGAACAACACGCGCACGTAAAGAACAGAGACAGCGCGAGGAAAAAGCACGGGAAGATGTGTACGATTTCAAGAGAAATCTATCGGACTGGGTATCACAGCAAAATAGATCTGCCCAAACATCGGATGCGGATAATGTCTTGGAGGTGGACGGTAGAAGAGATACCTCACTGTGTTCAGCTGAAGAGCTGCGCATGTACGCCGGTCAACGGGCGGCTTCCATACTAGAGGTAGCGACGAAGTCGGGCCACCTTAAGGGCACATATGTGCGTAAACTTAAGGAAGCTGCAGCAGCCTTCACTGATATAATAGAAGCACTTGTTTCTCGTACTGAGAGTGAAGAAATTTGTCGTGTCCGTGAGGAAAATCAGCGTCTCACTGCGGAGGTAAAAAAACTCAGATCCGAGTTACAGGACCACTCCTACGAGGAACAGAATTTGAGATTGACTCTTGCGTCTGCACAAAAATCGCCAGCGACTGTACAAGCGTCGGCTCTCAATATCGGTGAAGATGCGCTCGAAGCACTAAAGCGCAGTATAGTTAGCTCTGTCGGAACTATGATGCCCACTTTGCCGGTATTGAAGACCGCCTATTGCCGGCCAGACCTTTGCGTCCTCCTCTAGCTCATGAGCGACGACAAAGAATGGCATTAGTGGCAACCACGGAATCAACGGAAACGGTTAGCGATGTCAGGAATAGAAACAAAAAGCGACAAAAAACTAAAGCTCCAACTGTTAGAGAAGATGTGCCATTGACTGGCTCACAGACAGACTCTGGGACCTGCAACATATCTCAGGTCGCTGTTGCGGAGGATATGGAAGTAGAGAGTGGATCTTGGACTGCTGTGGTTAGGAAGGGTAAAAAATCCACTACAAACCCCTCTGTAGTTAAGGCAACGACGGTAACAACTGCGAAGAGGCAGCCGCGCAGACCTAAAGTAGCTAAGCAACCTCGCATCATGTTGCGAAAAGGATCTCTTATGCCCAGGCCCTAGAAAGAGCGCAGCAGAGCGTTAATCTAGTGCAACTGGGCATCACTGAGGGTTTAACGGTGCGTCAGGGGATGTCAGGTGCTCGGCTACTGGAGCTATCGTCTGCATATTCATCGGAACAGGCCGATATGTTAGCTGAGCGGCTACGAGTGGTTTTAGAGGGGGTGGCGGTAGTTACTAGGCCCATCAAAAACGCTTCATTGGGATTAGTGGGTCTGGATGATTTAGTAACTAAAGAGAAAGTGATAAATGCCGTTGCAAATACTGGCGGCTTTTTAGTCAACTCCATTACTGTTTCAGAGTTACCCCTTGGCCCCAGAAGAATGATGTCAGCTGTGGTGCGATGCCCGTGCGATTCGGCAAAAATCATTGTGGGGAAGGGGCGGATCTTGGTGGGGTGGAGCTCTGCTAAGGTCCAGGTGCTTGAAGAGCGACCTATGCACTGCTACAAATGCCTGTCATTGGGTCACACCAGGCCTAGGTGTCCCTCAGCAGTTGTGAGGGAGCATCTATGCTTCCGTTGTGGCTGTGAGGGTCATAAATTCCACACGTGTCGAGCCGAACCACGGTGTATGGTATGCACGGACGCTAAAATGCCAGCTGGGCACATTATGGGTAGTACAGACTGTCGGCCACCGCCACTTAAAGGAACAGAGGCTATAGGCATTGAGGTCTCTCATGGAGACGGCGGCTGTCAGGGCCAGGAGGATAATGTTATGTCATAATGGACAGACACCCCATACACTTTTTGCAGACGAACATCAATCACTCCGCTGGAGCGCAGGACCTAATGATGCAATCCATGATGGAGTGGCACATCGACCTTGCCGTAGTGTGTGAGCCGTACTTTGTCCCTAATAATACTCGCTGGACTGGTGATCTGGATGGCTCTGTTGCTGTCGTATCTGGAAATCCTTCCGCTACTCCCCTCGCAGCTTTAGAAAAGGGTTCGGGTTATATTGTGGCAGAGTGGCGAGAGTATGCAATCGTGGGGTTATACTTTTCCCCGAATCGCAGTCTGGCGGAATTCGAGATTTTTCTTGACTCCGTCAGAGCTGCAATCTGCCGACAGTCGTCGAGGAAAGTCTTGGTCCTTGGCGACTTCAATGCCAAGTCTCGAGCGTGGGGGAACCGCACCTCAAATAGCAAGGGGGAAGCGGTTCAAGTATGGGCTTTACTTTCGGGGCTGTCTCTGCTCAATGTGGGGAGGGAGTGGACTTGCGTAAGACACAACGGAGGTTCTGTGGTAGATCTCTCATTTGCCACACCATCTGTCGTACCTAACGTGGCAAATTGGAGGGTTGAGACAGAGGTAGAAACTTTGTCGGACCATCGGTACATTAGGTTCGAGGTCACCAACCAACCGGTTCTTGTTGCCCGGCCTATGGCCGCATTTCGAAGATTCCCGAGATGGGCTCTTGGTCGGCTCAACCTAGAATTGGTCAAAGAGGCGGCTATTGTGGCGAATTGGTGCACTACGGAGACAATGGAGGTAACTCGCTTAAGCGTCGACGAATCGGCGAATCGAATGCATGATACCATGATGGCGATATGCGATGCAGCCATGCCAAGAGCCCGGCGAGGTCCATTGCCTCGTCAAGTTTACTGGTGGAAGCCCGAAATTGCTGTTCTACGGGTTGCATGTAACAAGGCCCGACGGGCATTCACGAGATGCAGACGGAGAAACGATGTTGCTCTCGAAGATCAAATGAGGAGTGCATACAGAGAGAAAAAGAGTGCTTTGCGTCTTGCCATTAGACTGGCGAAGCGTCAAGCGCGTCTGGAGCTTCTGGCGGGTTTAAACAGGGATCCATGGGGACGCCCTTACCTCGCTGCACGAAAGAAATTGCGAGTCACTAGTACCCCACTGACAGAGACCTTATCTCCAGTCTTTCTACAAGACATTATTGGGGAATTGTTCCCGGAGCCATCTGAGTTCATTCCTCCTACAATGGCCCCTCGACCAGTACAAGAGGAAGAAGTGGTAGCGCCGCCTATTACCGAAGAGGAAATGAAAATGGCTCTTAGTAGACTAAGAGCCAAGAAAACCGCCCCAGGACCAGATGGTGTTCCGGGTAAGGTACTCAGTATTGCCCTGGAGTACCTTGCCAATAATCTTCGGGTATTATTTGACCAGTGTCTCTCATCTGGTCAGTTCCCGAAGATTTGGAAAGAGGGAAAGTTATGCTTACTGCGCAAGGAAGGTCGACCTGTGGACTCACCTTCCGCATACAGGCCGATAGTGCTGCTGAACGAGACGGGTAAGATCTTGGAGAAGATCGTTGCTGCCCGTCTTAGTCGTCATCTAGAGGAGGTAGGCCCAGGTCTTTCAGAGGATCAGTTCGGGTTCAGGGCCGGTCGTTCAACAATCGACGCTCTGAACACCCTGAAGACTCGGTCATTGACTGCGACGGCAGAGGGAGATGTTCTACTGGCCGTATCGCTAGACGTGGTCAATGCCTTTAATAGCCTGCCGTTCGAGACTCTACGAGAGGCGCTTCGTTACCATGGAGTGCCTCTCTATCTCCGGCGGCTATTGAATGACTACTTTCAAGATAGAGTGGTGATATGGGCGGGTGGAGACGGACAAATCGGCCTCCGAAGAGTTGGTTGCGGCGTTCCACAGGGGTCAGTTTTAGGCCCGATACTGTGGAACCTTGGGTATGATTGGCTCCTACGCTGTCGCTTGCCTCCCGGGATGAGTGTTATTTGTTATGCTGATGACACGCTCGTCACTACCCGGGGCGTAAATTTTAATCAAGCGGCACGTTTGGCTGAAGTCGGCATTCACCGCGTTGTTGACTGTATTGAAGCGTTGGGCCTCAAAATTTCAAATTCCAAGACGGAGGCACTACTGTTCCATGGCCCACGTAAGGGACCTCCTCGTGGGGCTACCCTACGCATCCAAGAGCAAGAGGTGGAGGTGCGGGCTACAATGAAATATTTAGGCCTGATCCTCGATGGTCGATGGTCTTTTGCGTCACACTTCGCCCAACTTGTGCCGAAGTTGGTAAACACCGCCGGAGCCCTTGGCAAATTGCTGCCAAATATCGGAGGGCCAGATTCTCCATGCCGACAGCTTTATGTCGGCGTGTTGAGATCTATGGCACTATACGGTGCACCCGTGTGGGCGGACTCTCTTACTGCTCGTAATAAGGCCCAATTGCGGAAAGCGCAGCGGGTCATAGCAGTGAGAGTGGTTAAGGCTTACCGTACGGTGTCATGGACGGCGGCTACTCTCCTGGCAGGTGAACCTCCCTGGAATTTGCAAGCTGAAGTACTTGCTAAAGTGCACACATTCCGCACGAGTGGGCGATCGCGACGTGAACGACCATCGACGGAGGATATCGTGCGGATCAGAGAAGAGCAGACGAAGCCCTGATCCAACGATGGAAACTGGAACTCGAGTACCCGGCGGCAGGCATAGCGACAGTAGAAGCTATTCGCCCGCATTTAGATCGATGGTTACGAAGGAGCTTTGGGACATTGACGTTCAGATTGGTGCAGGTATTGATGGGGCATGGTTGCTTTGGCAAATACCTGCACCAGATTGTACGTCGAGAGCTGTCACCGGCATGCTACGAATGTAGTGCACCCGTCGACTCAGCCCATCATACCCTGGCTGAATGTCCTGCTTGGGCACCGCAACGCCACACCCTGATGGCCGTTGTGGGTGGAGACCTCTCACTATCCAGTGTGGTGGGAGCCATGCTGGATAGTGAGAGGAACTAGTCTGCTGTGACTTCCTTTTGTGCATCTGTTATGGCACTAAAGGAGGCCGCGGGGCGGGTACGTGAGTCCAGCGCGAATGCAGACCCGCTTCGCGGTCGGAGACCAAGGGGCAGTATGCGCATTTCCTACTCCCTTTACCCTAGACGAACCAGTGGCTAACTCACCGAGGTTGCGGAATCCCCCAAGGTAATCGTGGCTCGTAGTTTGCGGGCCTTCCACCGAGGCGTCGCAGTGGCATGCGCGAGCGATCCTGCGGTGGTTCTATATTGGTGGAGCGGTTTCGCTGGGTTTTAGTGGGTAGTGTCGGTCTTCTTTGCCATGAGTCCCACAGTACCATCCTTGTACGGATGGTCTGCGTAAAAGCATTTCCCAGAGTCAAAAAAAAAAAATAAGGTTAGGAAAGGCTGGCTAAGCTAAGCTTGAGTTTCAGAAAAATCTCGAGACCTCCAAATTTTGAACGGAACCGGAGGTGGGCGATCCCGACTCGCGCTTATCCGATTTTTTTTAGGTTTCCGTTTACTTTTTAAAACTTTTTGTACCTGGGTTTTTTAATTTTCAATTTATTTTACTTTTGTATAATTATTTCAGGATAAGAATGGATCTTTTACAGTGTCTGATCTCCTTGGAATTCATTTATAATTCCCTATGTAGCCAGGGAGACGTTTCTTTACAATGAATATACATTTTATTATCAGCATAATAATATTCTTTACATTAAAATTATTCCTACTGCTACGTTCAATACGAAAAAGATTAGGGGTAAAGAAAAAAAGCAATATATTTTTTTCTATAACATTGCAATAAATCAGTCTTGTAACATTTGAAGTCATATTTAATCCCGCAACTCGACGGTGCCTATAATACCCGCTAGTCATGCATAGTTGCATATAATGGCTTTATTATCATATTTTCACACAAAATAAATGCCCATTCGTGATCCACTAACTAGTATTGTTCAAAAATACTCCCCAGTAATGAGATGCGTGTTTTTTACTTCTTTTGTTATGCAAATACGAATGGCATTTTTAATAAGATTCTAAAGTTTTGTATAAGAATTTCTATATGAAAATTTTTAATTAACTAGACGCTTTGTTTTTTTTACAGCAACAATTGAAGCTGCCTCAAATTGGCTGTAGCAGAAGCTAAATGAAATGTATGTAAAATTTCATCACAAAAGAAATTAAGAGCACCTAAAAATAGATACACACATCAAAACAAAAAATAAATAAAAAAAATATAGAAGAAATTAGTTCGAAAATCCTGTTATTTGTTTCATCCAAATTTAAGGTTTCTATTACAATCGTTTAAAGGAACGATTATTGTAATCGATTTCATGAAGCAAGTTTTCGTGAACCAGTAAACCTTTATAAATTTGTTTATAAATTTATAAACTTTAGAACCTTTATAAATTCACACCACATTCTAACGTGGTTTTGAGTAATTACTGGCTACTTTCAAAGCTTTGCATAGAATCCTTTCTATTAGAAAACTATGTCCGCAAGTCTTCTGACTAATTTTATCTATCTATTTCTATGATACTAAGTATTTTAATTATGTTTTTGTTTACCAAATTACAAGAACGTTTTTATTACTGCGACAGTGATTGCTAACAGCTTAAAAAGTATATATTGTAAATATTTCAGATAAAAATAAGAAAAGATAATAAAAATAGGACTGTGAAGGTAAGATACAGCTTACATGTGGATATCAAGTATATTTATAAGTCTTTAAGTTTTTATTTCAAGTGAACTCATTGAAGATGTCATACCAATTATTCACCGTCGTCCTATTTACGCTATTATCTTTTGTTAACTGCATTAAGCACATTACAATTTTTTCGGATTTCAACAATAATGATGATGTGCTATTTTTCAAAAGTACTTTACCATGGATCATTGAAAATATAGGACTTGATATCAATTTCCTATTTCTTTTTAAAGACTCTAAGGAGAAATCTGGCAGAATACAATGTTCTGTTGTACAATTGTCAAAAAATCCTTACTTACAAGCTGAATATCTCCGCTGTGAAGCTAACGGTGACACAGATTGTATTGAAACACTTCCGTTGGACATTTATTACTTAAATAAATGTATGAGAACAAAGGCTCGATATTTTGCAAGAAGAGCAAAATATGGATTTAAGAGACTGAAAATTGACACAACCCCCACCATAATATTACCCAGACGAGAAATTTACAAAAACGTGGCTCCAGAAGAACTTTTAAAGAAAATCTGTGCACTTTACCGTAAAAGTAGAAAGCCTCAGGGTTGCTTAAGCCCTTCAACAATACCAGATCACTCAAATTCAAGCACAACTACTAAACCAGACCATGAAACGGAAGCTACTAGTGCTAGTAAGCCGACAAAAGAAGCGACAACAAAAAGGACTATTGCTCATAGCGACAAACCAACTTCAACAGATACAAACAAAACAGAATCTAAAACTACCCCTAAGCCAGTTGAAGATAAAAAGTCCCAAAATAATTCTAGCTCCGATCAAAAATCAGACAAAGTGAATAACGAAAACAAGCCAGACTCAAAAAATGTTGAAGAACCCCCTAAGCCAGGTGAAGATAAAGAGTCCCAAAATAATTCTAGCTCCGATCAAAAATCAGACAAAGCGAATAACAAAAACAAGCCAGACTCAAAAAATGTTGAAGAACCCCCTAAGCCAGGTGAAGATAAAAAGACCCTAAATAATTCTAGCTCCGATCAAAAATCAGACAAAGCGAATAACAAAAACAAGCCTGACTCAAAAAATGTTGAAGAACCCCCTAAGCCAGGTGAAGATAAAAAGACCCAAAATAATTCTAGCTCCGATCAAAAATCAGACAAAGCAAATAACAAAAACAAGCCAGACTCAAAAAATGTTGAAGAACCAGATAACAAACAAAAATCACAAACATCGGATAACGGAAACCGAAACTAAAGCTCAAAAGTAAATAAACGAAAATTTAACTCTGAATATGTACCAAAACTTGAATGAGATAATAGTTAGCAATTAAAAGATAGATTAGAAAGTACTAAGTTAATAGATTTCATCTACTTTAGTTTTATTTTAAGACTGTTTTAGATTATTACTTTAAAATATACCTTATTGTACAAATAGCTTAGTTAGAAATAGAATTAATGGAAACTTATACCATATTAATGTGATCTCAATATGGATCGCAACAGGTTTGTTTGTTTTGAGTAATTAAATTTGTTGAGTTTGAAGTTACTATAAACCTTGTTTAGGTTGAGAAATATTGATGTCATAGTTAAGGGAGGAGGATGATGCTAAAAGACACCACGACAAATTGTTTTATTGGAGAAAATACCGATCATTTTGTAAGTCAAAATTGTTTGGTTAAAAAATAATATATTTTATGCTTGTATTAAATTTATACACTTCATATATTTCACAATTGTAAATAGTTTTAATAAACTTATGACGAAAATAGATTTTTCTTAATTATTATTTTTCACCTTATATTGTATCCCGCATGTAGCAGGGTAGGCCGAGATAGCCTAGATTAAAACTTTCCGCCACATTCTGGAGGCATGGCGTGTTGAGTAGCAGAACTCAACACCGCGCTTTGCCTCCACAGCAGGACGAAGAAATTATTTTTTTGTATTAATATATCATTTAGTCGAGTGGGGATCGAACCCACTCCTGTCGTATTTACAGTCCCACTGTTGTGCCACGGTTGCACTTTATAAATTATTTAGCTCTTACGGCGTAGCAGTCAATGTCAACGTATTAAAAGTCATAAATTAGTTCAAAGCTAGATTACCGAAAAATTTTACGTATATTCAAGACTAATTTGGAGATACTTTGTTTTTACGCAATTACCAAAGAGAGAAAGCCTTTCAAATACTTATAATACATTTGAAGTTGCTTTGATGTGACATAACCGCGCACACACAAAGAATGTGTCTCGTTACTGGCAAAAACTTCTCTAGTGCATGTTTCATGAAAGATTTAAGCCCCTTTTGTCAGCTATTTCGTGTGCTCACATTTTGTGAGAATATTTTTATGTTTCTTTACAATTTGTGTGTTATTTTGAGTGTCCATGAAAATAATTTATGTCTAAAACTATACGTATATTTTAAAAAATATAAATCAACTCCACTTTCTCGAGTGCGGACCGAACCCACAACCGTCGCGTTGCGGCACGACGGCCTCGATACATGTATTTCATTTTTACTATTTTTTAACCGACTTCAAAAAGAAGGAGGTTATCAATTCGACTGATTCAAGCTAATGCTACAACACCTTTACTACAATATCTAATTACTAAGCCTGTTTGTTTTACTTGGCACCGACTTCATAATTATAAAATCTTTGTACAATTATTTTTCACTTTTTAGTTCGTTGTTAGAAGTCGGTTTTTGTTTTTGTTAAAAATTAATTTATAATTTAAAAATATAACAAAACGTATGATTTTTTTCCTACAGCCCAAGATACCAGAGCCGCCAAACCCACGTCATTTTAGCAAAGCTGAAATTTTGAGGACTATTAGTCTAATATGTAGTAGACAGTATGCCTACTCACTAACTTGAAAGTGGGGCCTTGTCCTGGGCCCTCAGTTTAGTACTATTAATGAGAAAATTATTCTAGAAAATATAATTAAAAATAGAAAATATAAAATTTGTATTTCTATCCTCTATCTGTAAGCTATTAATAGCATTAATTATTAGATAACTAACTGAAACCTTAATAGTAACCGGTGAAACTGGCCCTTAAACTAGTAAGTAGTATTCTAGGCTGTCGTGGTGATTGACTGTATACGTGATGGATATTCGATTTCCAATTGGAGGAGTGAAATTTTCAGTATTTTCATTCATTTTAGCACAGCGTTGAATTGCGGCAAAAATTGAAAATAGGAAATGAATTAGCAACAGAGTTCCCAGATTCCCTCTGCACTCTGCTAAGAGCAGCACACAGTGTGAACTTAAAAAAAACTAGCGGAATTACTTACAGTCTAAATCATAGAGTAAAAGGTACTTAAAATATGTAATGGTCAAACTGAAATGAACATTGTCGTGAGCCAGCTGAAGTTTAATTAAGCTCTCTCAGATTTGTTTTACATTTATGAATTCGAACCACATACTAACGTGGTTTTAAGTTTTAAAAGTACTGGCTACTTTCAAAGCTTTGCATAAAGTGTGTACCGGACGGGCGGAACTCAAGTGAATGAGCCGCTGACGCCCTGCACACTATAGGTTCCAGATCATGGGAACACGGAGTATGCTGAGACCCCAAGACGTTCTTGTGAGTCGTTCTTGTGAGACGTTCTTGTGAGACGTTCTTGTGAGACGTTCTTGTGAGTCCTTCTTGTGAGACGTTCTTGCTATACATTGAAACAAGATACTGAAACAGGATGTTGAAACAGGATATTGAAACAAGATGTTGATCACTGTATAACGGTCGGTGACTGTCGGCTTCTCTATTCGTGTCTTGTTCCGATCCTATCTTCTTCCTGTTGTGCTCACCGTTGATTGCCGACTGACTCTGTCTCACCCGACGCGCACCTCCGTTGCGCGGAGCTATACCGTAACGAGAGCCGCGAGCCACCGAGCCGTTTTGTCTTTATTTACAACAATATTTTTACTATGATTATCACACATTTACATTTATATTTTAATAACTAAAAATCGGATGTTTTTACAATTTATACATATTAAAAGAACATAAAAATATCTATCTATCTATGTATAAAACATTATACTATTTAAGTATTATCTATTATTAAATTACGAAAAATGCTGTTACGATGACGAATTTTACATGAGTTTTTACAATGAAAATTCTCTCTAAAATTAATTATACACATTAGGAAGATACAAATCTGTTATTTTGTTACAGAAAACTATGACAAACAATAATTAATAATAAAATTTACTATACGGAAGTTACTATTATATAAAAGCGATTAATGCGGCAAATCATAGTACAACTATACAAATACGATATAAAGTCGAAAATTATTATCTAAAACAGAACCCAAATCTATTTATATTTATTATTTAATGTAATTACTTATTTACAAAAGAAAAAACACTATTAATTTAGAAAAAACACTAATAATAACATTCAAAATTACGAGAGTGGTATGACGTCACTTTTTGCCAAACTAAACAGTCTCTAACATGTTATGACGAGTTCACAGCCGATGATGCGCGTCGCGTTGTCGCGAACAAAGTGCTTTCTATTATAAAACTTTGACCGCAGGTCTTTTGACTAATTTTATATCTATGATTGTCGTTTTAGTCAAATGTCAAATTTTGAATACTAAGCCTTTTAATTATGTTTATGTTTACCAAATCACAAGAATGTTTTTGTTACTGCGATAGTGATTGCTAACAATTTATTGCAAATATTTTAGATATTTGCAAAAAATTGTTATCAATATATAAGAGTATTTATATTGCAATATAAGGAACGACAATAAAAATAGGAATGTGAAGATACGGTACAGCTTATCAATGGGTATCAGGTATATTTATAAAAGTCTGTACTTATTATTCTATTTAAAGTGAGCTCATTAAAGATGTCATACCAATTATTTACCATTGTCATACTTACGCTATTATCATTTGTTAGCTGCAATATATACATCACAATTTTTTCGGATTTCAATAATAATGCTAATGATGATGTGCTATTTTTCAAAAATACTTTTCCATGGATCGTTGAAAATGTGGGACTGGATATAAATTTCCTATTTCATTTTAAAGACTCTAAGGAGAAATCTGGCAGAAGACAATGTTCTCTTTTACAATTTTCACAAAATCCTTATTTACAAGCTGAATATCTCCGCTGTGAAGCTAACGAAAACACAGACTGTATTAAAACACTTCCGTTGGACATTTATCATTTAAATAAATGTATGAGAACAAAGGCTCGATATTTTGCGAGAAGAGCAGAACATGAGTTCAAAAGACTGAAAATTGACACAACACCTACCATATTTTTATCAACACGAAAAATTTACAAAAACCTAGCCCCAGAAGAGCTTTTAAAGAAACTCTGTGCACTCTACCCCAAAATTAGAAAGCCTCAGGGATGCTTAAACCCCTCACCAATACCAGATCACTCAAATTCAAGTAGTACTACAATAACAGACCATGAAACGGAAAATACTAGCACCAGTAAGCCGACAGAAGAAGCTACAACAAAAACTAATATTGCTCCTAACGACACCCAAACAACCACTTCGACAGATGCAGAAAAAATTGAATCTAAAACTACCATTAAGCCAGATGAGGACAAAAATAATTCTAGCTCCAATCAAAAATCAGAGAATACGAGTAAAGTAAACAAATCAGACTCCAAGAATGTCGAAGAAACAACCAAAACCAAGGCTCTAAATTAAAGCAACCGAACAGAATTTATCTCTCAATTTATATTAAATAGAAACTTTCAACCCCTATTTCACCCCTTTAGGGTCTAATTTTTTTAAATCCCTTCTTAGTGGATGTCCAGATTACGAAAGTAAACATCTGTCCAAATTTCACGTTTCTACCATCATCGGTTACGGCTGTGCGTGCGTCTTACCTCAGTGAGTACAAGTCCTTATATATATATATATTAATGGAACCTCAATATGGATCGCGACAGGTTTGTTTGTTTAGAGTAATTAATTTGTTGAGTTTGAAATTTCAATAACACTTCGGCAAGGTTGAGAAATATTAATGGCATAGCTAAGGGAGGCGGATAGTACCAAAAGACACCACGACAAATTGTTTTTTAGAGAAAATACAAATCAGTAAGTTAAAATGATTTGATTTCATTATTGTAAGTAGTTTTAATAAACCTATGAGGAAAATTGTTTTTTTATTTACTTAATTTCAGCTTCACATTGTATCCCGCAAGTAGCAGGGTAGGTCGAGGCAGCCTAGTGTTAGGATGCTCCGCTCCCCACTTTTCGCCAAATTCGTGTTGAGTATTACGTGTATTACGAGTGAAGCATAACGTGTTGAGTAGACGAATTCAACGCCGCGTTTTGCCACTGTACCAGTTTTTTTCATTAATATTCATTTACTCAAGTGGTATCCCCACTTGAGTATCCTAACCTATAGCGTTTACAGTCGCGCTCTTGTGCCCTTGCGCCATGACTGGACCTTAACATTTATTTTTCCCTAACAGCGTACCCACTCAATATCGACGTCTTACAACTTGTATTGATATTTGCAATGTTCGAAGCAAAATTACCGAAATATTCTACGTAAATTCATAGACTGAGATCCCACCGTTGAATCCTGCATATACCAGTTTGCTTAATTAAATCTATATTAATGAATAATACACGATTAGTAGAACAGATTACACCTGGGTTGCCTGGAAGAATCCTGCCGCAATCACCTTTAATTACATTTTTTCGTAACTCGTTTTTGGAGAAAATTGCAGTTATACGTTTTTTATATGGATCGCACATCATTTGAAAGATAATCGCATAAGGAATTGGAAAATTAAGGGTTGCCAGCTCTCAGTCTGCCGCAAGTCTAGGTTTGCCTGGTTTAAACATGTCACTAAATGTTAATAATTTGCGCTCATGTGTTTTTTAATGAATTTTATATCAAATTAAAGCTTATTTTTTTCTGAACACGATAAAACAGGGTTGCCTGGAAAATTCCTGCCGCAAACAGGGGTTGCCAGCGTTTGAAATATTTTATTCCAGTTCCGTTTGACTATGAGAATAGACGATGAATTGCGCGGTCTGTCTTATGTTTTGAAGTAAAATATTATATAATAGAAGGTCAATCTTAATGTTCAATGTTTATTCTAATTGTTCACCTATTAAATGATGATTTTAATCATATTAAGTACACGCAGAAAACTATTTAAAGATGAAATCATCCTTATTTTTCAAGTAAAATAATGAATCTATAATATTGAGTCTTTGCAAAATCTATTTTCTAAATACTAATATTTATTTATTAATTTAAATTACCATTTTGAAACAACTAAATTATCTAATTAAATAAATGTTTACAAATATCGATCTACTATAAGCTATTAATATACATACATATACATCATGCTTCCTTAGTATAATGAAGGGTGACCATTATTGCGGATATATTTTTTATTAATTATATTGAAAAATACATTTCAATGAACTCTCTCCCTCTCTCTCTCTCTCTCTCTCTCTCTCTCTTCGTCCTCTACTTTTTTGATTTGACAACGCTTGGCGCAACTTTTTTTTTCTCACGCAAGAGAGAGAGAGAGAGAGAGAGAGTTCATTGAAATGTATTTTTCAATATAATTAATAAAAAATATATCCGCAATAATGGTCACCCTTCATTATACTAAGGAAGCATGATGTATATGTATGTATATTAATAGCTTATAGTAGATCGATATTTGTAAACATTCGAGGAAATGAAATAATTATTAAAATGTATATTTTCATTTCTTCACTCTAGTGAGGGAGCAAAGCGCGGCGTTGAGTTCCGCCACTCAAAACGCTGAGTCTAAAATTTTGCAGAGAATATGAAACAAAGTGTCTAAGCACTAGGTTATCGCTACCGACCCTGCTGTGTTGGAGATTGCGTGAAGCCGATTTATTTTTATTTTTTTTACATTATACAAAAGGCATACTATTGCCCTATATTGAGAAAAAAAAATAGTCTAGCTGTATTTGCCAATGTTCTTCAAGAATCCGATTTTTCAAAAAAAAAATACAAATTTTCAAATATCTGCCGAACCACTGAAAATCGGCAATCATAATACGGGGGTAAAATGGATAGATACTAAGATCCTCTACCCAAAGACAACCGTTGATCTGTCGATCGCGTTACAGCCTATATAAGTACCTGGAATTTTTGTTTAAAGCTACTAACAAAATTTTCCTGTAAAAGCATTTTTTCTTCACAACCATTAAATAATTTAGCTGTGACGGCTTCATTCAACCGGATCATTCTGAATAAATGATGCCAAGTAATCTTGTTTACGTACAAAGCTATTTGCCATGGCACTTAATGTTTAGGCTCCTTTTGGGATAATAGGGCGGCTGGTGGTTCCATGATTTTTGTCTATCCAATTTCGATGGTATAACGACCATATAGAGTGATTATTCAAGTAAATGGTAAATCTAAACGCCGTCGTAGCGCAGGGGCACAAGGATGAGTCTAAACGTGTTGTGGGTTCTATTCCCAGTAGGGGGAATGAATATATTTAATAATTTCATTTTACAAGGCAAAGTGCAACTTTAAGTAAAGCCACTCAACATCGTTACCTCCAGAAATCGGCGGAAAGTGGGAAAAGGAAGTGGAAGGAAAGTGGGAGAAGGAATGGGAACAAAGAGCCTTAACCTAGTGGTGGGGAATACAGATTTAAGCTACAAAAAGTAAATGGTATCGACGTTTGGCAACTCCCCAGCTACGTCACTGGAGATAAAGTGAGAAACTGTAAACAAAAACATATCTTTATCTCTATTTGTTGTATTCTATAATGCAGGAATATCTTTTATAGTTTCTAGGTCCCAAAAATAAGATTAGAGAAAAAGAAGTTATATTAAGTGTTATTTATTATTTATTTCGGTTAGCTATCTAGAGTAATTCTGTAATTTATACCACTCAACTTTCTAACTTCTTGTGAAAATATTATTTCATTGTTTGGGGCTATTCTTATAGAATTTCTTGTTCCTAAAATATATGATATATTTTCAGAAGTTTATGTTCAACCAATATTTCTCTACAGTTATTCGATCCGCTTTTTTTTCTGAGATTCCTTTCGAAATTTTTTGTCGATTGCAATGTCTTTAAAAGTGCTTGTATGTAAAAGCGCAATGCATATTTTGATTATAATCAGAATTAACATAAAAGTAGATACTAAAGTTAAAACGGAGTGTCTTGATACTTGACTTTAAAACTTAAACTGTTTTTTAAGTTGTTATTTTTTTCCTACGTCAAAAGGACAGTGGCTTACGTATAAATTAAAATGTATAAAAAATATTAACAAACTATTTACAACTCAGTAGCTCGAATGTAAAATATTTACAAATAATGAAAATACAAAATACGTGGGCAAAATATAAATAATATGTCCTTTGAGCGCGCACTTTTGTGGCCCGTGTCGTGTAAAAAGCTTTTAAATAAAACAGAACCTCTTTAAAATAAAGTTGAGTGGACGGTTTTATTACATTTTTATGATTTGTATTGGATATTATTAGTTGGAGCACGAAGTTTTAAGACTACTTAGTGAGTTAAGGCTTTTAATATTAAATAATGACATAATGTTGCAAAATAAAATTTTGGGTTTATACGATTTAGATTTACACTGATTCACATGCAATGCAAAGGACAGGCAGAGGGAAGCAGAGAGCAGGGGAATGAAGTAGCTTCCCTCTGCCTACACTGCTGTGTGCAATATACAGCTAAAGTTGATTTAATTTATATTTTTGGCATTATTATATTTGTGAACATAATTTAATTGATATTTTAAAAAAATGAATCAACCGATTATTTTATTCGAATGTTTCTCTGGTTAATAACATCTATAAAAACCACTTAAACAATTTTAAAAATGATAATTAATTAAAAACTCAAGGACAAATTTTTCTTTTCGTGTCCATTCTGCTATCTCAATTCTCTTTTAACCGCAATGCAGGTGATACGTCTTTAACCAGACATATTTCAGATTATATTGGCGCGCTCGTTGAAACATGTCGACAGTTTTAATCAGCCTCCGTCGAATGAATTCCTTTCATTGCAACCTACATAAAGGTATGAACAACTGAACAACTTACAAGTATGATTGGAATAGGAATAGGTTATTTGGATTTTGATTTAATGTCAATTTCTAATACACTTTAATATTTGATTATTTTTTAGTTCTATTTCGCTGGTTGGCTCAAGTGTGATCCAAGTGTTATAAAACTCCGTGCAAACAAGCACTCCGTAACTCCGTTATGCAAGCTTTGAACCAAAAAAATACTTGGAGATTTTACTAGAGTTTAGTAGAGGCCTATACCACATCTTTAAAATATAAATAAAGATAAAAATATCATTCAAAATAAAATAAACAACCTGTTGTTCAGCTTATAAACCTTAAAAACGTAGCTTTACGATATCCGGAGGCAAGTTGAAACAAAACAGAGGGGAGAACCGATCGTGCCCAAGCCGTTACAAAATAAATCTCTGTCAACTTGGACCATTTGAGAAGATTAAAAAGATATTTAACTAATCTGTATCAGCATGAACCATTATTGTAGGCGTTGGATAAGCTGATGGTGAAATTTCGACAGGCGATATACAGTTTTGAGCGTTTTTTCAATTGTGATTGATTTTTATTATTTAAACAAAGGCAAATCTTAGCAAATTTATTTATTGTTCATAACAGATATTTCTGAAGAAATAATTTGGTATGTCTACTTTTATAAATTGTGCTTTTTGTTAGCATACAATCCTGAAATTCATATGGAACTCTCTGTATATCCGACTCGTATTAGGCCTGCTTTTTTTGGCAGATATAGGGAATAGGTTGGAAAATGAAAATTATATTAAGCACTGGAAATTATATTTATTAACATTGGTCGTTAATAATATGGTAATAATTAAGATGCGGCATTGGTCTCTAATATCCAGCACGCAGTACCTTTCTCAACCCTTATCAAAAGTAGAGAAAATAATCTAAAAATATTAATAGAGAAAAATAAACCTACTTTTAAGTCCATTTAATACGAAATACAGGAAACTGTCAGACATAAAACATTGCCATTACAATTCTAAAATTCAGCAACAAGTGATACCGGGAAGCCATTTCTCTCGGCGGTCAAATTAAATATTGACTCGTGTCCGAAACTACCGGCTTTCTTCCGCTATTTGATTGAATTACTTGAAATGTTTCCCTTAAACCGACGACCGTAAATACCCGAACGTGCCTCGAGGCATTTTACTGTAAAACGAGATATAAAATACAGTGTTTACGTTTTGTATTAGTTAGTTATTTTCGCTATATCTAGGTTTTTAGAGTGATTATATTAAAATTGTTTTTAACTCCTAATTCTAAGTAGACTAAATGGGGAGGTAAATTTTGTCATTAAAAATGCTGTGGAATTTGGTTGGAAGATAGAGTATAGAGTGTCTTTACATAAAATTATTAATAAATTGATGATTTGCCGTTCTAGTTTTTTAATTTCTAAACTAGGCATTAAATGACAAGGAAATCGATACACTACAATGTAGGTATCTACTTATATACACTTGAAAATGAAAAAAATTAAAAGCGTACGCTAGTATTTGTTGGTATTTTGTAAATTGTATAATTAGGTGCTTACATTGGTAATAACAGCATTGACTTTATAAAGCCTGGTATAAAATAGTAGTTTGCGAAGTAAATACAAATCTGTGTTATTAAAGTTGAATTAAGTAACTAGTGAAATATTTCTTGTCGTACAACAATAATTAGGCAGCCATTGTTGTATACATTTTTCCAATAATTTGTAAACAATATTATGTTATTATCCTTTTTTTTTAAAAAAAATATAAATATCCATCCATCCATTCTAATCCACATTCAGAAAAACAAAACAAATCATAGCGAATATATTTTGTTGTTAGGTTAGGTTTAGATGTGTTGCCGCGATTCGTGGACGATTCTAGTCCCCGCGTCTCGCGGCCAGTGGCGGTCGAGGAGGAGCACCGTGAGGTTTTAGTGGGTATTGGGATTGGCCTTCAGCCGGTCCACGAGTCCCACATAACCCGCTCGAGTCCCCACTCGGGCCGGTATCCGTAAAAGGATTTCCTCACGTTAAAAAAAAAAAAAAAAAAAAAAAAAAAAAAAAAAGGTTTAGATGTGTTGTTTTCCTAAAGATCATTTTTAAAGTGTTACTTAGAAAAGAAAAATGGTTTTTAGAAAAAGTATAAAAATTTTAACGTAGCGGTATTTAAACCGGCGCCTCTTAGAAACCGCCCAAGTGCTCTGACCACTATGTCATACGTTCTTATCAAGCTACGTCTAAATGCTTATACGCTTGTTACAACTTATTTATGTTGTTATCATCTTTCTAGGGAGAATTTAAAAAAGATGCTATCTATGTATTTCACAGCCATATCACAATTATTTTTTATTCTAAAGTATAAGTTTTTTGTAGAAAAAAATATTTTTTTTAACATACTTAGTAACGATAATATAATTATTTAATTATACTATACTACAAAGGAGCTGCTACTGATGATTAACATATACCAGACCTATATATATTATTGCTTTCTAAGATCAAAGCGATGGAAATGATATTGACAAATGAAGAGAATCGATTCCTGACAAGACCGCGGTGTGTTACTGGGAAGGCAAAAACGAGGCTAACGACAAAATAATCCCTTTTACATAATAATCAATTATGGAAAATTTATTTAAATAAAGTTTTTGCATATAAATTATGTATAGTTAGCATATTTATAAGCTTTTTTTTACTTTTCTTACTACTATTATATAAACATGTTTTAATATGTATGAGGCCACCGTGGCGCAGTGACTCAACACGTGTTTGTGGGGATTCGATTATCATCAGGGTATAGCATGGCCACTCAACACTAAGCTCCCTCTGCCTACCCTGCTACATTCCTGCATTCCTCATGTATGCTACAGCATAAAGCTGAAGGAAAAAAAACTATCTATTCTCACACTCGCACTCTATGCATGTAACTAAAAATAGGAAACCTATTATATTATATTTTTTTATCATGTGGAGGTTGAACTCACAGTCATCGCTTAAAATTTATGTTATTTACTTTTTTTTATAATTCATAATTTCTTTTCTATAATTCTTAGTTTCTACCAAATATGAAGCGTCATTAAGAAAGCTTGCGATTTTAAGATGGAATTGCTTACATTCATTATTCGAAGAATTCCTAACGGTGAAATCACGTTATTAAATGAAAATAGCTGTCGTCGTTGCTCGTTCCGTTCTGATTAATTAGACTTATATGGGGTTCTCTTAATTAGACCATTAGGCTTTTAACGTCAGCTCTTCGTTTCCTTTTCTATATTGAAAATTTAAATTAGCTTCATGCTATATCCCGCACACACGAAATTATTAATAAATAATAACTCATTCCCTCGAGTGGGGATCGAACCATCAATCGTCGCTTTATAGTCATACCCTTGTGCCCCTACGCAACGACCGCCTTTTCTATATTGAAAATGAAAATAAATAGAACAATACTTTTGATTAGAGATCAAACCCACTTTGTCACTCCCAAAGAAGGTGTTAACCTTTTTTAAGAAAAGAATATAATAATACAAAAATTAGAAAGTAGAAAAGATATTCACGTAGTAGGTACGTAAAGGCTATATATAAGGTGCTTCCTTTATGTACATGAAAGTAATACAATTATAATTGAAATTAACTTTTACAAGTACTACAATTGAATATCTAGAATAGAATTCCATTTGCTATTTACCGTTTTGAACATAATTACTTTTTTTATACAGTAGGTACATATACTTTGATAGCTAAAGAAAAGTTGCTACGAATTTTTTAAATGTTCAATTTCTTTAGGAATAAATTAATTAGTCTTTTTATATTCGTAAATGAGTTTCTCGGCGGCTGTACGTTTAATTTTACTAGGTTAAGCTGAGACACATTTATATACACATGTATCTACACATATCGCACCTTTAGATTCCAAAAAACCATGATTTTGAGTTATTGTCAGAAATGGACCTAAAATAACGATCTTTATCGACTCGGAATAAAATAAATAAATAGATCGTTTTCTTCTTAAAACGCTACAAAACGAATACTTAGGTCTCTTTCACTTTCCTCCAATTACCGCGTTTGTTTAGTTTTATAGTGACGCAAGCAGGAATGGGTCGCGAGGATCCCGAGTGAGTCGTCACGTATTTTTAGCTTTACACTGACATTATACGTAATAGGCCGGTACAGGATCAAATATAAAGGTAAGCCAAGTCATAATTTTCAATTGAATAAAGACCTTATTCCTAGTTGAGTCCTTATAATACTAAAATGTCGTCCACTTTTTTTTTGCACACCTGCACTTTTTTTTCATTGAGACACTGTTTGAATGAAAAACGGTAATTATTGAAGACCTATTTCTAACAAGGTCTCTTTAATAATAAAATTAATGAATATCATTTAAATTTATTGAGGATTGTGTCCCTCTTATAATCTATATGATTATTATTTACTGACTACTTTAGATATAGGTTCTGTAGTATTAAATTATTTTATATTCTTTTAAATTATGACTCAATGAGTCTTATGATTTTTACATATTTTTTTAGATTGTCAGTCACCGGTATTAAATTATGAGAAAATAAAATTTCAAATGAAAAGACGTGCTGATTACTATGATTTTAAGAGAAAATATTTTTTTTTGTTTATACATCCATTACTGTTTTTGTAAAAAACTTCATACAATGAAAAATAATTTATTGTAGTTAATATGAGAAACAAACGGAAGAAAATGGACAAAATTGATAACAACGCTAATTAAAGCAAAAAAAAATAAATAAAAAAAAATTAGCGCACTGCTTGAACTGTGAAGGATGTTTCATAGAAAGAGGTATTAAATATAGGGTACTCAAGCTTTCTTAGAGTTACACATGAGCGTACAGGTCTTTCGCTTGGAAGTGTCAATTGAAAACGCTTCCTTAAGTAGGGAGAAGAAGATGATAAAATGTTAAAAAGAATAGTGAGAATGTGCAGGTTACGGCGTAAACGCACAGGAAGCCAATTCAGTTGCGGACGGAAATCAGACGTGGTCAAATTTACGTAAGCCGAAGATAAAACGAATACACATATTCTGAAATCGGTCAAGTTGGTCGAGAGCCTCTTCATTAGCATCAGGATAACAAACATCAGCGTAATCTAGCAGTGGCAGAAGAAGAGATTGAGCAAGAATGGTTTTAGTGCGAATGGGTAAAAAATTTTGAAGACGTTTAAGAGAGTGCAGGGAATAATGTATGCATTTACTGATTACATTAATGTTCGCAGACCACGGTAACTGGCTATCAATTATGAGATCCAAATTTCTTGCCGATTCCGACAACGTTACTATTGTCTCGTTTAATTTAATGCCAGGCAAGGTGTCAAGGCAAAGTCGCCCACTCACTAATATGAGCGAGATCAGAATTGATATTCAGATTTGCAGTATTTAACTTTTCAAGAGTCGCGTGTCTATATAGCTGTACATCGTCAGCGTAGAGATGGTAATGATAATATAGGATTTTGGTAATTTCATTTATAAAAATGAAAAAGAGCAGAGGATAGAGTTCGCCGCCAAATCCGCCCAATCAGAGCAAAGCTCTCCAGTGCAGATTCTTTGCTTGTGAAGTTAATAACGAAACCATTCAGTGGCAGCAGGAGAGCTGTTAATTGTGATGTGATAATGAAACATTGTGATATTATTGTAAACAGATATAAAGGTTAGAAGTTATGTTAAGCGGCGTTAATTTAATTTACTTTAAAACCTGTGATGTAAAATTAATAAATAAAAACCTATGATTACAATGTTTTTTTCTGGACGGATTATTTAAGAAGTTTACTTTGTAATAAACCTTTTTTTATTATCTTTTATAGTTTTATATTAACACAAACCCTACAAATATTATGAAATTTAGTAATTAACTGACATATTAATGAAAAATACAAAATTTTGACCGAGTATTTAGAAATAAAGAGACTTATTTATAAAAGAGACTTTTAAAAAAACTGCTACTTTAACACTACATAGACCTAATATCGACATCTTTTTTTAAATATATATATATATATATATATATATATATATATATATATATATATGACACCCTTTGTTGTGTTATTTTAGCATAAATGATATAGATAAATAAATCAAGAATTCATTTAAAAAACATTTACTACTCTATCATCTAAAATCATTTTGTAAGCCTAATTTTTGGAAAAAAACGTAATTGGACAAATCTTTAATCGACGCTTCCCAAAACTTGACATTTTTGAATTAGGTATCTATAATTCTAAAGGTGCGATATGTACTCCTTCGACTATTTAGTAGATCAAGTTCGTAGTAGATACAGTAGAGTAGGTTATGAACACAAAGCAATTACATGCGTTCATAAACATATATATATATATATATATATATATATATATATATATAATTCTACGTCGACTAAGCAATGGACATAGCGGTATTAGTGACGTAAAGTACCACCAAAGTAATTGTGATAATATATTTAAGAAAAAATGGAATCAGCTTCATGCTGTATCCCGCATATAGCCGGGTAGGCAGAATGAAGCTTGTGTTAAGACACTCCGTTCACCACTTCTGGTTTCTGCCTTGGACCGATGGAATCTAACCTGGCCTGGCCGCTCCGAATCTAACCTACAACCGTCGCTTTATAGTCACGGTCTTGTGCACCTGCGCCACGACGCCCTCTACTTGATAATGTCTCAGGTACTCAATGTTAATAACGGCCTAACGAATGAATATTTTAATGTTTTTACATAGTAAAACTCAGGTACTATCAGGTCCATTGATTTCTAACCTGATTTATATTGGAGCAATCCAAATATTCCATTGAATAGGTACTCTAGGTGTAAAGAAACAAAGACTCCGCGGTCAGCGCCGTCTGTCGACCATTAATAACCTTGAAAACAATTGTGAACGTTTTGTGTGTGGAATTCAATTAATATCAATTTTAGCAACGATCAAGCAACTCAATGGCTTGTATAGGTTGAAGCGATTTGTAATTATAAATTTATTATTTAGTTAAGCGAAATGTTTTCTTCTTCTTAATAAATATAGCGAAAATATTATATGAAAAGCCAAAATAGGTAATGCTATCCAAAAATAAGTTTCGAGTGTAATTACTTAGTACGGTTCTGTTCTTCGGTTGTGGTGGTCAGAACGTGCCCGTTGACCACCAATCCCTTCGCTAATGTCACGTTGAACGGTGAACATACGAAGTCAATTGTAAAAAAGTGATGACGTTCTCAGTGAGGGAATGCAGTTGAGAATCTAATTTGAACACAAAACCTCATTCTGTCAAACACGAGCCAACCCGGCTATATTTATATATATACTTAGTAAAACAAAATTGAAAAATTCGTTAACAATGGTGGGCTTATTTCTAAAAGAAATCTCTTCCAGCCAACCAAAGGAGGTGGATATGACTGTCCAACAGCGGGAAGAGATTACAGTGCAGTATTAAAACAAAGAGAAAAATAAATAAGAAATTAAAAATTATAATAATAATAAAGAAGACATATAATGATTCCAATACATAAATAGCTACAGATACATCTAAAGATTGTAATTAAATATTAGATAAATTAAGAATAGCAAATACATACATTCTAAATTTATAATAATAAAGAAGTATGTATACATAAATAACATACATATTTATACTTACAAACAAGTGAAGTGCGGTTGTTTTACACACGAAAAAAAAATAAAAAACTGTCTGATTACAGTGAATTAATTGTTCACAGATATTTCGGTCTCATTATTAAATTTTAATAAGTTAAAGATATCCGATAATTGTTTCAATTATCAATAATTGTAGCGACTGATAGTAAAACAATGAAACGTCGGTCAGTGCCATCTGTCAGCTATTAATAATTTTGAACCCGATAGTTGTGTGATTCGTGTGGAATCCAATTAATTTCACTTTAGGCCCATTCGAGCCTTCAAAGGGTTTGGCATTTGTTAAGGTGAAATTTTGCGATAATAAGAACGAGAATAGTTTCAGATTTAAGGTGACTTTCCAAATACGATATGTACTATAATTAGATTAAATAATAAATGTATTTGTCTAATATAAGATTATTGCAAATACAAACTTATTTATTCATAAAGAAAAACGCTGAGGCTGAGGATCTATTAACATCGATGATTTTGATGCAACAATAATGTAATTGCACTTTTAAAAAAAAAATTATGTTAATGTATGTAGAAACTTCTATTGTGTCTCTTTGCAACTTTTACTGATTAAAGGATATAATATCGTATTTAGTATAATTTGTTTACGATTCGAAAATTGGCTCATATTTTATTCGAATCTTTCAATTTAAGACCTCCACGACTTCGCTTCCTTTTACAATTCTTTATTGGATTAAAATGTGAGAAATATAATTTCAATAAATTTCCAAGAGTTCCTTCTATTGACTTAATTGTCAGTAGATCAAAGAAGTCTATCAAAAAGATATTTTATAAAGAAAACTACCTCTTCTCAGGCGTATTTAAAATAGCACTAAGTATCTAGTATTATTATATTATTTTTTCGTAATTTTGTTTATCTATAATTTTTTGATAGTTTTTTTTAATATTTAAAAGATGCTACATTTTTTTAAAGAAAACCTGCAAGTATCTTAACTTGGGTTATAATTTAACAATGACAATATAAAACAGAATTTACATTATATTCCTTATACCGACTAACCTGTTATAGCCCAAAGTTCTTTCAGGCACTCATCCCTTGACCTCTGTATCGCAGTCCTCTTCTTCACCTCAGGTCCTGACTCCAAGTATTCAAATAGTACAGCACCAACCAACACATACACCACTACTAATATAACCAATCCTATTTGCGTGCAAGCTGCGCGTGCGCAACTCGCTGTTACACGTCGTAGTAAACCCGGCCTATCCCGTCCATCTAACGACACTACGGATGACATTTTAATTTTAAACACGGATATATTTGACAGTCTCCATTTTTAAATTGCTTTGTGTTTGATAAGGTAGTGTTTTAAATGTTATTTACTTTAAGTTTAGAGTTTTGAGTGCGTTTCATCTGAAAAGAAAAAAAATGTATATATATTACTTATATTACTATAATATTCCTTATATACACAAAAGCTGATAATGTGATTTTTTAAAAAAGTTATTTGCTTATTATTGCTTCCGTCTCTGATAACACCATTCATCAAGGTAGATTTAATCAATTAGATAGATTGAAAAGCCTGATGAATTCAACATAAACAGCAATACAAAAGAATATATTTACATTAGCACAACCATTTGAATAACATTCCTGCCCAATTTACTATAGTTACTCAATAATGGTTTTAATTATTCATTTACATTTACTGAACACCTAACAACAAAATATTATTAATGTCACTACACCCTTTTTTCCCTTACGTGGGAAAACGTTTAAAAAAATGCAATTTAAAAAAAAACTAAGTTTATTACTTACCTATTAATATTATTATAACGTATCATTTAATTATTAATACACTAAAATTAAACTTATGACAACTTTCTTAAGCCGTTATCTACTAAAACTATAAATTGAAAATACAACATTTTCCACCTTTGCTTTTACTAGTTACTAGTTTTTAACCAAGTATAAATTTTCATATCGAAGGGGAAAATTCGCTCTGCCAAGTTTGTAAACTTGTAAGCTCTGTGCCGCGAGACACACAGCCGCGAGGGCGCGCAAGGTTGCACTGAGGCATTCCCGTTCAAACCTACAAACGGTTTTCCACAGTTTCTTCTACAGACTCTATGTTCGTGGCGCAAACCTGCGGGAAGGCCATTCCCACGTGGTTAATCCCATTTATTTTATTATGCTAGTGACATCTCTCGGGTGGTTGGTAAATTTAAATAGCGCCCTCTGTTATAATATATTATAAGAACGAAATGAAACGTTTAGTTTATGCTTTTACTGTCTAAAATCACATTAGCTAAAGCAATGAAAATAAAAAAGTCTTTATGTATTGAAATAAACTAAAACATCATTAAGAAAAATAAAAGATAATCTTTAGATTAAATTTGCTATGTTATTATTAAGCAGTATGTTTTTACTAATAAAAATGTTTTATTTATCTACTTACCAAATAATTGTATTATTACAAAATATTAATTAATGAACTAAGTAGTGTCTACAATCAAAAATAGTATACAGTTTATTACATAATTAACATTTAAATAAGACATAAGAGTACATTCTAACATTTGATTTTGATTACATCACTACCAAATGTCATTCGTGAGCTCCGCGCCGACTGATTAAGGAAGATTGACACGCTTCCTTTTTATATTAAGTACACGTATAATATAAGCTGCGATTATTTTATTTATTATTAAAACTCATTAAAATTTCAGTAAACATATATAAAATCTGCAATCATGAGTACTATACTGGAAAAGATTGCGGCTATAGAGTCTGAGGTTTGTAGTTATAGAGGTTATAACTTCCTTCTAGAAATATTACAATTATTTGAAACATAGTGAATAATTATGAAAAATATTCTTTATCCATAAGAAAATGTTTACAAATATCTCAGTGAAATGCAAAGAGTTATTTACATATTCCAGATGGCTCGCACGCAAAAAAATAAAGCTACAGCCCTTCATTTGGGCTTACTTAAAGCACGGTTAGCTAAGCTAAGACGTGAATTGATCACTCCTAAAGGCGGTGGCGGTGCCACCGGTGAAGGTAATAGACATGTTTTAAATAAAACAAACACTCATAGTACAATATTATTAAACGTACATAAATGAATTATATTTAAATTATTTTCATTTCTTAGCTTTGATTGGCAATGGCAAGGTGTTGAGCTCCGCCACTCAATACACCATAGCTTGGAAAGTATGAAATCGAATGTCTGAATACTGTATGCTATGTGAGAAAATGTGTGAAAATACTTTTACCTATTTGCTTATATAAACACCCAATATAGAAGTATATATATGTAAAGCTAGGGGATTTAGTTCTATACAATATAAAATGAAGTGAAAAATTCACATTTAATTATTTTTATTATATATATATAATAATACAAATAAATATTCTATACTTAACCTCTCTGGATAAGTAAAATACTTCTAAATATCCATTCACAATTTTTGTACATTATTTTTATAAAATTAAAGTACTTGTATATCTTAACTAGGTTTCGATGTTGCCAAAACTGGAGACGCAAGAATAGGATTTGTTGGTTTTCCATCAGTGGGGAAGTCAACATTGCTTTCTAATTTAGCAGGCGTGTACTCTGAAGTGGCTGCATATGAGTTCACAACGCTCACAACAGTGCCTGGTTGTATAAAATATAAGGGAGCTAAAATTCAGGTATTTATATAATTATTATATTTAAGCTTTTTGGTATATTATAGTCAAATAATACTTAAACACAATACTTTCTATATATATTCATTCAATGATTCAAAATATCTTAGAATAGTGTTAGATTATGTTTGTGTAACTTGCAAAAAAAATAATTAAAAAAAAATACTTGTCATTTCCCTAATCTTTGAACATAAAAAAATTTAACTATTAATATGTGATTTGCATATAGCAATTAAATATTTAAATATAATATTATTAAGACAAAATATACTGCTCTCAGTCTATCGTTTTGCAGAAAATTACAAGAAAGATTTCTAGTACATTTTGATAAATTAAATTACTTTGTAGTTAATTAATATTCCATTGCAAATAGACTTCTCATCTCAAATTGTCATCTCAGAAAAGTAAAGAACTGAGTGTGACATTCTCCTCTCTGCCTGCCCTGCTCTATGCCATAGATAAATAAAATGCCAGCATAAATAAAAAAAACATCTATCTACATGTATCATTGTGAAGCTTAACTTATAATGTTCTATAGAATTGTTAAGCTTACAACATTTTAGAAAATCAAAAGCATTTTAAATTCTTCTCAAATAGAAATGAAATACATAACCATAATATTAATATATGATTGTTATATTAATCAAAATACAAATGTAATTAATGAACGTTTTGATCCATTTTAAATGTAATAAATGAAAATTTTAAACATTCTAGTTACTCGATTTACCTGGTATCATAGAAGGAGCTAAAGACGGCAAGGGTCGTGGTCGTCAAGTGATAGCTGTAGCTCGAACTTGCAGCTTAGTATTCATAGTATTGGACGTCTTAAAACCTTTGCAACATAAGAAATTATTAGAACACGAATTGGAAGGTTTTGGCCTCAGATTAAATAAACAACCACCCAATATATATTTTAGGAAGAAAGATAAAGGTGGCATCAATTTGAATACTACAGTAAGTATTATTATAATGTTATATTTTATTTATATGGATAGGATTTTACTTATAAGAAATAGTTAAACCTTATTTATGGCTTGGTTGGTTTGTTTGTAAAAGTAATAGTTTTAGTATGGAGAAACACAAATTTGTATAAATATTTTTATTTATAACAACAGTGCATACATATGGTACACATGGTAAAATATTACTTATAAAATATTTTATTTGTATCTTCCTTAAAATAAATTTCAAATTAAAAAATTGAACCTTTTACCATAGATTGTATCTACCTATGCAAAAAGGAGGCTGGTCGTGGGTAGGAGCACGAACTCACTCGAGGACACGAAATATTTATCCTTTATTTTCTTCACTGATAATATTTTATGAAGCAAAGTTGAATTTTATTTCTGCCGTTCTACATGCCATGCTTCGTGAATTCAGCGGAAAGTGAGGAATGGAAATTTCTTAATCAAGAACAGTATCTTAGGTTCCCATGTTCCCTTAGCCTGGTTAGGCAGAATGCTATTTTCGGAAGCAAAAGAAAACACACAATATAATTTTAAATTTCTCTATTCATTTATTGTATTTATTATAAATAAAGTTAGTTAATATTTTAAATTTATTTATTTTCTTCTCTTCCCAGTGTCCACAATCCGAGCTAGATCTAGAAACAGTGAAGACTATCCTCTCTGAATACAAAATACACAATGCTGATATAACACTACGTTACGACGCCAACAGTGACGACTTGATCGATGTCATTGAGGGCAATAGAATATATGTGCCTTGCATTTACTTGTTGAATAAAATTGGTAGGTTTGTTTCAAATGGTTAATATCTCTTACGCGAAGCCGAGGGGCCCGGTGACACAAACGTTGGACTGTAAACGCGACGGTTGTGGCCTCGATTCAACGCAGGAGGCATTAAATATTTTATAATATCATTGCCTAGAGGCAAAGCACAGATTTGAGTTCCGGCTTTCTAATTATTCATCATATTATAATTAAATTTGTTTCAGATCAAATAAGCATAGAAGAGCTTGACGTTATATATAAAATTCCTCACTGTGTACCAATATCGGCTCATCATAAATGGAATTTCGACGATTTATTGGAGAAAATGTGGGAATATCTCAAACTAATAAGGATATATACAAAGCCCAAAGGACAATTGCCCGACTATAACGCACCAGTTGTATTGCACGCTGATAGGACAAGTGTAGAGGACTTTTGTAACAAACTGCATAGATCTATTGTAAAAGAGTTTAAATAGTGAGTATACTGTAAATTTTATTATATGTCATCATAAATAATATGAAGAAAGTGATAATTTATCCCATACTTATTCATTGAAATAAAAATAGTAAACTATTTTAAATATTGTCCCCAGTGGGATCAAACCCACAACCTAGGTGTTTACAGTAAATAATGTCAAATTAAAGTATTTTAAAGGTTTAAAAAAAGAATGGACCATGTTTCTGTAGCCAATAGCATTAATAAATAATAGAAAAGTAATCAAAAAGTGTAAAATCAATTGTTTTATGTAAAAGCATAAAAATGTTTGCTTTTACAATTTTACTTTTTTATTTGCTATAAATATTTTACTTACAAAATGAACACTATAAGTGAATAATCATAATACTTATTTTTCAGTGCCTTAGTATGGGGTTCGTCTGTGAAACATCAGCCGCAGAAAGTTGGTATTGATCATGTCCTATCAGATGAAGATGTCGTACAGATTGTTAAAAAAGTCTAAATAAAACAGATTATATTATATTTTCAAACATAATAAATGTATATCTGTACATCGTACAACAAAAAAATATTAGAATCATATCAAATTCATTAATAAAAAATATTTTTTTATCTATTGCCAATATAAAAGTTTAAATAAAAATGTCTAATGAATATTATTGCTTTGTGTTGATGCCGTCGTAGTGCAGTGGCACATGCGTGTGACTGTAAAGACGATGGGTTTGGGTTCGATTCCCACTCATGTAAGTAGTTTTTTAATATTTACATTTCGTTTTGACTCAACACGCAATGCACGTTCCTCACTCCGCCGAAATTTGGAGGGAACCCAAAGTTCAGAAAATTCTTAACTTTAGTCTGTACATTCTTCTTATATGTCGGATACAGCGTGAAGCTAAAACTTATATAGCTTGTACAACATAATATGATCTTAAACAACTGAAATATAATGATTATGAAATGACATTCAACATTTAAAATACTCGTCCTGGTTTTTCATCCGAGGTATATTTTTTTTTGTATACTGAAATTGAATGAAGCTACATAAGGTGTGAGTTTCTTTTATTAAAACTAATTTAAAATTTATACATTGTTTATTATTATTTTTTGTTTGCTTTATTTGGGTGAGCAGTAAAAATTTCAATCATATTAAGGAATATAGATAAAATATGACGAAAAAAATTTTTGATAGTTTGGAAATATGTCTTTACTATGAGTCCTATATATGTTTATAAATGTATAGATATGCCTTTAAAAATAATCTTTTGTATACAGCAGAAACCCAGTTAACCAGGCTAGTTGTATCGACATGACTCATCAACTGCACATTACAGTTAGTAGTCCAGATAATATCATATCCTTATAATTTTGGGCCGTATAATCGGGTTTCAACTGTATTTACATAAAATATAAATGTATTGCACTTATAGAACAACAGATAATAAAATGTATTGTAAAATATAAAAATATATTTTGGAAAATAAGATTAAGGAAGTTGATATTACAAAAAAGTGACTAAATATTTTAACATTGCAAATGTAAATTAAATATATTCATGGTTGAACGAATGTTGGATTGTTACTTGAAAACTGTACAGAGCGCTCAATAAACTAAATTAAATAATATTTTTATTTTATTATCCATTGCTTACCTATTTTTATCTTTTTTAAATTATTATTACCATCGTGGAGCAACACAGCGTTCAACTGTAAAGGTTGCCATTGTGGGTAGATTTTTTTTAAATTAATTATTTATTTTGATTGTTGATGATTAATTATTTTGATTTTCTCGTACTAGTAACGAGGCAATAGATACTGGGTGATAAGTAGGGAACAAAGTTCTTAAAACTACTCCTGTTTAGCCCGTTATAAGGGAAAAAAGTGAAGCTTTGCTCCAAATACAATAAATATACATTACGCTTATCACACATTTATTATGCGAAAAGATAATTTCTATATGAGTATGTTGTCTAATACTATTATCACTAATTAAGTATTTTCATTTTTAAAATTTCACAATTGTTATAATTCAAACTTTTTAACGGGATTAATCACGTATTATATTTAATCTTTTGAAGCCTTCGAACAACATTAGACCGGGGTCACGGGTCTATCTGTTAATGAGAGGTGAAGAATTTCGTAAAAAATGTATAAAAATCATGAAAATTAAAGATATTATTATTTTACATTTGTTATACAAATTTTAACAAGATTAATAAATTTTCATAATGCAATATCTTCAATGTATATTTTATTATATGAAGAAAGTTAAAAATTCTTAAAATTTATTATATACAGACCTGATTAAATTCGTTACCACTATTTTGTATCTGTACTGTAATCGGCTTGACCTTGATAGTTGACAGTTGATATTTATGTTTTGACTTTTACTTTATTTATAAACTATTATTTAAGGTTATGTTATGCCCGTTTAAAACACTCACATCATATTACATGACGTTTTCGTGTAAATAGTATAATAAAAATTGTTGAGCGCAACTCGTTTGATCTTCTTAAATATACAATAACAGGTATTAAATATGTTGTTTTAATCGAGACCTTTATACCAAGGAAATGACTACATTTGAAAACCTATCGGCTAGTGAGGTAATTTTAAATATGTTTAAAATAAAATGTATGTTCTATTTAGACATTATAATTATTTTTTAATACTGTGCAACGAAGCAAAGTACTTAAGTAAAGATACATTCCCGCCCAATTGCTTATTTGAAATTTTATGATTCAAATAGGTAATTATATTCTAAATAATTCAAAATTATTTAAATGTAAGTACTATAGCTCATTTCAATTTTTATATTGTAAAAGTCTTATTTTGTGAGAATTTATATCATTTAGTTCTTTTTCAATCAGCACTTGCAGTGCCATCTTAAGCATGTAAAGCAAACATTTTTTTCCAATTTATCTGTAATTCTATGTACGTTTTAAAGATGGCGCTCATTTCTAATTAATTATTTTTAAGAATATAAAAATAAATCAGCTTCACACTGCATTCCGCACAGCAGAGTGCCCATCCTGAGAGGGAACCTAGTGTTAACACACTCTGTTCCCCACTTTTCGCCGAATTTTGACATTGACATTCAGACATTGCGTGTTCAGTGGCGGAACTCAACGCCTCGGACTTCTACCTTGGTGCCAAAGCGAAGAAACGAAAATATTGGTAAATAATCATTCGTTTCTTCGAACCCTCAGCCATAGCAGCCCTTGCGCCACGACGGCCTTAGTCTACAGTCCATAATATGTCATAAATACAACAAATTATTAACAGTGTACAAATACTGTTTGTTTGTATTAAAAATAACAAAATGCTAAATAACATCGACGTGTTGTAAATGGAAATACTAAAACTTTACAACACTGTAACAAGCTTCATTTTCCAGAAACTTCGCACGGCAATACATCGGGACGTACGTGCCGTTTGCGTAGAAATCTGCCACTGTATGGGATTGGATATCACGAGACCCGCAAATGCTATTATTGCGGAGTTGGTCATCTCGAAGATTGCGCTTTATGCTTCGGATTTAGAGGCTTTTGCTAAGTATGATCTTTTTAGATCTGTTATTTTTTTTTAATGGTGTTACTATGTTAAGTTTCCCTATTTAACACGCAATGTATTTAAAGTTAATTTCAGTCTCTTATTATAGAAAGTGAAGAAGAGAAGAAGTGAAGCAGTGTCTTGACACTAGGTTCACTCTGCATACCCTATGCTTTATACGTGTGATGCTTTTTTTAGGTTCACGGTGTATGCCGCACATAGCTATTGAGGCTGAGGCTTTGCCTGTTGCGGAACGGGCTCTAATCGTGCTACTTACACATTTATATTACCTATATAAATTATTAAAATCGTAATAATGTTTTTTAAGTTATTTTCTATTTGTAGTTTATTTTTTTCCTCAGACACGCTAAGCGCACTACAATAAATACTGACGACGTGAAATTATTAGTAAGAAGGAATCCTTCATTGGTTAGTAAAAACATTTTTTTTTCTACAGTTACGATTTAGTTTCCTAAAGGTACATTTATTTACAACTATACTAGCTTTTATCCCCGGCTTTGTCCCAGTGGTGAAATCGGAGAAAAAAAAATATTCTAAGTGTCTCGCTGTCTTACTTAACTTACCAAATATGATAGAAAGTATGAAAATACGGAAAAAATTAGAAAACAACAACAACACGGAAAATTTCCAATGACGTTTGACGCGACATTATTTTCGCACCTAATTATAAATCCATATTCATTCCGAAATAATGAATCGGTTTCCGTGTATTTTAATTGCAATTTTAATTTAAATTCACATCTGAATCACTAACTAACACCGTTATGAAGCATTATTTATGCAACTGCTATTTTCAAGTTGAAATGATATGCCTAATTGATATACTGTTCTAACGGATTATTATCAGTTTGTTTTGGCTCTTTTTTGTATAATATACTTACCTAGGTGTTATTTGTAAGGACAATCGGTATTGTAATGAAATTTTGTGGGACGTTTTCTGTTGTATAGAAACTCACGTAATGAAATTGTTAATCCTCTTTTTTCCAATGGCTGGAATGAGAAACTTACTTTTAGTAAGTTTCACTTACTATCTATCTTCGTTCCAAGGATGGCGATTACAGAAAATTGTACTCACAGCGTTCTTTTGCTGTAATATATTGTGTACAAGCGCGGCGTTCTGTTCCGCGACCCTACACGCAATATGAGTATAATAGATAATTAGGCGAAAGGTTGAGAACGAAACATGAACCGCTACGTCGTTTTTTTTTCATTTATAATCTTTTGATTGTAAATAATATTTATATTAATATTATGTCTGCTTCTCTGTATGTATCTTCTAAATATTTCAGGCCAAAGTAAAACCTTTAATACTTTTAGCTAAATTAAAAGTATTGCATAACTGCTAAATAAATTCAATCAAAAGTAATTTGTTCTTATTTTATTAATTGATTTTTTACAGAAAGAATGCCTAAATAAAATCGTAAGTGATAATCCATCTAAGGAGAAACGTCGTAAAACAACTCTGCCTATACTCAAAACGGATACACCTGCACCGAAGAAACTACTATTAAGTGTCGAACCAAAGAAGAAAGTTCCAGAAGAAAAAACAAACGAACGTATGAAAGATTTTGAAGACGATGTCAATATGGTAGATCTTACTTTGACACAATAAAATGTATTTAGAAGTATATTTTTTTTTAGTACATGAATGTAGTTGTGATGTATGTAGTTTATTTGAGCCTGTTTTCACATTGGTTGATTAGTTTTGAAATCAAATATTATTTCCTCCCTCCCTCGCTCTCGCTCTAAGGAAGCGAGACGTTGAGTTTTGCCACTCAATACACTGTGCCTCCAGAAGAAGAAAGAGGAGAACAGGAAAGTCTTAATGGGAAAGTATAGTAGATAGAATTATTTCTATTTTATTACGTATGTCTGTAAGTAGCGACGTTGTCGTGTAAAAAGTAAATTTGTAGATATATTTTTTTTATTTTTGTTTCATTTTCCGCCGAATTTAGAAGACATTACGTGTTGAGTGGCGGAACTCATCATTCGATAAATTTATAATTTGACCCGTCTACATCCTAGATTCCTAGAGCAATTGTTAGTTTATTATATGGACCTAAAGATATAAAATATATAAAAGTGGACACACTAATCATGAAAATCCTTAAAAAAGAGTACATATAATTTCTATTCCATTCATAACCAATAAGCATTTAAAATCCAATCGCTTTACCAAAAAGTTTGTAATGAAATTGAAATATGAATAGCTCTAGCGGTGTTAGTATCGTTTATCTATACAGTGCCCAGAGCAGAGATAACAAAAATGAACTTGCACCGCGTATAGGTGGGCGCCAAAAAACTCGTTACGTGAAACACAATTACACGGGAGTGCGACGTCTTTAGAGTAGACTTAGTTGTTTTAGGCTTATATATTTTTTTGGTTAGGTGTATATTTCGCTTTTTTTTCTATCAGAAAAGAGGTAATACAAATTAACCGCTCTTGGAGACTAAAAAACTTAAAACATGACGTGAGACGCTCCGTGTAATTGACACGGGATTGCGTCATTTTTAGACTAGGCGCAGTGATTTTTATTTAGATTTTAGTATCGTTCATCTAACCAGACGATAGAGATATTTACGATTCAAAAGCAGGCACATTACAGTGTATCCATCATTCCCATTCCCATTCTCTCAGTGACCAACAAGGAGGTAGGGGCAAATTGGCTGTTTGTTACATGTAATGAAACTCTTAACACGAGATTTGTTTGTTATTGATAAGTCTATATTAAGAAAATTGTGAAATTTGTAAAAATTTCGAAAATCGTAAAGATAAAAGAAATAGAACACACAGCGTTTCCAAAGTTTCCACACTGCCCGGTAGTTAATTACTCCTATAACGACAGTTAGAGCATAATGAGATTTTTGCAATTCAACAGTAGCACATTACAGGGTGTCCGTCACTCCCACCCCCTCCCACTCCCACGGTGACCAACATGGGGGTAGGGGGGAAATTAGGAGTTTGTTAATTAATTTTTATTTACAATACTTGTTTGTTTATTCGTCACAATGTTTTGTGTATATAGGTATTGTAATTTGTGTATTTTTTTTGCTTAGATGATATTATTATGTACTACCCAGTGTTGATATGATGCTTTGTCCATGTGGCCATAAAACATGAAATCTATGTCTACTTACATATATGTATTTATGTGTGACGAAGAATAGATAACTTTTTCATCGATCGATTCAAGTCCTCAAAAAAGGATCCAATTCTTTTAATTTAATTTAATTCTTCTTTTAAAATTGTTTTATTGAAGTATACTACATTTTAACGTTACATTATATCAAAAGAACGTCTAACTAATGCATATACGTAGATAATAGTAGTCTTAGATATCATTCAAGTAAATGTAATTCAATCTTTCTATTTTCTGGTATTATTAATCCACAAGCAAAGGAAACAGCTTAAGCTTACTGTGAACAGTGAATAAGTAGCAAGAGTTCATTAAGTCAATTAAAAGAAATAATTCATCCGCATTTTATGCAAGTAGCTAGAGAGAATCTAGTGTAGAGACACTCCGTTTTCCTTTTTTTATTAAATTTTACAGACATTGGTTATTGATAAGAAATAGACAAATTTGTCTTTGCCAGATCGAAATGAATATATTATGTATATTCTTCACTAGGATCGAACCTATAACCATTGCATTTAGGTTGTGGCCTATTTGAAATTTATAGAGTGGCACAACCCAATTCTAACGCAACACCGAAGTGCACAAGTGCAGAAATATTGATTGCACACAAAGCAATTAAAGTCTTACACGATAATCGACAAATAGCACAGCATCCGAAGAACAAACTAGCCATGTTGAATGCCTCCAGGCCCCAGCTATGATCTAGACCACGGGCCGCGATAGGCGCTGCTCATTAAAATATGTAAATGCTTCCCGAGACATTACGCAGATAGGTGCCTCTGACTTATTGACTGGATGGTTTTGTGCAATGTAGTTTTTTTTATTATACTTAAATATAATAAATATTGTATAATTTTTACGTTGTTTGAACATTTTTATAGAAAATATCAGGGTTAGCGCAAAGTAAGCTTAGTATTAAAAACCTCATTAATTATTTTCTGAAAAAAATTGAGATGTCGCGTACTGAATGGCGTGAATTTTCTCAACGTCATGCTTTTGTCTTATCAGTAAGGGAAAATGTAAGTTAATGAAATATATTCCTCCGAGTTAGAGTCAAACCCCGGACTATAATTAATCGTTATGTATGTCGGTGAGAAGCACTGACTTTCAATTTTATTAATTATTTCTTCAAATGAAATCCGAACCAAATATTGTTTCAGTAGGAAATCTTAACGGCGCAACGAAGTCCAATTCGTATCTATTTTCCATTCTTAAAATACACTAAAGGGTATGTGAAATTTCATCTATATATATTATAGCATAATTATTAAAACGGTCAAAATTTGCTAATATATTTAAATAGTAAATTTTCTTAGTTTAATAGCTTAGAGGTATATTTTATTATTTTACATACGACAAACCGAGATAATTGGCGCTCTACAAGCGAAGCCTACTTGCAACTACAGGTGTGTATAAAATACGAAAACTTGTTTCATAAATTATTATGAAAAAAAAATAATCATAAAATATATTTTTAATATAATATTCCCTTTATTATACAACACCGACCCACAGTGGTGGATGCATTACTCGTTTACGGGGCACCTACCGCGCGCAACTATTTAGTACCATTACAAATGTCGCTCGCCGTGTCCGCGCTGCAGCTACCGTTCCTTATTAATAAGTACTGCTGACGTTGTGTGGATCTTGTGTACTATAAATGTATTTCTTTTAAATACTAGTATACTTATTTTTTACTGGATATAATGATGTACCAGTCTATTTCTACACTATACAATGCTACCCTACACTATAAGTATATCTAAATGTTTACTGAGATATTAAAAAAAAGTATCGTAAATATTGTTGGGATAAATTAAAATTTGAAAATGAAAAACATTTATATTTTTAATTAAGATTATTATCTCATTTAGTGTGAAAACGTGACTGATTATAGATTATATTTAATTATTTTAGTGTTACTTCTAGAATATGTACGATGTATAGTAATGGTAAAAACAGGCGTAGCGGGAAAGTGTTTTACTTTAAACGCTTTGCCACCCTGCTATTTGCGGGATATAATAAATACAATAAAAAAAATGGAAAATAATAAACAATATCTTAATTTCATTCCTTGCTTTATTTTTTCCTCAACCCTATTTACCTGTAAGCTATCAATCGTAAAAGTCCTCCTCCACACTAAGCCAGCGTCCGCTCCCCGGTCTGAGGTAAGGCAAGTGTTGTTTTGTTGTCCTCGTCATTACGTACCTTTCAGCTCATTACAGACGGTAACAGATCACTCGCTTAATTTGTGCATTTCCGATCCAAAGATATTCAAATTTCAACCGTAATGGCGCACGGGAAATGTTAATAAAATGTTAATGCGACGAAAGCGGCCCTCGAGATACAATAAGTGACAGATTTGCTTGACAGAAAGCTTGTTTGCAACGTATGAATAAGTCACGATCGGTTTTTTGTCTATTCTATTATTTATGAAGCTTTGTCTCGAGACGATTTGAGATTAACAAAATGTATTGGAATGTTAGTTTGTTGTTTTTGTATGTAATGTTGTTTGTGTTGGTGTATTGGATTTCTTTTAAGTATTCAAAGTAAAGAGAGTTCGGGTGACTTCGAAATTTAAGTATTTCTAACAAGAACTAGGGTATTTACTAGGTGAATATTGCCAAAGCAAGAAATTCTGCTGCGTAAATGTAATTACCTATTAGAAATGCTCGATTTTCGGAGTTACCCGAATTAGCTGTGAATAAAAAAATCAAAAATTCTTACGTACCTCTACACTTAGTGTATATCAACAAAATCCCTTATATGGTACAGCAGTGACATATTTGTACTTCTTTAAAATATTGCAAGACGAAATAAGCATGCTAGCAAATAAGCTTTTCGCATATATCAACATATTATTTCAAAAAAAAATTCGACGAATTGAGAACCTCCTCCTTTTTTGAAGTCGTTTAAAAGAATAAGTGAAAATACGTCAACGTCGTGCCAATTAAGCGAAATAGTCCTGAAATATAATTTCGACATTTGAGAAACATTGTGAGATGAGATAGCGAAATCGAACACCGCAATTCGTTTTATTCAAAATTACGGAATGAAATTAAAATATTTTCGAGAGTAAAACTCGAACCAATGACTACCGTGAGCGTACCTACTATTGTGCAACAACTATTTACTAGGTATGTCGTAATATCAGTATCTATACAAGATATTAATTTTCTAAGTATACACCAATAAAGACTTAAACTATCTAGACCATAGTAAAAGTAGACTAGCAAATGGTTGTAGTAATATTCGTTACTAAGTGAAATATAATTGATATAAGAGTAGTTACCGGCAAAGGCAACATTACGTGGTCGGTAAATTAGCTAATATTGTAATTCAAAGTAGGCCTAATAAGAGCTTATTTATGTAAGGCGTGCTGAGGCATGTCTAAAGTCAGCTTGTTCAATGTTTTTTAAATTCTCAATGATTTTTATATTTTTTTAAAAATGTTTGTATGAATTTTCAAAATATATATTGACGTTTTGTTTTGTGGAGGTTGACGGAGTGCAGTGAGATGATGAAACGCGACAATTATGGGTTCAATCACCACCTGAGGGAGTATACTTATTTAAATCTAATAGCTCTGGTAGACAAAATACGGTGGTTAGTTCCGCCACTCAACGCATAATATCTGGAAAATTGAGTGGTGCGTGGGGAACGGAATACAAGCATTGGGTCCCCTCAACCTATGTATGCGGAAAAAAGCCTGAAGCTACTATTCAATATTTGGGGACACCATAATCGTACTATTGAAAAATCTGAATGCAAATACGATGATTATAGGTTCGATTCTCATTATTTCTGATTATATAAAGTGTGCTGGGACATAATGTAGATAATTAGATACTGTAAAATAATTTAAAAACTCGTTTAAATTTTTCATGTTTAATATACGACAAAGATTTGAACAATTTGTTATAAATATTGTTATAAAAGCAGGTACTTCTGCTTTGTATTGAAAGATGCCAATACTATCATAAACTATCATCACTTCACTTGAATTTAGGCTATATGTTCCTTCCTTTCCTTCCATAAAAAGATTGAATTTACAGAAAATAATTTTAAAATAACGTCACCAAATTACTCCGTTTTCTCCGTAACATTAAAACAATTCAAAATTCCACATTATTTTTTAAAGCTGCCCAATGAAATAACTGCACTGAGATTATAGACTATACACAAGACTGGTCGAGTCATGTTGTGTATTCGCGTCTTGAATAATTCATTCTAATCAGTGCATTAGGGACCGTTTTAGTCGACCTACGCGTTGTTTGCTCCCGATATTATATTAATGTATGGAAAGCTATAAGTAAATTATCATTAAAGAAAATGTTTTACAATTACTGTGTTAATTGTGTTTAGAGGATAGATGTCTTCTATAGAACTTCGTATGTTTTTAATCTATTTATTATTTGTTGATTTTATACAATTTTATTTTAAATTGTATGCACTTTATAAGTTTATAAAAACTAATCAGAATTTTTTTGTATTTTTTAAAGAGTTTCATTAGCATTAACATAAAAATCCTAAGAGTGGAAGATGAAAAAATTAGGAGGTTAATAAATTTCTTCGAGTGGGAATTGAACCTTGTGGGTTCATCACAACCACTCCTTTTACAGTCGGAGGTGTCTCCCTTCGTAACACCTTCGGTACTATTTGAACTCACTACTTTCAAGTAAAGAGAGTCACATTAAGGACAAATAAGTATCTATAGTAAGACACTATTATTTCAATAAAACAAATAATGTTAGCACTCGCATTATTCGCTTTGCGTAATTGCGCTCCACATTTGTCATCGTAATAGTGACGTGCCCTCAGTCTGTTCCCCTGTATAAGATTGCTACGTAGAATATATATTTTGATTCTATAATCGATTATTTGCTTTAAATAATTCGATGTTCCTATAAAAGGTGGACACGGGTTCATCGTTTTAGAATATTTTATTTCATTAAAATTTATTTCTGTTATATACAGGTAAAGAATCTAATTACACGGAAAGAAGAGTTTCTGTAAAGATAAACATACCAATGAGAAAAACAGCTTTTGTGTAAGGACACTATTTTACGTTTTCCACGTTCTCTATTTCATTTTTTCAAACATTGCGTGTAGAGTGGCAGAATGGTACGCTGCGCCTTGTCCTAAGAAATTACTCCTGCAAGTATGGATGGAACCCACAATCGTCCCGTTTAAATTTGGATTCTGCACCACGGTGGTCTTAACAAATAAAACAAGTCAATACTAAAATGTTAAAAGTTTTAAACTCACTTTATTTCACTTAGGAAAGAAAAATATTTTTTTAGAAAATTATAAAAAATTGAATTGGCTTTTGGAAATCAATGGAAGGAACTTTTGAACGTTTTCTAAAAAAGTATAAGTCCATACCTTTTTTTTTTTATCTTTACGCTGATATATCAGAGTAAACAGAGGGAACTTGGGAACCCAATGTTACGACACTCCGTTCCCATTAAAACATTTTTGATCATTAGTTTCCGTCGAATTCTGTGGCGGAACTCTACTCCGCTCGTTACTCGGGTAACGGGGCAAAACGTGACGTGAGTATATTAAATATTTAGTTCCTCTGAGTGGGAATCGAACTCACAATCGTCGCGTGTACAGTCGCACGCTTATGCCCCTGCACCACGGCCATACCCAATATTATAAAGATAGATTACATTTCTATTAGCAGTGTCGATGTTAATTTGCAATTTAAACGTTTTTATGTAAAGTAGGTACCTACTTAAAACCAGGTTACAACCGTTTGGTGTGGGCTTGTGAAAGCAAAACAAATGCAATCTAGAAATATAGAAACATTTTGTAAGAAAATTACTATAATTACGTATGTTATCATTTTAATATTAATGATATTTTATCTGTTCTGTCGTGAGTTGTGTTTGTTAAGGCCGCAGTGGCGGAGGCGCGTAGGCGTGCGACTTTAAATGCGACGATTGTGGTTTCGATTCCCTGTAGAGGGAATGAAATATTTAGTATAATAACGAAAGTGTCTTAATAGAAACCAAAGTGTCTTAACATTCCCAGGTTCCCTCTGCTTACTCTTCTATATGCGGGACACGGCAAGATGTTAAAAAACGTGTTGTTGTTGGTTACTTCATCGTTAGTCTTATTCGTAGAACGTAAGTTTTGATTAAGTTAATGCATATTTCTTAGAGGATCTATCAACACTTGGATCTCAAGACCCAGGCGCTGCTTGTAGCCCTCTGCAACACAATGGCACGCGCTTAGGGAATAGGTAGGTACAAGGAATGCTAAGTAATTTATGCATAAATAAATATATAATATAATAAAGTACTGTGGATTTGATTGAAGTAAAACTGACGAAAATAAAGTGATTTGCAAGCTGCGTCTACTTTGTAGGAACTTTTAATATATTTTGTTTTATAAATATCATAAAATTTCATCTTTTATACCTTCGAACTTCGAAATTTCAACTTACAAAACTAAATTATAGTAGGTACCACATTATCGAGGCAGTGACTGCAGTGACAGTTCGATTCCCACTCGAGGGAATGAATTTTCAATAATACAAAGCGTGGCGTTGACTTCCAACGTTAACACGGAATATCTCGAAATATGGGACGGAAAGGTGGGAACACACGTGTCTTAACATTACGTTTCCTCTGCCTTCCCTGTTATATATCTGAGAATATAAATATATTACAAAGAAATATGTTTTTACGTTTAAACTATGTAAGATACAGATACAGAACTTCATATAAAAAGTTTTACAAAATGACTTTAAAATTTACGGGAAACTAAAAACGGGATTGCTTTCAAATATGTTCAATTTTTCTACTTCGCATTTATTCTCTTAATGTGCAATTTATACGAAATCAATTATTACATATATAAGTAGCGTCAATCGTTTCGCATTCAATATCAACACCGAATGCTGTTGACGTTTTTTGGTTTTGAACTTAATTATTTACAAAATAGCGAAAAAGTGTACGCCGTTGTGGATCAAACGCTAATAGTATCGGTAAGTGCAGATTCGATTTCTTAACAATTTTTATACGTAATTTATGAAGTTTTTAATTTAATAAGAGGTGTATTAGAATATTTGAATTTTTATTTCATGAATAGGGGTATTGAAGGAACATTATATACTTATTACTGTGTTATGTTTTCTATGCCTACCTTTACGCCATAATTGAGAGGTGCTAAATAAAAAGAAAGAAAATAAAAGTAAAATTATGGTTTCCTATAATGATGACCAGGTGCATGTGACAAGTAAAGACGTTTTTTATAACAAATACATAAATTTATTTACATAGTCGCGATAACTTAAAGTAAAGATGTTTACATGAAATTGTTGGACATAAACATTGAAACGAGACAATTAAGGCCAATGTTAAAGAATAAGGCCATCGCAGCTCAGTGGAAAACTTTAAACGCGATCGTTGTAGGTTCGGTAACGGGTGAATGAATTGTTTATATTTCCAAATTTCCTCGTTCTAGCACTGCAAAAACGAAACGCTGCCATTGAGTTCTGCCAACGTACATATATTGTCAAGACATTGACGTTCATCCAGAAAGCGCCAAACGGAGCGTCTTGACACTAGGTTGTCACTGTATGACAATGTCAAAACGAGTGAAGCTGAATCTGTTGAAAAAAAAAAACAAATTAAAATATCAACCAACAGATAACAAATAACCAATGAAGCTACAGACAAAACATAAGCATGATCATATATAAATGAATGATTGTTATTTTATTTTTCAATTGTCCCGTGCGGTCGGGCGGGCGCGCTGCCCAAGAATTAATAACGTAGCACAGGGGCCGAAACCACGACAATCTGCGCTTTTTGAGTACACAACATTTTTTATTTCATTTTTTTTTCTATTCTGCCGATAGTTTTTTGCGGTTGATGACCACCAGCCTTTATGACTGCATGTTTTAATAGCCTCCGACAGGCGACGGTTTAACAAGAATTGTTTGTACGACTTACTTTGTTTAGATGTTTTATGAAATTTTGTAATATTGAGTAATGATTTTTAATTTTTTTTAGATAAATGTATATTGTTTTAAATCATTTGCACCTCATGAAATAAGGTACATATCAACCTTTTTACGTTTAGTTTTATAACACGGATGAAATTTTCATAGAATAATCATGACAGTAGGTTAGGTAGAGACGGACGAGACTGAGAAATGGACTAAACAGAAATAATAAATTTTTTTAGCATTACTTTGTATCCCGCACATAACAAGGTAGGAAGAGGAAAACTAAGAAACTAGTGTTAAGACACTCCTTTACCCATTTTCCACCGAATTATAGGGGCATTGTGTGTTGAGCCGCGGAACTCAACGCCGCGTTTTACCTCATTAATAAAATAGAGAGAATTTCTGTTGCTCATTCCAAAACGAAATATTTAAATTTATCTTGATAGTTATATAGTCTTCTTACAACAAGTAGGTATTAAACAATATTTTATAAAATAAGGTTCTTAATTAAGTTTAAGTTCCAGCTTAAGTTTCTAGTGTTAAGACTCCGTTTATAAATACTCCTAGTAGAATTATTAGCACTCTTAAACATCGCGTACAGTAATACAAATGCCAACTGCGCCTTGAAGGTGAATAAAATAATTATAATTTCATACTATTTATATTTATTAATTATTTGTTTAGGTACAGAGAGGAGTGTGGACAGTGAAGGTTATGTATATTTAAACTTAAATTTGAGTTGTAGCTTACGTAGCGCTAAGAGAGACAAGGGGAGACCGCGGTTGACATCCGAAAACACAGTATCAAAGTTACTGGAGGAAGGTCACGTAAAAGGCATGACGACCGCCCTGAGTGAATGTATGAAGAGGTTGATGACAGTGAAGGAGGCGAAAGAGGTATGCAGAGACCGTAGCGTTTGGCGCTCCGTTCTCTCTAACTATCCCGCTGCTGTGGAATTCAGGAGAAAAGTGGAGAATGGAGGGTCTTGAAATTAGGTTCCCTTTGTTTTGCTTGCTCCGCGGGATTGTTTTTTTAAGCTTCACGCTGTATCCCATATTTGATATATGGGATACAGCTTGCAAATCTGCAAAATATATTCGCGTACAAAAATAGACATTTATTTCTAAGCTACAAACTAACTGCGCTTAAAAACTGAACTGAACATTAAAAGCTCCTCCGTTCCCAAATCCAATATTACACTAAATAATAACCCTTCAAATTGTCAAAAAAATGCAAATAGGTTTAAAATAACCGACATACGGTCTCTATAATGAATTCTTTGAACGGTAGTTAATGCATCCCGATGCGTTTCCGGTGTTCGTCTGCTTGTCACTTACTAGCCCTACGGTAATGAATTTATATGCGAATTTACAAACGCGTGGCGACAGTGTGGGGTAGATGGTGGGATTATGCCTTTGTATTTGGTAATCCGTGGTGGTGTTAAGTTATTTTGGTTCTAGTGTGGTTGATAATGCTTTTAAAGTACCTACAGTTATTTGTTTACATATTTTAATTTTTTTTCAGCTTCACGTTGTAGTATTAACACTAGTGTTAACTCACTCCGCTTTTAAAGTGGCGGAGCTCAGTGTCGCTTCTTTTTTGAAAATATTAAAAAATAATAATTCATTCCACCGAGAGGGAATCTAACCCAAAGCCGTCGTATTTAAGTCACACGCTTGTGTCACTGAGCCCTGACAACCTTAAATTATAGAGCCTGTAATAGCCTATTACCAGTAGATCCTAAGATCATAGCGCTAAACCAAAGAAACTTTTCAAATCTATACATCTAAAATTGAAAGGCCACTCACTCTATCATCACGAAATCTCAGAAACTACATGTGCTAGGAATCTGAAATTTTGCATAGGAGTTATTTTTAGGACGTAAGTGCTCGCTAAGACGGGAATTTGCAATATTCGACTTCTAGGGGGTTGTTTTTGGGGTTGAAAGTTTGTATGAATTTTCAAGTTTTGACTCAAATTTTGCTTGGACATCACTTATAGGACGTAGGTACCCATGGAGACAGAAATGAATAATCAGTTCACGCAGGCGAAGCCGCGGGCGGGCCGCTAGTATTAGTATAAATAAATAACAATAGTTACAAAAATGTTTATCACCGCGTTCTCCAATAGATACTAGTTTGTATCGGCGTTTATTTTGATGTTCAATTTATTTTCGGCCGCGGCTGATCGTTGCTCAGAGGTGGTAGGTATTAATACGATATAACATTTAATTTTTAATGGATATCGGATAGTTTCGAACTTCCTCCGTACAATTTTGTATGACAATATTGAATGGAAATTGATCCGTACACTGTTTTGAAAGCGGGGCTGTGGTGTTTTTTTTTTTATAAATATTTGTTTTTTTTTTATAAATTTAAATATTATTTTTATGTGTGACAGTTGTAATTGTTTAAGCTTTAATGATTTAATATATTTTGTTTTGGATGTCGCTGTGTTTATTATTTAAGTATTGTTTTTATTTGTTCTTATTTTCGTATTTTTTGTCATCTAAAATTTTTTTAAAAGGTATGTTGTTTGTACTGTGTAAATACGTGTAGACCAAGTAATTTTAACTAGATCAAAATTAAATAACTTATATTATTTACAAAATGAAATCGTTTTTAGAAATAGAATTGTCATTTACTGTCTATGTTTAAATGTCAATTTTAGTAAATGTTTCTATTTACATAATGCATAAACAACTTAAAAATAGAACAAAATATATATTTTACCCAAAAAAAATATAAATATAGATAAAGGTAACCAACCATCTAATGCAAATCCTATTTAATTCAGAAAATTGATTATAGTTAGCAAGTTAACTTATCGTTAAGTAGCGGTGTTATCTATATAAAATAATTAACATCTGCAACAGAGAGGAATTATCTCCGAACACGTATATTAACTTAGCTATTAACATACTTAATGATGCTGCGAATAAATTTTCTATATACCATTATATTTTTGTATCGACGCCGATGGTACCTATAATGGACTATTGCCGTCCCTTGCCTCCATTCATCATAAGTTGTTGTGTAAAAACAAAATGAAATACATAATTTCGTTCTATTTATATGAATTTACTATTCAAATTGCAAATTTTAAAATTACACATAGCTATGAATATATTTGTAATATATTTTAACGCGCCATTAATTTTTATTACCATTATATTGAAGAATTGATAAATAAATTAAAGAACTGTCAATTTGAGAATGAAAGTTGTTTATGTTTTTTGCATGTTTCTCATTTCTAAATAAGCAGTCTATAAGTGTTAAATATTCAGTCTATTTTAAAGTATCTTCATTATTAAAAATTGTAATTTATTATAAGTTATACATTTTGTATTATTTATATCAGTCTTTGCCATAGTAATAATATATTCTCTGAGTATCAACAATTTAAACATAGATAGAATTTAGAAATTATTGTACAATATCCTTTTACTTACTTAAGAAATACTCACACTATATTGGAGTTCAGTTCAGTTCTTGATTAATGGCGTTTCGAGCGTTAACCACAATATTTTAGTGAAAATAATAAAAAACAAAAATTGAACTGACATATTCGTGAATAAAATTGACAGTCAATAGGTACAGATAATTATTTTGACATAAGCTATAGGTCCATTCCGTAAGGTCTTAGATGACCTTTGCATCCATACCTATATTATAAATTCGAAAGTAACTCTGTCGGTCTGTCTGTATGTCTGTGTGTCTTTTACGCAATCAGGGCCAAGCTGCTAATTTAATTGTGATAAAATACTCATATAGAGATACTTGAGGTTCTTGGGATGAACATAGGATACTTTTTTTTCTCATATTAGTAATATTTTCGATATATACCAATATATTAAAATACTTATTAATTTGACATGCAATTTATTCCGCCATGTTTATAACAACCGCCGTTGCTAAGCAACGATTTGCAAAGTTTGTTGTTAGAAAACGTCACCCAAAATAAGTTTGCTTAACGCATACATGGCGCGCGCCGACTCAACCTTATGAGACACAAAAACAATATTCTCCAAAAATATTGTCCCTTAAATATTGTTTAAAAAAGTCCGCGTTGATATATACTATAGATATAGATTTGTATACATTAACAAAAATTAGATGATTTCTATAATTTGATATTCATCCTTATGAAAATAAATATAATAGTCACTTTTAGCATTTCATCTAGATGGAAATTATACGTAAGATGGTTTACTGTATAACAATTTAATAAATAATTAAGGAGATGTCAGTGATTCGGAATGACCTAGCCTACGAGTGGTAGGTATAGTATGACCGACGCGAACGGGCAGATGACTTTGATGGTTTTGTAAATTTTTATATATTTTCGAATTACTGTTAATTTTTATTTAATTATTTGCTGCTTATTACTACTACTACTTATTAATTTATCTCAGTTCGGTTATCTATACCGATGTTATACACTTAAAATATCGTAATTTTAATCATTTGGGATTTTATTTAATATTGTTCGCAAAAATTATTAATTATTTAATATAGAAAAATGTTTAGTACGCGCGCACGGCAAACTTTAGGTACTTTTTCTAATATTAAGAATTTCCTTTAGTTACTTTTACTTCTTTTGTTTGTTCATTTCGGTTACTCAGATATTTTATCTAATAATAAATCTCCACTTATTATTCTTTAGGCTTATATTTTCTTACAAATTCTATTGAAAACCGAAAATAATTTCATAAATATATTTAATAAATAATCGTATAGTTCAAGCGGGCGTAGCTGCGTCCGGGCCCACTAGTTTATATATAAAAAAACGTGTGTTCATATATAGTGCAAATTTCACAACCGGTGTAAAACTATTGTACTGATACCAATTTTATTTCTGTCTTTAATTTATCAAAAGCGGAAAAACTAAAATGGCAACTATCACTATATAAAACTAGTTAAATATCAAACCAAGAAGTAAAAAAAATCGTAGACCAGACCAAGAACTAAAAGTATCGTATTATTCTAAAAACCTTTATTTTATTTTAAAGAATATTTTATGGCTCTATTTTTATAAACTCACACAAATACAAAGCTCAGCTTAAGCCTCGTGAACAGTATCGCTATTTCAAAAAAAAACTTAATTCTCCACAGCCAGCACCAGCACCTATAATTTAATGGAACATTCTATATTATATAAAATATGTAATTATAATATAATTAATAGCAACCAGCCCGAGGTACCAGGGGCGCATAACTGAGAAGTATTAAGTGCACGATTAGCATACGTAATTACTAGCGTTATCGGGGGCTTAATTGCGTTGAGAAATCAGACTATCGGATTGTATTGTATAATACATTCAAATACATTTATTGTTCGTTTCTTTCTGTGAATGGAGTCTTCAAATGGATAATCTCGATTTTAGTTTCATGTGTGGGTGTTTATGGGTTCTTGCAAAAAATTGGAATGTACAAAAAAAATGAAAAATGGAAAAATCTACGTTGTACAGTGAAAGTCCATTGCGGAAAGAAGATTTCTGTAATGAGAAAATTCGTTTGTAACAATTTTTTTTCTTTCTATTCATAACAATTTTATCGCATATTTAAGGAGAGGTAAAGAAAACTTAGCGATGAGTCACTCCATCCTCCACTTATAACTTACACGTATTTTTTGGAATATTGCGAACTGGCAGTCTAATCTAATGCTTCGTCTTAAAGAAACTGTAGAAACGCTTACCATTTTTTTTTCATTTACTTTCACTCTGGAAAAACGTTTGTATTTTGCGTATTGCAGGGCAGAGGGAACTTAGTATTAAAAAAGGTTGTAAAACAAACGATTAGTGGAACTCAATTTAGCGGCTTGTCTTTTTACCAAAACGACAAAATGCAAGTAATACATTCCCTCGAGTAGGAATTGAAATTTTGTGCGAGCATAATTGAATCCATTGTCATTTCTTCAAACAAAAATATCCCAACTACCCTACAAAGATTTCGTTAATATAATAATAATACAAATACATTAAAAAACAAGTACTCAGTGAAGTAATTTAAAATTCACTATACTTATTGGATAAATCATTATATATTTTACGTGTTATTGTTCGATCACGGCCATATATGGCGCCGCCGCGTGCGCACGCTAACTCTAAGCGACAGGCATTGCTTGTCAGTGTTGACAGAATGATAATACGATGTAATAGCAACATGTTCTAGAAATGTAAGCTGCTTTAATATATGAAGCTTTAATTATATTAGCTTCCTACTGTTTATATTAATTATACTTGTAGAGAAGTTTTAATATTGGAGGACGAAGTACGGAGTCAGACGGTTCGTATTTAGGTATATACTTTACAAGATCAAGAAAACAAGAAGAATTTAATGTTTCCAAAGAACTCGAAAAAATATATAAAAATCAACTTTACAGAATTATTTTTTTAGCTCTAGTTTATGTCGCATTAGTTGGAGAGAAATATAACAATATATCTATTTGAGGCCGCCCATGAGCAGGGACACAAGCGTGCGACTTTAAACACGACAGTCGTGGGTTTGATTTCCACTTAGGGGAATAAAGTATTTAATATTTTCATGTCCTCAATCTGGTAACAACGCAAAGCGCGGCGTTGAATTCCGAGACTCAATACACAATTCCTCAAGAATTTAATGCAAAAAAAAAATTGTCAACTTTACTTACAAACATCCATATTTTTTGTAATATATGTAAACCATCAAACCTGTCGGGTTGACGTTGTACAAACGTCTATTACTAAATATATTTAATTCCTGTATACTCGTATGCGTCTAATTGCCTGTGCCGTTCACCCACTTATCATAATGTCTCGCAAATCACGATGCTGCCTGTATAAATCTAACGTAGATAAGACTATGTTGGGCTGCCTCGAGTTTTAATTAATAAATTGCAAGATTTTATTTATGAAGTGATAACGTCAGATTAGGTATATTAAAGTGATAAGCACCTTTTATATTTGTTGTTTATAATCTATATATGTTAAATTGTATCTCTGTGTAAACATTGACAGTATTGTGATATATGTAATTTGAAGTATTTCAAATGCTTTATTAGGATCAAGAAATAGGACGTTAGTTTTGCTTCTATCCGGACTTGAAAAACACATATGTGATATATACATGTAGGTACTATTATTTTTACGATAATTTTAACAGCTTTCTTTACTTTCATCTCCCGAAATCAGTACCTCTTTGCGTAGCACTTCGTCTAACTATAAAAGCGACGGTTGTAGGTTGGATTCCAATTCGAGGTTGACCGCTATTGAAATTTTTATTAAGCAGATGAAGTGCGGCATTGCGTTCCGCCACTTAACACGGAAGGCCTTAAAAAGTCGCAGTCGTAGATGGTGCAAAAAAAATCAATTATTCGTAAAAAAAACTTTCATCAACCCTAAAAGCAAATTCACAAAAATATAACACAAGTTGCTTTTAATTTCTATCGTAAATCTGTTTTACTGCGTGCGCTCACGCATCCTACCAGGAGACCTACTTAAATCTCTTATTGTTTATTATGTATCAACAAGAGATTATCACTTAAAGCATGGACATTGGACGCGTCACGACATACTTATAATTAATGCTAATATTTCTTGCTTTACATACGTTCTTACAACGTTATGCCTTACTAGTGACATTAGTTTTCTGGTTAGAGAGGTTTGTCTTGTACTGGCTGTCGGTTACATTATATTTATTTTACTTATGTAAGTTCATTTATTGCATTCGTAACTCACTCTAAAAACAAATACATTAAATAAGTAATTGTTTAAATATACATAAAGGTTATATATGTACATATGTAGGGGAGAGCGGGGCCAAAAGTTCCGATTTTTTTTAACCACAAATATTGCTGCGAATACTTGATTTCAGTATTTATACAATATAAGAAAATTTAACTTACATATCTAGACTTGCAATTAAAACAGTAATTTGGGGTATTCTTTGTAAGACTTTGTAATTATGTTTTTTTTTATGACTGAAGTCGGAAAATAACAACTTACCCCGTGTTGGGGCAAGTTGTTAACAGGCTGGGGTAAATTGTTCCCATATTTTTTAAAGCTATTATTTGCAAAATAAAAAACAATAAATAATCGACCAGAGCCTGTTTATTTAAGGAATAATCAACAGTATCATAATAATCACCAGGCGCAAAAGCAAATCGTTTTAACCGACTTCTGTAAGAAAAGTTCAAATTCAAAAAAAAAATCAATTCGACTGTTTTTTTTTAATGTATATTACTTCATAACTTTTGATTAGGTGAACCGATTTTGATGATTTTTTTTTATTTGAAAGGTACTGCTTCCCATGTGTAAACCATTTCTTTTTTGGTCTATTTTTGACAATGGTATCTATGAGAAAATCACATAACTATTAAATTTGTATTGGTACGTGTGCGACAAAATGACGAATAACTAAATATCACGCCAACCGATTCCAATGATTCTTTTCTTATTTGAAAGGATACGCTTCAAGAATAGTTTGATGAAAGTTTGGTTAGGTTCCGATAATAAAATCCGGTCAAAATTAAGAAAATTTGTTTTTATTTTGGTAAATTTTAATTATACCTATTGGAATAGTTACAAGGGAAAATTTTGTTAAAATTATTGTCAGAAGTAAGATTCCCCATCGTTGTATTTTTTTCAACCAACCTCAAAAAGATGTTTTCATTTTCAACCTTCTTCAAAAAAGGGAGAGGTTCCCAATTCGCCCGAATATTTTTTATGTATTTTCTTGTCAATATACCAACATGTTAGTTTCCACAAAAATAATACCTAATTGAGTCAAGTTTTACATATCACAACAGATGCCACTCGTTAACAACCACTACCACCACAACCAACACTCGTTTAAGAAGTATCCTTTTAAGTTTACTTATCACTTAAAATCGTAAAAAGAATTTATCTTGAACAAAAAAACAGAACCGAAAAACAACAAACTAAAAAGTAAAAGATAATTTTACATAAAATAAAACTTATTTTGATTTAGTTAAACCAAAATAATAAACAAAGATTTTATAGCTTTAGCTTTTCGCGCTCAATATGTGTATATAATTCTTTGGTAACAGTTTTTATCTTATTCCTGCAACCTTTGAAAACTACGTCCGCCGCTTTTTGCATCAACTCATATGACACATAATCTCGAGTTGATTTTCGAGCATAAGTCCGCATGTTACTAAATTACAATATTTTTTTAGTATGACAAAATTACAATTTTTACATCCCATTATTGCTACAAATCAGTTGGCGAAAGTTTTTCCGAGGTCACAACATGCCCCAAAAAAAGGAAACATCTAGCCCCAAAAACACGTATTGAAAAAAAAATTAATATAAACAAGATTAGGAAATATAAATAATTTACAAATAGTGTTCCGAAATAGTAGATAATATATATAAAAAAACATTAACATACTCGAGGCTAATCGTTAAAATTTGAGAGACAGACCAAAAATATGAAATGCGAAAATATTTACATTCGTGCACCAACGACACCCGTGTGCTGTTCCATTGGTTTCGGGTGCCACTGGATTGTTCAATATGCTGGACATGGGTGCGCTATCACATTGCATTTCAATATATGTTTACTAAGTATTCCTATCACTTTTCCCCGCGAAATTATTTCCATCGGAACAACTTACCTCGGGAACTTTTAGCCCCGCTCTCCCCTACTTACAAATTGACATGGAAATATTGGAAAAAAAAAGTAACCACTATGAAGAAAAACTTTCATGACGTTTGAATGTCAGGAGAGGAAAATTAGAAGGACGACTCGAATTTTCGTCTAACGCGCGTGCGGATTGCTTTGTTTTAACTTAAATTACTTAATTTATTTCACTCTTAGTTGTTTATTTCTTTACACCTAGATTTCTACGTATAAATAAACACCTATGTTAGAAGTTTGTTACTTAATAAATGAATCGAGGCGCTCTCAGAATATATATTATTATAATAGAAAGATATATGGAAATAAAATATAAATCATAATAATTTACACAAGGAAATACATTCAAAATATTAAACAACGTATTCCAGACACTACAAACTGACGTTTACGTAACAAGCTTTCAAACTACAACTTAAATATACTATGGAAGTTAAAATCTATGCCTAGAGAGGGTATAGTGAAAATTATTGGGATGAGTTGGGGAGGTAGGGCCGTCACCGACTGATATGTGACCGGGAGTCTTGTTCAACAAACGATGACGATGATTTAAGCTCAGCCGTTTTAAGTGTATTACCGAGGTAGAAATCCGGCTTTTGGGCTCAGGCTTAGATTTGAGAGAGCCATTATGGGCCGGCCTCCCCGATTTATGTGCCGTCCACCCGATGTCTGTCGTCCGAATTGAGTGTATGCGTTAAGATAAAGAAAATATGTGTTGCACACTACTAGTACTCGTACTGGACTTACAGGTGTTCTTATATAACATTTATATATCTAATCAATGTTGTGAGAATTTCGAATATAACAATTGAACTTTATATATAAACCTTTGTAATACTCTTAAATTCTAGTAAAAATTATCAAAAATATTATTATTAAATAAAAATATTATATATTTAAAAATGTACAATGCAGATTAAAAAAATCAATTGTAAATTATTTTTTAATTACATTATAAAGTATAATATAATCTGTCATTAACTTTTTTTAAAAAAATAAACCAGAACCCGATCCTTTATATAAACAGAATACGATATTGAATTTTTCTGGACTTAATCTTGTATTCAAATTTTAATTATATCATTCTGGCGTTTGAATAAAAACGAACTCATTTCGCGCCGTCGGTGAATAATAATGGGCTCTCGAATTATTGCGATGTGAATTATTACACCATAGCGCTATGGAGAGTTTTGGTTGGCTTATATAGTTGTTTTAAAAATATATATATAATAACTACGAACATAGTGATATAATTGATTGATTTTCTTAGTTATAGACACAATGATTTTTAGTGGAGTGATTTTTGTATCTCTCTCGGTTTTCCTATAAATAGTGCTGATATCTTTGTAACAACTCAACCTTTTTATAAGCAATGTTTCTTCAGAATCAAAATATTATTTTTTACACAATATGTAGGGCAAGTAGAGGAAACCTAACACACTCCGTTCATCACTTCCTTCGAATTTGAGACTTTTGGCTTCTAGAATTTGGCGGAAAATGGAGAATCACGACACGAAGTGTCTTAACACCAGGGTTCCTTCTGCCTACTCTGTTGTGTGCGGGATACAGCGTGAAAAAATAGCAATAGTACGTAGTAAAGTACCATAAAATTATATAATTGTTCGTGACCATGCGTAACGGTGTAACACCGTCCCGTGGTTATGGAGATCAACAATTAATTCGTATATCAGAATCCGGAAAAGCACTTTCCATACATACTGAAATTATTCTTTGTGATTATGTTTAGAATGCTTGTAGTGTTTGATGTACTATAGCATATAGGTTATAAATAATATTCCAGGTATATACTTACACATACATTTATAATTAGTTCTAGAGTGAAATGGAGCCCAGTCGGGGTGCAGGGGCACGGGTTGTGGGTTCAATTCCCACTCAACTCAGCGTTCCCTCTGCCTACCTTGCTATATAGAAAATTAAAGACAAGAATTTATAAAGTTTTTCTTACACTATGTTAATTTTTCAAAATTACCAACTGATTTCAATGTGATCATAACTAATAGACAGAACGCAATAAAAAAGTCTATGTATATGTATAATAGACACTTATATTATTAGAATAAATCCAAGTACCTATATAGAAAAATGAAATCGAAGAAATTAAAATATTAAATATTTAATTTCGCGTGGTAATCGAACCCGTTACAGGTCACACGCTTGTGGTACTGCGCCACGACTGGCCTCGAAGTACAGTAAATACGAGTAAATAATTTAAAAACGCTTAACGGTGAAAACAACGTTTAAAGCGTTACGTTGTTTTAGTTATTTGCGCTTTTCCTACTTGTTGCTCGTTGGATATTTAATGATTAATACGTCGGAGCTTAACATGCGTGTTTAAGTAAATACCTACTACTGTTACACAGTGCAGAAATTTTAATTATTTTTTAAAATGAAGAACACATATGTCTGTAGGCTTGTTAAAAATGTAGATAATGAAATATTCAGTTTGAACAGAATTATAATATTGTATTTTTTAAAACAAATCAAAATTTATAAACAAATAATAAACATTTATCATAATAAAAAATAATTTAAGAGCTTTTGACCTTAAAAGTAAAGGTCAGTGCTTAAAAAAAACTGTTAAATTTGACATGTTATATAATTTGACATTTACTATATCTAATAAGTACCTATAATATGTTTATCACTAAATTAGAAAACGTAATCAAAAGCGTAAAATATTTTACATTAGCATTGTAATGTAAAAACTCAAGCAAAATTACAAACGCAATCACGACAAAAGGCGCTCGCTTATAATAATAATCGTCAATAATAAATTTCATTAAAATGTAGATCTAGTTAAAAGCATTTTTTCTGATTAATTTTCAGTCGCGTACCCGCTCTTCTTTTTTTAATTGAATATCAGGCCACTTTGATGGCGTCGAGAGAAAGGGTTGAAAAAAGTTCGCCCTCATTTGAATAAAATAACAGCACTCGCGCTTTGCATTTACGGAGATATTTCAAATTATATCTGGACTTTTTTTTGTTTAATTTTTTTTGTTCCCCGTATTTATTTTATTTTTCCATCAGCGCTCCTACCTAATTGAGTTAGGCCTCCGAATCGAAAATGTCGATCGAGTTGTAATTCAATTTATTTTTGTTTCTAATGGAGTCGCGAGTTTCATTTTTTCGCTTTAATTTGGAATGATTTTGTTATTCGCTAGTTTCGTTTGTGAAATGACGCCGGCGCGGAGTTCAAAGGAAATAACATGTTACAGTGAATGTACCGAATATTGAATACGGATATGTAGAGCTTAAAATAAGAGCGTAACACACATAGGTTGTGCAGTTGTGCAAGTGCACATATGTGCAAGGCCATTGTGGTTATCTAATTTATTTATGGAAATTAGAATGTAATATGGTTATCTTATTTATTTTGTTTTATAGAAATTGTAATTTCCTATTATTTTAACACGATTTCATTAATTATAAATAACTAACGTAACTATAAATAATATCAAAAAATCTGAATTACACACACTTGTCACTAGTGCGTGAGTCGTCGAGCTAGCCTGATGATAGATTTGGAAGATGGCTGATGAAACCTTACCGACTAAGCCGACTGCCTAAGTTTATAGTATAAACTAAACTTTTCACAGTATAGGCTAAACTTCAATTGTAATTGTATACATTACTCAAAAGGCGCAGGTTCAAAATAAGCTACAATAAAAAAAATTACCCAATTATAAAAAGTAAACTCATAAGACCTATGGAGTTTTAAAATAAGTTTTCCTTTGTTTGAAGGTAACCCGGTGCCCGGTGCCCGGTGAGCCAATGGTGGTATGTACCATTATTATATTAGCGATACAGCGTGTGCAACAATGCCGACACGCCGCGACTCTCCAGAACCCTCGAGAGCACTGCAGTTGTTTACTTTTGATATTTTAATACCATATTTTTATATTTTTTTAGTAATTTTTTCACTTATAAATTATTGATTACAGTATTATTACAATTGTGATTGATAAATTGGAATAAACTAATTGGAAATCGTTAAATTTGATTTAATTTAATTTTATAGTTATTGTAATTTTGTGCATTTACTAAACAAGTGACATATTGATATTTGTCATTCTCTTGTTTTGCTAATTTTAAGTAGTAATATTTTTAAAGAACACAATGTTAGTCACATAATATCATATAAATCAATCTGTCCATACACAACTGTCTAGCTAAAGTATCAAAGGCGATAAACCCACTACAGTAGGCAAGAGCGTTTAAGAGAGTGAGAAAAGCCCGACCGGCCTATTCGTTCCACTGAGGGCCGCCTACTTTTGTCTTTCTATTGCAAAGCCGGTAACTTGTATTTTTTATCTTTTTTTCTCTGTTTTTATTAACTTTCTCCCGCAAATTCGTCCGTGCGAATAACGAATACTCGCTGACCTTCTAAAGTGTGAATCTTTTTAAGAGTGAAAACGAAAGCTTTTTAGCGCTTCTTTTTTTCTTTTCTTTTCTGTGTTTTGTTTCTTTTTTTTATGTTTAGCGTGTTTTTGTATTTTGCAGGGTGTGTAGAGAGGCTTTAGTGGTATATTACTCCTTTCTATTTTCTGTTTATTTAAATATGCGCGGCACTTTTTTGGAAATGAATAAGAAAAGCTCTGATATAGTTAATGTAATATATTAATACTAAAATTGAGTTGACAATAGAAAACTAGTAGAAATTATAAAAACCATATATTTTATTACGTCCTAAATATTCCTACAAAATTAAATGAATGTCAATTTCATTTGTATATCCATTTTAGATGGATGGACATGGACAATATTGATATATATTTTAATTGTTGTCAAAACGGAAGTCTTAATGCAAATTTCATGTCAATAGGACACTGGGAAATGAATAAAATTGAGCTTACAAGATTTCTCATATACTAACACACTAACAGCTTATAATCACTATTTTACCACATAATCCTTAAAAAAAAATAAGAAAAAAAAATCACCATTAAAACAAAATTAAAAAGCCTTATTTACATCCTTTTTCTACGGAACGGAAATCTCAGAAGAATCTCGGGGTGAGACGAAGTGGCCCTTAGGGGGTTGTGGGGGCGACTTGACACTCATTTAAGTAGCATATAATTCAGTTTATTTAGCCGAATTGAATCCAAACGAAGGGTTGGAACGGAAAAAAATAGAAAATACAAGGTTAGGTTATGTACTCGTATACAAGGGGGCAAGGGGGTGTTATTCCTTTTTATTGGAATAAATTAGTGGAATTGTATTCGTATTCGTGCTAATGAATGTCTTGTGGACGATGAATCGGGAGGAGTGGATATTTTTTTTATTTTAATTAATTGATATAACTTGTATTTGGCAACGGACGCGGTTTGTTTCTTAACTACTGTGGAAGTGTGGGCGCGAATATTGTTTTTATAATGTATTTAGTGTTGCGATCTTCTTTTGTTTGCTAGGTAATAATTAGCTGGGTTCGAGGGAATCTTTTTCTGTTATTAGGTAATTTGTATGTTCGCATTAGATTTTAAGGAGAGAAAATTACGAAAAATAAAGAATTAAAACAAAATAGCTGGTTTCTTAATACCCATGATGATTCAAATATTGGTCTACATTTTTAATCTATTATATTATATTTATTTCTATTATAGGTACATGATAAATGCAAAAGTAACTCTATCGTCTACTTCTCCATTACGTCGTTTCATGGCTACGCGGCAAAATAAAGAATTAGATTGCTAATTCTCTTCTTTTTTTGCTAATTTTTTTTTAACTTTGTGTATATGTTACCTGGTGTATCCACCGGAGCGGAGTGGAGTAACATCTGATTGTAAACAAGACGATTGTGGATTTGAGGCCCACTCGGAATAATGTATATTTTATTATTCTTAGAGAGATAAAAACAGAAAAGCGACCTTGATTTCCCCCGCTTTAAGTACGTACCTCGATATGTCTCGTACCCTGAAAAGCTCTCTGGCAGAAAACTCTGCCTGCCTATAGTAATATGCGGAAAAAATTGATATTGACAAAATCTAAATGAATTTTTTTTTAAATACTATTTCACAACAGTACAACTAAGGAGGAATCGGTAAATAATATTAATGTATAACCGTCTGTCCATTTACATGTGGCTTATGCGTTGTTTTCTGGTTGCTTATTGAGTTCCTGAATTACTACCGCAGTTCGAACCAACTACAACGTAGTCATGCTTCTTAATTTATGCCAATTTAAATACTCATAGATATTCACATCTTCTTACTGTAGATATTTATATATGTATAGAACAAATATATTTTTATAGAGAGGGTCGACTTTCCACTACATTTCCAGGACATTGCATATTGGACGGCGAAAATGAGCGGTGTTCCAATGAGTTTTTGTGTTTAATTAATGTTTACCTGCACTAAATTCCACTCCATTTATCCCGCCAATAGCAGTTATTATCCAAAGCAATCGGGTCCCGTCAGTACCTTCACCAGCGTCACGTCAGGATGCTTGTGCCCTTGTGTCATAACCAGGTCTGATTACATATAAAATAAAACAAAATCTACCCACAAAGCTTATAAAACATAACAACGGCTGTCGCTAGTATTTTATCGTGGCAACAATCAAAACGTCCCGACCGCAAGTTTAATTATGCAAACATCAGGCTTGCCAGATTTCTCATTAGAGGCAAGATAATGACGGCGAACACTGTCGCAAAATTAGATGGCAAGCACGCACCCAAACAGATATACGCGGCACATTAACATAAACCGAATTTGCATGTAAATTACATTTTACAGCATCTTAATTAAAACATTTTGGCATTATAAATGGTTGGTAGGGGTGGGGGTGGGGGGTGGCTGCCAGCCCTTACGCCCCCATCGATAGTTTTCGTTTTAGATAGTAAATGGTTGTGTTAATTTTTTTTGAGTTCTTTTTAGAGGTTTTTTTTGGAGTTGTTGGTTTTTATGAATGTATGTTTAAAAAATGAAACATATTTTGTTCACTGACTAAAATATTTTAGTGTATTTTCAAATCTAATGAATCTTCTTTCGCGATTTTGTTGGTCAACTTATCCAACAGGCCACCCCCATGAATGCATGTACATGTTATGTACTTACGACTCAAAAACCTCCTATTTCAATTCTGGATCACGATGTTAAAAATCACTTTGAAAGTATATTTGCTTATTACAATCGTTGATTTCATTATACACAAAATCATATCGATATTGTATATTTTTAAATGTTTAAAAAGTTTCAACTGTCTACAAACCTCAGCCTAGACTTATAAATCCCTTAAGACGCTATAAAAACGGGACAAACGACGAAGTCCAAATATGTTTCTTTTTACTTAACCCTTCCATTAGCAACCCCATCGATGAGACCTCTGGTAATAACATTTACATGTAATTTTAAGAAAACGAAATCTTTTCGGTACAAAGGGGCGTAGGGTGAAATTAGCAGAAACCTCTTTAAATAATTTGGCAATTAGGCCAACATAAAATTTGCATAATTGTGTAACTTGTTATACAGTTAATGTTTTGACAATAGCATCTATCTGTTACTTAGATGTACCTACTGCGCCTCGAAATTATATTTTGTTTATGATTTAAATGAGTAAATATTTTAATGTATGTAACGGAGTTAAATAAGAGCATGGTTATATATGTAAATGTTAACATTCGAAAATTTTAATAGGTTAAAGAGAAATATATAAATTGTTAATAGAAAAAATGTCTTTGTTCATTAAAACAGAAGGCATATTGATATACATGATTAAAACTTTATCAATACCAATTGTATTTTATATTTGTATATCCCTCTTCTTGGACCAAAGTGCGTTGCAGACTTCTCCTACTCAGTACTTTTATTATATTTCGAAATAAGACGACTGTAATAGAAGGAAATATTTTAAAATACATAAAAAGTAAGAAGCCTTCTAAGAAATAATACACAGGCCTCGCCTTACTTTTCTTATAAACTCTTGCAACTAGAGAACTCACATATTTAAACATACTCTGCATAAGAGTTTGATTTTAAAAAATCTTGACACAATTTCACGTCTAAGCCCGCATTGTATCGTATGAGAGCAACTGGAATTAGTTATGAAGAACTAAAGACAAACGTCTTTGTGTACAGTTTAGCCGCAGGCGTCGCACACTAAGTAATCTCACATTGTTCCACTATGCAAGTACAACATGTTAAAAGTGCTCCACAAAATAATGAACACGTGCTTCCCCTGAAATAATGCTAAATTATCCACAAACAATAAGAATCCTCGCTGAATGGAACTCCTCAAAAATAATGATACAAAGCTCTTTATTTCACACAATTACTTACTATATGAGCGAGTGTAGGACGCTGTCGCGACGCCCCGCACTCCGTAATCTTCGTGGCATAGAGCACAGAGTAGGGCACGACAGAGGCGGCGGCGAACAATGACGCTGGCTGTAAATAATATTGCATGTGACGTTATAAAAAAGAAAGTTGTCTGTGCTGTGCCCTAGCAAAGTAGTGAAAAACAGGCTTCTAGTGTGAAGTGTAAATCGCCTTGTTAATTTCGCTGGCCCTGCGGCGAATCTCGCCGAGGACGCATTGTGTGCGACGGCTTTATGTCGCGTCTTCCCGTTGTCTGTACAGGGCTTTAATTGCGCGCGTCATTGGCGCGCTTTTTCAAAAAAAGAATGACGTGTAATTAACGCGGGAATATGGAACGTGACAACGCGGGATCTGAGGGAGCGGGTTTTTTTTAATTTTTTTTAATTAGGCAAGGGAAGGGTTTTATTGGCGAAGTGCGTTTTGTTTTTGTATGTTTCAAATGTTTATGCCTACCGATGTCACGTACTGTTAACCGTATAATAATAATTAAAGGTACTTATAAAGAAGTGTATTTAAAGTTTATAATTCTAATTATGATAATTATGATTGTAGCGTTTGGCTGCCAATATTTGAGTTTCTTCATTGCTAATGTTTCATATATTCCATTTATAATTCGATGCGAAAATATTTCAGAGCAAAGTACGTTTAGCATTCAAATTAAACGAGTGGGCAAAATTTTACGGCGTGATTAATTTGATGTATACTTTCGGTGTTTACCGCGGCGTAGGTAGGTTGGTAAATAAAAAATAATATTTTTCAGGGACAATGACTGGTCGAAAAGGCGATGATACATGATCCTCGTTTGGCTGGCTCGTGTATTTTTTTTTTATTATTAAAAAATCACATTAACGGCCTTCATTGGGGCGGCGATAAATAATGCTCTCCTTATTCAAATTTTTGTTTTTTTGTTTAGCCCCCGTTATAAATGAGCTTATTTGGTAACTGGGATGATGGCGAGATAAAAATGTTGTAAGGGTACCGTCAAAGGGAGGCTGTGTGATCGAATGTGTTTGAAACTGGTATGTTTTGGGCTATCAGACCAATTTTATCATTTGTGGATGTTATAGTCCGCGTTGACGCCAAACAAGTTTTCCTAATTTGATTTAGTACAGGATGAACGCGAGCTACACGTGTATTTTGTTATTTAAACTGTATGTGAAGCAAGATTTTTTTTAGCAGCGTCATATCTCCGATAAAAGCCGTTTTTTTAGCTTTATGCTATATCCCACGTGTAACAGAGTAGGAAAAGGGAGCCTAGTGTTAGGAAACTCCGCTTCATCCATCATCTCCACTATTATTACAAACAAAATCTGAACCGTTAGAAATTAGAGCTAACACTCAGTCCCCACTCCCCGTGCATAATGTATGAAAAAATTAAAGAAATGCAATGACGGTCGTCCTATTGTAGATAAACGGACTATTTCCACCGTACAATTGGATGATTAGTGCCCATTGTACTATGTTTAGAAGATCCTGCACATAATACCAGGATAGGTGCTGCTATTCGCTCCACTTATAGCATTATTATGCTTTACTGGGTCAGTGTATGCGAATTGGCGTTCTGATTCAATGATGGAATATTTTCTGCGACCGTTAACGTGTTGTTCGGCTTAACCGACTTTCGTGAGGAGGTAGTTCAAGATGTACCTAAGTTGTACATAAGAAATTGTGTGTGTTTGTTTGCTTGTTGTTGGCTACGCTTGGCTTCCAAGGGACGTAGCTACCATTTATTATTTTGTATAGGTATCTTTAAAAAAATTCTGATAAAAACTAAAATAGAAATGATATAGGTAGATTAGATGAATTCGATTTTATGAAATTTAAAACCAATTTTTAATTTCATTATTTAATTTAAAATTTTGGTGTACGGTTTTCATATAACTCCCCTGACATTACAATTTGTGACAATGAAAATTTGTACGAATATATATTTTTTTCTTCAAGCTGTATACCGTATAGAGCAGGGTAGGCATAGGGTAATTCGGGATACTAAATTCTGCTATTCCCCCTCCGTTCCACATGCTACACCCAATTTTTAGCGAGTAGGAATCGAACCCACAAGCGTCGCGTTTACAGTTAAACCGTTGTGTGAAAATAAAAAATGCTAAATTCTATTTACCCAGCGGGCTAAGAAAATTGTAATACACATCTTTTGTGGGTATTTCTGCGATCTTGTCAGTCAATGTATGATGATGTCTTGAGAGACATGAGTGGAAAGTGTACATCTGAACTATTTATATAAATCTATTTGCTAAGTGTTAATATGAAAGATACATATATCTCCAGTCTCGTATGTAGTCCAGTGACCTTAAGGGTAACAATCAATCATAGAATTTACGAGGATGGTCAAGGTTGATTGTGTAAGTGCTAAGTTGTCATTCGTTCTAAGTATTATACCTGTACTTTTTTGCAGCTTCACGCTGTAACACGCAATACTTTAAGAATTTGGCGAAAAGTGGAATTTACTACTACTACTCTAGGGTAGGTAATCGTGAAGCTGAATAATAAATGTACGTAAATACTTATGTAAAGAGTGAATAGCTAGAATGAATAGAAATACGAGGACCTTGCTCTTAACATAACAGGGAAATGTAAAATCAGTTATTTGTATCTTTGTGAGGCTATTCGTGGCGCCGGGTTACAATCATTCAACTATAAACGTGACATTTTGTGCTTTTGATTCCCAGTCGATGAAATAATATATTAAAGTTATAATTCTATTTTGTAACAGTTGCTATAACTATAAAGTTAATTCTTAACAGGCGAAGATCTAACTTATTTTTCAATTACTTGTTTTATTTCGCAAACCAGTGCAGGAAGAATGATCCCGATGTAAATATAATCTGATGTATAATTTTCATCCTAATTAATTAATAAAGAAAGAATGTAATTAAGAATTAAATAAGAATATATTAAATAAGAACTCCAAATCGCAGAATTCAAATATCTAGATCGCAATCAAAATGTTTATTAAATGTAAGGTACGTTCTCTCGAATCAGATTCGAACTCAAAACCATCGCCTTTACAGTAAAACACAAATGCCAAAATGACTATTCATATATAATCATCTATGTATAATCAAATATTAAAATAACTTTACAATTTAATTAATTTTTTTACATTAAATATTCAAAATTATGTGAGATACAATGTTGATGTGTGAAGTGTTCTTAGGTGTTTGATTTACTATGGGGTGAAACATAAATTAATGTAAAAGCAATTAAAATAAGAATCTTAAGAAGATCAATGATGTAAGGGCTTCTTCAAACTAAGTGAGAGTATTTTATATAGTTTTTGTTTCCTGTTTTTACGCAAACTGAGGGAAAGCACACGACTATGCTTTGCTACCTGCACTGTAGACGAAGAAAAATTGAAAAAATATATTATGTTGGTAAAAAAATTTATAATTTATATTTGTAGGTTGCAAAGTTTCTCACTGGTGTTTCTTCTAATTTAAACAATATAAACAAGATTTTTAAGTAATTTAAAGACAATGAGTAGTAAAACTTATAAAAGTTGACATACTTAAATTTGCGGGCCATTTTATAAGACTAGTACAGATTTTAAAGTACAAAAGCTTGTATTTTTTTTCTATGAAATATAAACATTAACCTTCGTATTTTATGCATAATGTAGCAAAAACTATGCAAAATTCTCGTACCTTTTGATTGCGTAGACTAAGAAACACGATTTTTTCTGTGTTCCAAGGGACCGTAAACAAAGTGAATCTATAAGTGTTCTGTTTCCTTCTGAGAAACGGAAGTGTAATAAAAACGAGTAAAATTATTATTTTCATAAAATTTTACGTACCGACCGGTTTGAATTTATGCAAATATACGAAGATAGCAAGGACGTTTTCAAAATATTAAAACAACGCCGTCTTCTTAAGCCTTAAGTGTATATACTTTTTATCTAGTAGGTTCATTAAAAGTAAGAATGAAATATTTTAAATGTTTTTCTATATACATATGGGTGGTAGAATCCACGGGACTTTTTATTCAAACTGAGAAAATATCTGCATAATTAATGTGTAAAACGTATAAATAAGTTTTGTAACTAAACGTATAAATAAGCTTGCGGGAGTTACCTACATTATGTAAAGATATATGCATACTTATTAAAATTAATACTGTATTCTTGCTTAAATAAGGAAGAATACAAAGCTTTTGACTGTAAAAGCGGTGTGGGTTAGATTCCCGGAAAGCGGAGAATTACACTGCCAAGACACTCCGTATGTAAAAGCTTTTATTTATCAAATTTAATATAAGGTATCGTACAGTTTGACGTAAGCCTAAATTGGTATAACGCAAAAAGTGACATTTTCATGAATATGCATAAAGTAGATAATTTATATATCCTGCCACTAGGCAGGTTCTTTTAGATTTATGTACAAAATATCGATAGAGTTACAAAATATAAATAAGTTGAGATGTATATTATTTTAACGAGTGTTTTGGATATTTGGAGTTTGAATGGGTAAATGATTACGTTGTATCTCTACATATCTTTAGAATTTTTATCGAGTAGAAAATTGGATGACAATTTAGTCTACCTTCGGCCCTGCAGGTGAACATGTACACACGAAATAGGTATTTTAGCATTTTATATGGTGGAATGTAATGAAAAATTAAATTATAATCCCTTATATCACTTGAAAGTTCGTCCAATGTAAAATCTGTATGTTGTTATAGTAATATTGATTTTAATATTATAAAAAATACCTGTCGCCAAAACTACATTTTTTTTAGCTTCTTGCTGTATCCCACACACTGCAGGGTTGGCAGAAGGAACTTAGTTTTAAGGCCGGAATTCAAACCGGAGCGGTTTGGGAGTGTCTTAATATTTAACGAAATGTCTTAACTCTAGCTCATTACCCGGTTTTAACACTGACTACTGAGCCGTTTGCGGGATACAGCGTGTAGTTAAAAAAATCTAAGTATGTACAAGAGACCTACATTTTTATTAAATATTGAATGGTTTTCGATTGCGATTTACATTTTTCTAGGTCTAAAGCTCTATTCCTATAACATAAATCCTTAGAAAATACACAATAACTATATTATATAACGTACCAGTAGTTTCTTTTTACAAACAGCGGAATCATTTTAACGCGTGTGTCCACCGAGCGACTACGTACGTACTCTATACGATATGTAGTGAACGGGGTTGGAAACATTTGGTACTTTTTAGAATATATACAATTTGTTTTTTTTTAATGGTTATATTAGAGGTAAATTATTTTTCTTTACTCTAGTGTCGCGGTTAATTGCGGGGTTGAGTTCCACCACTGAGTGTCCTATCACTAGGATCCCACTGCCTACCCTGCTGTGTGCACTTAATACAGCCTGGAGTTAAAAAAAATATGAGAATTCGTTGACGGCTACTTAATTTGAATGAAAATCTGTTTGTTTTATAAATACTTCGATTTGAATAAGAACAGTTTCTTATTCCATCTATCTCTCTAAATTAAAATTATTTGCTATTTTTAGTATCTAAATACCTCAAATAAATAGCCTCCATAAGATAAAGTATTTTATCAATTGTTTATATTATAAATATCAGTTTATTTACGTCGGTAACTAATAACAGATTACGAATAAAAAATAAATTATAATATAAGTGTAATATAAAACATATCTATTACAGTTTTACTAAATAATACCATCATATTTTATTTAACTAAACTACTCATTTTCTCACCAATCAACCAGTTTACCTAAACTAATAAAACGCCAAAACAATATAAAACTTGAGGACAATAATAAAAAAAACTTTAGAAAACCGTTGCATTGGCTATCGACAACTGGTTCGACATTTAAATTACGAGCGGGACTCATTTTTATCTGTTTTTTTTCCGTCGAGCCTAGGGGTGGCGCGTTTTTTTTCGCCTTACTTTTTTAACGATCGAACGGTCCACTCTCCTCTCAGCGTAGGGTTAAACGCTCGATATAGGCCTACTTGTGTGACATCGACTTTCATAAAAGTAGTTTTTTAATTAATTTACAGGCTATTCTGCCTAATTGATAGAGTTCGAGTGTGGAGGTTGCTTAATATTTGGATATGCTTATTAGTGTTGTTGACAGAAGAATAATGGTTGATTTGAGCGGTAATTTTAGATATTTTTAAATGTATTTTTCCAATGATATATTTTATTAATATTTTCATACATTTTTCTGATTTTGGACGTCATTAGCATTGTAATGCTAATAATTATATTTATTCAGAATATTTTTATGTTAATTTTCACGCATCTGTCGCATTATACGGGAAAGAGAAAATTTTGTCAAAAACCTTTGTCGTCCCATTTTTTATTGTTACGTGGAGATATTATCTTCTAAGGATATATTATTCAAAATAAATACTAATATATCAAATCTGACAAATTTCCAAAGCTTTTCGCCATATCTACAAACAGTTGACGCCACCATCTTTCATATAGACACTGTTACAAAAATATTTGCTACGACTTAGGAAAAACGTGGAAACTCAGAATACGTATGAAAGCTCTATTCTCCCAGGATATGCAAGTAAATAGCCGTAGTCTGTATTCTTTGGAACAATAAGAGGAGCGTATTCTATTCCCGGCCAATCAAAACAGGGGTTGTAAACATTTTATTACGTTACAGAAGCAATCTCCGCACGATCTATCGAAGGGCTTTGTGCGTACTTTCATATTCAATGCATTGACAGGTTGATAGGGTTGCTTGTATTAATTATGCCAATATTATTATCCATTTTGTTTTTTTTCCTTTTAGTGTTTAGTTACTGTGACACTTATGTAGGAGTTCGTAAGTTATGACATATGTATATTTGTGTAAATGTGTTGGAATAATCAGTCTTTATATTTTCTACATATTTTTGTTAGCTTGATGCTGCGTTTCTAAGAAAGCAGAGAAGGCAGAGGTAATCTGGAAACCTAGTGACAAAACACTGCGTTTTTGAATACATTTCAAATTAAGTGATCGAACTCGCGCTTTGTTTTGTGACAAGAATGAGGAAATAATTGAGGAAATATTAAATATTTTGTAGATTAAATTAGTAAGTTGAATTGTATCTTTAAGTTGACTCATGGCGCTTGTAAATTATATAAGCCAGCTTAGGATTTTTTTTTAATTTAGGAAATCTCTATTTAATATGCGTACCTACAAAAACATTATTAAATTAAAATATCGTGAATGGACTCTTATGTAATTTTTTTATTGATATCAATTCAATTCAATTCAAAATATTCTTTATTTAAATAAACTTATAATAAGCACTTTTGAATCGTCGGATGAACATATGAACAAAAANAATCTATTACATTAGTTGGCAGCTATCCTGCATTACATTCAATAGACATTAATTCCTTACATGTTTGTCCTCTAAATATTCTTGAACAGTGTAATAAGCTTTACTAGTCAGAATTTTTTTTACTGATATTTTAAATTTTTGAACTGGCAAACCTAGAATACACTGCGAAATAGCCTCAAGTTGTTCTTTTATGATATATAATATTATGTGTATCCCATTTTTAGAGGGGTCAGGGATAATTTATTGTTAGAACAAATTTTTTTACATTAAGCTAAATTTAAACGCTTTTTGGCGACGGCTTATAAAAGCTGTTCTTACAGGAGTTAGACACTCAACTGAGCCACGACGGTGATTATTAATAATTTAATTAAATTTAAAAGCCGCCAACCCTAACCAACATGCAGTAGCTATCCAGTCGCCTTATTAATAAACATGCGCTAACAATAAATAATTGTTTATAATGAACTTTATAATATATTAGTGCAGATACTTCATTATCTCGCGCGCACGCACACAAAGACAACGCACGCAAGGTACGTTATCATCTTTATCGATAAAGAGATTTGTGCTGAAAGAGAGACGGTGAGTTGAGTTTTAATTAAAAAGAAAATAAAGAATTTACGTTACTTTGACTTCCTAGCTAGAGACACGGCGCATCTATGGAATATTTTTTCTAAACAGTTTTAAGATAATAATTTGATGAATATACTGTATATCAATAATCTGGTGCAAAAAATACGTACTTGCATTATATCTTTGTAAATATTTTTTACGCATAAGTACATTGAATGCATATATATTTAACTTTAAAGAAATGCATATCCTCATCACTACACATATACTTATTCCATGGGAGGGTCTTTCCATGGGATAAGCAAAAAACAAAGATATAAATATAATTACTAGTTTCAAAATCTTAATATTAAGAGTTAAGAAGATATTAATTAACAACTAAACAGGCAATAGCTTAAATTCACAAAGTGGAGAAAGTTCATTCACTTTACTATTACGTTCTTGGTTCTCTGCCTATCTTGATATGTGCACCTCACTATTCTTCGGTTATATAGAAAAAACTAGTTGGGTAGCGGAATTACGTTAATTTATAGATTCTCTATACACTTATCATAAAATAAAACATATAATACGATAATACTCCACTATCCACAGAACATCACTATGCGCAGGCGCATCGTTGCTCGCATTTTCTTATATCGACGCATTGATTAATGCCATCGATTTGAATAATAATTTTGAGGCACAACGTTATTGTATGATAAATTTAGTGCGAATTGTAACGTAAGGTACTGAATTACGATATATACCTAAGCTTGTTTCGAGCCTTTTGGATTTATAAACTTCATAATTTTATTGTTATAGTCGCTGCCAGTATTTGTTAACGCCTCGCGTTGCGTGTACATTAGTTGTAGCGTATACGTGAAAAACATTTATAGCTGTAAGAGTTCTTTATTTGTTGCTAGATTCATTTCTGATTCAATTTGATTGGTATCTGCTACGCTAAGAGATTAATATTGCTTGTGTATTCATTTACTGGTTTATGCTTTTGTAGATTTCGCTTCGTGAGCAAAGCTGTGGCTTACACCTGCAGGTTTTAGAGATATTCTAAGTGCGGAAATTAGACCGGTAAGTGGGTACACGTTATTGGAAACTCAAACTGAAAATCGGAATCATTAACATGATGTTTTAAATATTGTGGCCTTCCTCGATAGATGGACTATTCAGCACAAAAAGAATTTTCAATTCCAGAACCAGTAGTTTTTCCATTTTCAACTTTATAGTGTTACTATGGATATGGATTTTAATAATATCCGTTAGTTTGCCAAATAATTTCGGTATTGAGACTTTTGTACATGAGGCTTACAACAGTAAACAATTTAAATATTTACCTACTTAATATAAAAAGTATTTCGTTCTCCGACTTGTCTAATGGGTTATTATGCGAGACTATAAAGTTTATATGAAAATATTGAATCATATGTTTTTTTGTCGGTTAATATAATTGATTTTATCAATTGATTTTTAAAACATACGCATAAAGTTACGCAATTGTTATATACAAGGTATGTAATATAAGCTTTGGTTACGTCATTGTCTAGATATACAACAATAAAAACATTTTATACTAAACTATATTAAAATGTTACACTGGAATTAAAAAAAACATAAATTTTTGTTAATAGAAATATCGCAGCTAATTATTCGTAGAACTATGTGAAATTCAATGTAATAATTGTTTCTAAGTTTATTTTTTATTTTTATTTCATTAAAAATTAAGGCAATATGTAACATGTGCACTTTTCATACCTTATTTGCACTAAATTCTGTGAATGATAATAATTAACATTTAAATTCTTAAAGGGTGTCCTTATTGCGTCAATGATCATTTACAAACAACCTGTACAAATTCTGAAAACAGTTTTACTTTAGGTCTTTTTTTATTAATTTATTCAGTTCAAAAAATATGTCACTTATGGTATTAACAAGCTTGTAATAGTTCGTGTATATAATGCGAAAAAAACATCCTTATAAGGAATATGTTCTATAAAATTACGTTTACTAGGAAAAAGAGGCGTTTATTTACGTTTTCTGTTTGAGAATGAAATGAAAAAAGATCTAGAGGGTGACCTTCTAAAGGGTGAAGGTCGCGAAGGCGGTCAATGCAGCCTCGATGTAGACAGCACACGGCTACTCGGCTACGCGCCGAAATAAAAGCAACTTGAGACGTGGATGTGTATAGAGTGGTTTTGTTTACTGGATTAAATTAAATAATTAATTCACATTAAATATTCAGTAGCTTTGGGCGTGAAAACGAAAAAAAATAAAACTTATATTATTTTTCGTACGTTATATCGTTTATCATTATTATTATGGATGTGTTTTTACGCTTTCGCTACTACTCAAACTACTACTGGTAGCGTTTGAGTCTCTAGTATAATACGAGTATATAATAGTTATATAGATAGGTAATTGTAAAACGTAAAGTAAACTCTACAATAGTAGTTATGTCTTTAACATCTCAAACTATATCGTACGATTTTCGTTAATCACTACTATACTAATACACAGATAGGAATATATTAGTTTATTGATATCACCATATACATATCTAAAACAAACAACATTTTTATATTTAATAAAATTTGTCACACTATAAACTTCACTATCACACTGTTAAAATCAACACACAGTTAATACACCGCAGACTCCAGAAAGCCGGTGGTCCCATATTTTACAGATACACCTCCTCGATACATGATACTACTTTTATTTGATAAACTAGAATTTTACAATAAGATAACTTCATGCAGTCGATTGGAATTTCATTTATTATTTTATATTGAAGTTTGCATATTAAATAGGGAGTAGGTACTTAACTTAGTGATTCATCACTGTGTTCTCCTCTTTTTGCTCATATCAACTTTTGTACTCTTATTATTTCTTTTAACTTTATGCATAGCCTAGTAGCTAGCACATTGGTTCCTAGCATCAGCACCAATATTCCGTGGACCGCTAGAGTTCTGTGGACCTTCAGTGTGGACTTTTGGCAGCAACTAAAATGTGGTCCACAAATGATTTTCAAATTTAACGGGAAGTGAACTGATGGTCGTTGTGTCGTAAGGGTGCGGGTGGGTGGAGCCGCCGGCTCTGTGAAGACGATACGTCTACCAACAGTTAGTTTATTTCAGTCAAATATAAATTGTTTTGACGTTTAAATCCATTACAATACTTTAAAATATGTTCACTCATTAATCATTATTTACTTTACATTACATTAATACCGTACCAAAGTTTCTCCTAAAATATTATTATTTCTTGTTTTATACATTTCCTATAGGATTATTTATTCAGATTTCAGTTTAAATATTACAGTTTATATAGTTGATAGTTTCAGATACTTTTATGCTCCGCTGTGTAGATTTGAGCGAGTTCATTCCAAATCTTTCTCTCGGCCGGTCCTTCTACCTGATTATTTATACAAGTAAGCTGCTTTCTCTTGCGACTTCAACGTAGTTCTTAATGGGTTCGGTCCACTCAAGGTAGAAACTGGGCTCGGGATGAAGCGTGAGGCTAAGAAAAATAAAATTCTATTAATGTTTCTACAAATTTATAATTGGAGACTACACCAATGTAGGCCTGCGTCTGGCTGTATATACTGAGATATTTACTCTAAATTTTCTTTTTATAACTAAGGAAAAAAATAAAAAAATACACCTTGACTTGATATTACGAATTTATAGTTATAATTTTTTTATCTTATTATTTATTTATAGCATGAACTAAATGTAATTTAAGTTTACCTAATAGCATTTTATTGCAATTTTTTTAAGAGAATGTTATTTTAACATGTTTGTTCGCGTTAATGCGTAATAAAGCGGACATTATTCTCGTCCAACTACAATGTAGCCGTAAATTACTTACTGTCGCCAAATAGCGCATCAACGAATAGTTTGCGTTTTGCCATAGACACCGACACTGGGTCGATTAGAATTAATTATCTTAGTTAAAATATCTAAAACAAGACTTTTTATACTTGTCGTTTTTAAAATATTATTCTACACTAACGAAATTATTTAATTTCAATGTTTTCCATGAGGCGCGTTTTTTGTAGTCTTTACTATTACAGAACAAAAGCATATACCAATTTATCAAAAGCATATATCATATTTATAAGAATTGTTTATTAGTAGAAGTAAAATTTTCGTTATAATATTAATATAAGCGCGTGTCGATACACATGGAAATCTCTGAGACAAGGCGCGAACTCGTGTACCATTGTGTGGACTTGAAACAATGATCTCGAACTGTAATAATGAGTCCACGAGCCAGAGGCTGTTCTACACTGGTAACAGTTTCTTAGATGTTTATTATATTTTACTTTCTTAATGACACTAGGCGCTCGTAGCGCAGCTTGTAGCGCCATAACTGAATGTAAACGCGAAAGTGGGTTCGAATTCCATCCAGGAGGATGAATTATTTTCATTTTCCCGATATAGCAACAAAACAAAAGGGCGGTGTTGACTTGTAATGTCTCCAAAGTAGAGCGGTCCCATAAACGAAAGGTACAAAAAAAAATACAAGTTGTTTTGACGTCAAAATTGCATATTAAAATAAAAGATTAAAACTTAATATTGGGTCGGCACATTTTTTGTAACCATATTGGTGAGTTTTTATATTAAAATGTATAGAAAATATAAATGGTACAATACATTTCCATTGTAACTAAACATATGTTTTTGTATGATTTTTTCTTTAACAGAAACGTAACGAAGTTTGAAGCTCACTACCTATATTTGGTACTCAGCTTTTTATATAGAAATAGATAGATTTAAAGTTATAGATTTTTAAGCAGTCCCAGGTTTTGATAAAATAACATTTGAAAACATTAATGTAACAACGTTTGTAGTTGCAGGTGCAATTTACATGAATTCATTTAATTACAATGTAACACATTAGAAGAAAAGAATTTGTCAATACAAAAACTTTTACACTCTATACATATAAACTCTATATAAGCGTTTTGTCATTATTAGGTTATATGTGACAATTCTATGGCGGTTGTAATATTAGGTGATATTTTAATTTGCCCTTTCCCTGTCGGTACTATACATGGGCATTGTAAACGGCGATGCCCATATTTGTCCAGCACACTTCAATTCAACAATTGTTTTTAGCAAATGACATATTAGTGCATAATTAAACGTTGTTTCTCTTCTAATTATTATCGTCGGTCTACTTTAGTAAGGTAGCAAGAAACCGTTTAAAAGACCGTCAATGCGTTATTATACGATGCTTAAACGGAAAAAGTGTAATAATTTTTTTTCTCGATCTTAGTTTTGTGGAAAGAATTTTGTATGAAAAAATACGAGTATGCTTAGTCGGGTACGTGTCATTTGAAGAAATGACAAAGCGTCCGTGCTTTTTAATTATATGAAAGCGTAAAAAGGATGAAGAGGTGACATTTTTAGTACCTTTTAGTCTTAATAGAAACATAGCTCAACAGGATTCAACGCTTGGTGTAGTTTAAAACGTTTTCGTTAAATAATTTTAAATAATATTTCACATTTTATATATTAAAACATAGTATCTATTGTAGCAGAGCCTCGAGTCAAAGGCTTGAGGTTGGCTTCTTATGCAGATTTTACGAGGCGATTGCTAAGCAGACGAATCGTTTAATTGCGCGGACCAGACGCCGTTGAAGAAATATGTATGTCTTTACATTATTATTATAATTTAATTTAATTTAGGTTTATTTTACTGTATATTTTTATCTATCAATTATGGCATTAGAATAAGAAATTAAATATATTCTAAGAATCAGCCTCACGCTATATTCCGCACACAGCAGAGTAGGCAGATGGAACTTTGTGTTAAGACGCTCGGTTCCCCATTTTCCGACGAATTCTGTAGACTTTGTGTGTTGAGTGGCGGAACTAAACGCCGCGGCTTGCTGCGACCAGGATCCCTCTGCCTACACTAGCGAGATATGCACATAATGTATACTGTACAGTACTTCAATTAATAGTATGTTGGTTCCATATTTATTCATATTAGTATTAAATACGCGACTTTGCGTTTATTTATAGATACATCATGTTTCTATTACCACCATCGTCTAATCCACTTCTATATTTGTGTACCAATTTAGTTTAGCAAAGGAGTCCCAATTATGACTCCCTAGCACCTCATTGTTAGATATGTTGTCAGTGCCACTTTTAGGCGTCACCATAAAAGTATTAATTATGGGCTAAATTCTATTGTTGTTTTGATTGTAGTGTACGATAAATTTAGTTAAGCAAATCTTTGTATATATTTGTATTTTTATATTTAATCTATATTGGTATAAAAGTATAACCTGTTTCAATGTTCACTCGAGGAAATAATATATTTAATGTTGTCTTATTACTAGGTTCCCAGGTTCCCTCTGTGTGGGGTACAACGTGAAGCTAACAAAAACCGTATGATCGATTTTGGTTTTACACGTTACTCTAAGGCACTTCTGGCTGTAACTGAAAAAATCTTTATGAGTGGCGGAAGGCTATATCCTATATTACAACATGTGAAGTACCACGTGTCCACCACTCTTCTTTATGTCATTTTATCCAAATGCAGTTGACTAAGATGTTTGGTAATTGACATAACCAACCTAAATGCTAATGCATTCTTTTTTTTGGTAAAGTCATGAAAGACGAAAAAGGAAGTAAGCTTTATATTTTTTCTAGGATAGGCAGATTGGAACTGAGTTTCCATATGAATTCGACAAATTTCAATTCGTTTTGTTTTCTCAGAGCGGAAAAATGGAATTAATTAATGTTCTCAGTGGGTTAGAACCTTCAACCATAATTTATTTAAATATATTATTGAATTATATGATATTATAGTTCAATCTAAATCTTAGCGTATACTAGAACAAGCTGAGAACAATTAATTGGTATAATGCTAAGGCGCGGCGATGATAATTGCGCAGGAATAATGTCAGCGTGATTCATCCCCGTTAGAGCCTAAACACTAGTGATGTCATTGGACACCAATGTGGGCACTTGCTTTGTTGTGAGTGATGTACACGTGATATTTGTGAGCTATATACATTTTTATTATGGACAAATAAGATGATTTACGATTAAATTTTGTTGGTGATTTTTTTATGATATCTAAATATGAAAGTCTTTAAATATATAATAATAATGTAGAAAGACATTTTTTTTATTTTTGTATTTTATATGTCTTATCTTGTATTGCGTTTTAAGTGGCGGAACTCAATGCCTTTGTCTTGTTCCCTAAGCGAGATAATGAAAATATTACATACTTCATTCCCTCGAATAGAAATCGAAACTATAACCGTGGTCCTCAAAATGTTAAGTTAAAGTACAAAATAGCATATATGTATAACAAACAAATAGTATTATTATATACGGACAAATATCGAATGTATCTAGATTCTAGACTAATTGGTACACCCTAGAATACAACAAGAGGCGAACATTTGAATACGGTTGCAACTGTTTACTGACGTGGACGTGTTGGATCAGTGGTGTTGTTTGAGAAGTGCCCCACACCTCGAAGGTAATGGGATTAAAGTAAATAAGAAAATTTGTGTATTTCATTCATTTCTTATGAAATACGTTGTAAATATTACTTTATTAGAGTGTTATAATTGTGTTGTGAAATACGGTAAAACGGCGTTGTATTATGCCAATTAAAATACAATGTCTTGAAATTCGAAGAAGAAATTCGGAATTTAATACAATATAAAAATAAATTAATACAGTCAAAGTATTTTCACAAAGTAAAGAAGAGAGAGCTGAATCACTTAAATAGGCACCCACTCTCTATTCATCTATACAAGGATAGTGTATTGAAACCCATAAATGTAAAAGAAAATTTGTATGTGTATTAGTGACCTACTAACGTCTTAACACATCAATCAATCTTGATAAAAATTGACACCAGCGCAAGCGTAACGGCCTTGGAATGGAGAAAAACATGCCATTTTCATAACGTAATATTGAATCAGGCCTGAAGAGCAATTTAATGTCCAGTAAATATAAGTAGTAATCCAGTCTGGGTGTAAGCGTGGTCGTGGGTTCGCTTCCCACTCATGGGAACGAATTGTTTTCATTTATTAACTCTGGTAGCATGTGATTTTGAATACGCTATTTCTTTGGTGATAATTGTGTAGAAAGTGGGGAGCGGAGTGTCTTAGCACTAGATTTATTTGCCTACCTATTGCGGCATATAGCGTAGGTACATTTTAAAAAACAATCTAGTCCAAAAATGATATTTTTTGTTTTATTTACTTCCAAAAGATGTAATTTTAAATTGTTTTAAGCCTATGAAAGGTCTCACTACAATAAAAATAACCATATTTGGATGTATTGACCATAAATTTTTGAGACTATCTAAAGTTTTTAAAGTAACATATATTTATTTATAATAGAGAAGGTAAACTTATTGAATTATTAAATTAATCAACCAAGTTTTATAATAAGTGAATTTCTAATGTACCTTCAAATAGTATGGCAGGGTGGGCAGAGGGAGAACACAAAGCGAAGACAGTTCTTCAATTTTCAAAACATTGCGTGTTGAGTGGCGGAATTCAACACCGCATTTTGTCTATAAGAACGGAAAAAGATTAAGGATCGACCCTACCGTAACCGTCATATTAACAGTTATATGTCCCACATAACTAATCAAATTTCGATAGATCTTGCTTATCTAAAGTCTTCAAATTAACAAGCCTACTTAATTTTTCATTACAAATAGTATAATTAATAAAAAAAAAAAGGCATCCACATTGAATTATTAATTTAATCATCCAAGATTTATGATTAGCTAGATTCAGCCGTAAATAAGCTGAGTGCATCCCTATCTTCTCCACATCAATATTCAACCGAAGCGTTTATTATCATATCTCATTATACGAGTTAGTGCTTGTACAGGGTAGCAGCCCCTTCTTAGGTTATGACCTTACAAGTAAGCACTAAATTTAGCTCTTAAAATATCGAAACAATGTCAACCTTACCGTTGTTTCTTAGGGTGGTTTATCCAACGGTGCCGTTTAGTTGTAAAGTCGAGATTCAGTTTCGAAATGCAATTTGGAAATTAGATCCGGAGGGTAGATGTTACCCTTAAGGGGTGTAGGGGGGATGGGGCCTTACCACTATTATTTATAAGGGTGGGGTCAGTCGACGGATCGTTGGCTAGCTATAGCTTTGCTCACTGCAGCCGGCAACGTACGTAAGCGTATCTGTAAATTGTTTTGTTATATTGATTAGACCTTCTAATTCTGTAATGCAGATTTGTTAAGACCGGATCTGGACTGGATATGTTTTGATGTCGATGTTTTTGCTAGTGTGCAGTTAGTTAGTTTTAGTGAATGTTTTTGTGAGAATTTTCTTATAATACTGTCTAGATTAAGTTGTTTTAGATATTATCAACTTATCTATTGTCGACCAAAGTTTATACGTATAAAATATATATATTTTTTTAATAAACATAATAACTATTTATATTTGGTTTAAATAAATGTAGCCAAAGGAAAATAAATTAAATACATTTATGTATAACAGATTCTTACTAGTATTATCTTACGCTTGCTTTCAATGGAGCCAGTATGATTTGCAACGAACCTGGTACCTAGACTGCAGTGCACAGTGCCAGTCACAATTCTCAAATTAATCCATTTACCACGTTTATCTATAGTAAAAGGTATATTTCGTGTTGATATGATATATTCTACAATATCCTTAGAAAACAAATACTTATATCATAGCGTTTTGAGTGGCGGAATTCAACGCCGCGCTTTGTCATGTTACCAGGGTATGGAAATAAAAATAATGGAAACCCCGAGTTCGTATTGAACCCACATTCGTCCCGTTAAGAGTCAGCAGCTGTGTCGCTGCGTCTCCATATTATATCTTATCTTACTACCTGCGTATGTGTGAAGTGACATTTGTGATGTGATGATTTTGATTCGATTTGATAAAATGTTTGTAAAGGTTTTGGTTGGCATTCAACACAATTTCTCACAATTGGGAGAAAAGTAAGGAATAGAGGTTTCTTTTTTAAAAAAAAATCAGTTTCTCCTCGTTTTAATATTTGTAAATAGATAAAATATGGTACCTGGTTAAGGGTCTCTCTGTTTTCAGTTTTCTGGATATAAAAGACTTTGATATCATACCTAAATCTAGATCCTAACAATACTTCTTACAACAATATCTAAATATTTATAATAGGAATCGAAACCATCACTAAAGAGACTGCTAAACAAAAAAAAACCCAAAAATAAGTAAATTAAATTTAAATTACCAACAAGAACTACATTAACCTTGACCAGAAGTGGCTACCCACAAAATTAAACTATAAATCTTATCGATACGGAATCTACGGCCGTACATTGTTTTAGTATCTAATGCGAGGAAAGTTAAGTTAGAAGGTAGTTTGTATAAAACAATATTAATTTCACGCCTATCTAATTACGGATGTTAGAAGCTCATTAAATTTGTGTCCATTGCTTCTATGGGAACGTTATAAATATCGGGTGAAATATATATTTTTTTAAATAAATGTGCTAAAAACAGTTTTGTTAGTTATTTTATATGAAAACATCACTGTAATACTTACTTGTAGTTATGTAAGCTATAAAAATACTTTAGCATATATGACATTTCCTGTAAATTACCTCATAGGATAAAATTATCTCCATTTTCTAATTAACCCATAACCGAAATAAATTTCTCCATAACCGAAGTAATATATTGGTAAGATAATTTTGTTTTAACATTTTATTAAACGACCGGTGGGACGACCCCTTGCCAGATGGGCCGACGACATAAAGAGATTGGCGGGAAGCGGATGGGTCCCAAAAGCTGAAGATCGAGTGTGGTGACGAGAATTGGGGAAGGCCTATGTCCAACAGTGGACAAAAAATGGCTGTTGATGATGATGATTTTATTTATTACAATACTTTGGAGTGGAAATTTGATTTTTTGGAATTTGTTAAATCAGTGGAATTTTGAATTGAATACAGCTAACATAGTGTAAAAAAATATGCTTTTATATTGAACTAAATTATATATTTTTAAATTCGTGTCGTTTATTTGTTTCTTTTTAATATGATAATTTCTAATAAGTATTGTTTTATGATATACTCGTATATACGAGTAAGTAAGAAATATTCCTTAGATGTAAACTTGACGATTTTATAACTATTTAATTTCCGCCGTCACGTAGCTAAAAATGGAAATACCGACACATCTGTTTACACACACTGTTTTACTCACATACTACTTACGAGTACAATAAAAAAGTACATGTTTAAAATGATTTACATTAATATATTAACTTCAACATTGTAGTGTTTTAATTTAATGGCTGCTAATAGCACTTGGCAAACAACTAACTACTCATAATATTTATAAATTGTTAATTATTTTATGATGTAAGGAAATAATATATGGGTGTTGAGTTACGCTACTTAGTACAGTAATAAAACATTAATATTTTCTCCCGGAAATTTATATAGCGCGGCGATGAGTTCCATTCAACAAGCAATGTCTCGAAAATTACAGGGAAAGTTATTAATATAGTGTCTTGAAATATTAGGTATCCTCTATTTATCCTCTTATTTGTGGGACAGAGCGTGGAGTTACAAAAAATATACAATTCCTATCACATGAAAATGGGGGCATGGGAATAAACGTTTCCTTAATAAAAACAAGAAAAAATCAAGAAAATATAGAGAGCGGAATGTCTCATCACTTGACTCTCCCTGTCACTTCATGAAATCGTAGGCGGCCAATAAAAAAAAATCGATTGAGTCTAAAAGTACACCACTATTATAATGACAGATGCGGGTTGAACAGGAACATGTGATTTTATGATATTTGTTCTAATACATTGATTGTACTTATTAAATTGTTTTTCTTCACGTTGTAACCAGCACATAGTAGGGTAGAGCGAGGAAATGCAAATATTAAATATTTCATTTCCTCGTGTCGGAATCGAACTTATAACCGTCACGTACTTAGCTATACAGTGCGGAACCTAACGTCGCTCTTTGTATTCCGAGAATGAAAACTAAAAATATGATATTTTTGAAATATAATCATCCCCCATATGAAAATTGAACCCACTACCATTGCGCTTAAAGTGAGTCCTTTTTATTCTGGATACCTTCCTTTACAAAGTAACAGTTATAATTAATAAGTTGTGGTAACCAACTAAAACTTTAATGACGGTTTTCTACAATATTTGCCTCCTTAGGCACCGGGTATATTGTCGGGATGGTATGAATTATTAATAACTTTTGTATTCCATAGGTTATATATAATGTATAGATAAGTATTCACTATTCATTAAAATTTTATCATTAATTTTAATTAAGTTAGGGTATTTGTTGATGCTTCAATAATTTGTTAGAATAATGATAAAATGTATCTTTAGAATTAGAAGTTTATTGGAAAGATAACATGCTTTATCTCCTACAGCAAGGTAAAGAAGGAGAAGGAGAACTAGTGTCTATTCTTCGCTTTTCGGCCGATATTCGATGTCTGGAATATAATGTCTTGTGTGTTTATTTGTGGGACTCGCTGTGTTTTGTTTTGCCAGGAGGGGGAAATGTTGGAAAAAATCTTCCGGGCGAAGTCGAAGATCTCTCTCTCTATCTCTTGACCTTTGAAAACACAGTATCGATGGTACCGGAGGAAGGTCACAGAGCAGTTCAAAAATGTCTCAAGCACACTCGACAGTTGTAGATTCAAACGGTCGGTTGAAAATTATAAAAAAAATATATAATAAAAAACATGATTATTTAAGCAATTTCAAATTCTACTAAAACAGCAGTTAATATCAATCAAGGGGATTGTAAAAACCATACAACATAATTATATCTTGCGTTAAGGTAATTATTATTTTTTTATTAATGTTTTTATATGTAAAATAGTTAATTATTAGCAAATATGATAATAACTCGGGTGCTATAAAGATTTATATATGAGAGCTCCTAATAAACTAGTCCTTGACCGCGTTGACCTTTGCCACGTGAATTATGTATTTTTTGTAATAATTAATAATAATTACTATTAGTTTGTTAAATGTAGCAATACTTAAAGATATTAATTAGTATTTAAATAAATTTTATTTATTTACGATAAATGCAAAAGATTCGAAAATCAGACACATTTGAACTGATTTGAAAATTACAGCTAGTAGTAAGAAGACAGCATTTAATTGTAAATGCAATAGTCGCGGGTTCAATACCTTCCAAATACAGAGAATAAAAAGTAGATAGGTTCGCTTAATAAAAATTAACACGCAGTACCTCCAGAATTCGGCAGAAAGTGTGGAGCAGAGTGCCATAACACTAAGCCTCTGCCTACCCTGCTACTACATTAAACAAACAGCGTGAAACAAAAAAGAAATCATATATACAATCATCCATTACTATCAGCAAATAACCCAACAGCCCTAAAATATAAAATGACTATAATAATAGATTTCAATACATTATTTACACAAAATATCCGTAAATGATACAACAAACATCGAAACTAAGACACGAAAGAGTTGACATTGGCAGCGCCCGGTCGATATTTAATGCGGGCGATAGTTCGAAACGGGGGTTAATTAATAATAACGGCGTATGGGTGATTAATGAAACTGTACCCTTCCTAATTTATAGTTGGACTTAGCCTCCCCCCGGCCTCCCCCCGCCGGCCCAAAGCAAACTAAATATCCGATACCTCGATGTGGAGTTGCTTGTGGAAGGTTTTGATACTGGATGGTGTTTTTGGTTTATTCAGTTTAAAGTTTTGAGTTTTATGCTAGTAATGTGCTGGATGGATCTGGATCTTGGTGAGTTCTAATCTATTAGTTATAAGGTATCTTCTTCTTCCTAATGGCATTAATCCCGGCGTATGCCAGGGTATGCCTTCCGGTTCAAACTACTCCACTTTGCACGATCTTTAATATCCTCGGTGGTTAGACCGCTGGTTCTTACATCCAGCTTCCTTAGGCGTTCAGATGCGTCTCGCTCCAGGGAAACACATTAAAAATCCAATATTCCTGCCATCAAAATACCAAAGTATCAAAACAGCGTCATCCACTCACATTATTATGAAGACAAGTACGAGCAGTGTATTCGGACTTTGAAAATCTAATTACGTAGCCAGTACCCTTACCTCGATCGCTCCTTCGCGCCCCGCGCCCGCCTCCCCGCCCACTGCTGTACTCTACTTGCCTCATTTCATATATTTTAGATCAAATTATATTATTATGTTGATGTTAATATTAGTTTGTTATTTATCTGTGCAGTATGTGTTTGCATATATAAGGGTAATATAATTCAATTATTATATAAAAATGGATATGTTTGTATTGCAATTGAAATGAAATTGAGTAGTGATAATTAGCTACATGTACCTACGGTTCAAAGAATGAAAGGATCAGACGCCGTAAAGATACTTCATCTGGCCGAGCCAACCTTCAAAAATTGGAAAAACATTATACGAAGACGAATATGTATGGTTAACTAAATGCTAGAGTTGTCTAGAGTATTCGCTTTGTACTCGAAATTTTTATGCTTTATTTTACAGTTTAATTTAAATTTTCTTAAGAAATAATTATTTTATTTTTAGCCTGTGTAAAATTAACTTGTCAATACATTAAGAACCTGGGTAAATATAAAATAAATATATAGAAATAGTTCTAAACAAAGCTTTAGTTATATTACCATAAACAATATTTCAACATGTCTTATCAAAAGTCAATGCTAATAAAAACATACAGTGACCAAATTCTCTTCCTTAGATCACACAAAAAAAAACCCTCAGAATGGCAACAAGCGGAGCAAACCAAGTTTGTCCAAGCGCACGAATTATACATGGTGTATTAATACGGTGTTCAACTCTACTATTGCTGGTGAAGTTTTAATTCGATAACCCGCCACCCCAAACCCCCCGCGATAATGTATTTATGGACGATACCGCGGACCTAATGAGCGTTCATACGGCTCTTTATGTGGACCTAGTTCCCAGGTAGTAGATAGTGGGTAGTAGGTAGTGGGTAGTAGGTAGTTGCTAACTGATGCTTTTAACGTGTTACCAATTTATAGCTAAGATTTCATGCAATATTCAATGGTAATTAGTTTTATAGTACACAGGCGGTGCGGGATCTAATTTGCTGTGCTGGAAGTAGGCTTGCTAAATTAAGTCTTTTAAATGTAAATATATTGACAGTTTTGTAGGGTTGGTAAGTTTTTACAGCAGTTTCGTTCGTGATACGAATGGAAATAAGTAGAATTTGTATATGATACATTAGATGTTCTGAAAGGGTGAATCCTATCCTATATATCCTATACGCTTATAAGAATATTTCACATACTGTATCTTATAGCAAAGCGGAGAAATGAACCCACAGCCGTCGCTTACAGTCTTGCGCAGCGGCACGACGGCCTATATTACAAAATATATCACATACATTTCAAGCTTAAAACGGAAATTATACTAACAACTTAGCTGAAGTAGGACACGTAATATATTATACAAACATGTATATGTAAATATGCATACTAAATATTAACATGTATAAATTTGTCATTTATCTATATATTTTAGTAATAGACCGATTTGAAGAAATTATGAAATCTATTATATCTGGTAGTAACATCTAGGCTGGGACTCTTGTAGTCAATTTATTTTTATTTTAGTAGGTGGCAGAGGGAACCTAGTGTTAGTATACTCCGTTCCCGTTCATTTTTCAACAAATTTTCGTGATATTGCAAGTTGAGTGGTGGAATGCAACCTCGCGTTTTGTTCACCAGAGCGGTAAAGTAAAAATAATGTAAATATCCACCTCGGGTGGATATGGAACCCACTACCATCGCGTTCAGTTAGGCGCTGTCCCTCTATGCCGAGACTTGATTTAATTCATAATTGTGTTACAAGTCAAGTCGACTGGACTCGTAAGGTACTTTACGTTGTATTTAACCATTGTCTATTGTTGTAGACTTTCACAAAATTCCCACCATTCCAATTCAGTTTTGAAGACCTTTATGATTTTATGTCATGGATACATAATTATAATCTCTTGTTAGTTTCACGCTGTATCGCATACATAGTAGTCAGGAGTCCTTACTTAGGACACTTCGTTTCCATTAAGACACTTTCGTTCCCTACTTTCAGCTGAATTTTGGAGGCATTCCGTGTTGAGTGGAGGAACTTAGCCCTATGCTTTGTTACTAGGGTGAGCCGAAAAGGAAAAGAACCCTCAACAGTCGTGCTTACAGTCACGTACTGTGCCACTGCACCACGTCGGATGATTTGAAAATAGTGATTAAATTATATCTCAAGATATCCCCGACCACATTATTGAATATTGTGATATTTTAACCCGGCGGGAGTGTGGCGGGGTGTGATATACCCCAAGACCCATTCATATCCCTATATAATTTAAATTTGCGATGTTACATTTTAGCGGCTTTGTGTAGCTGGAGAAGAAGGATTGTGGGAGAGGAAAGTGGTGTGATCGCAGTGTTGTACCGGCAAGTGCTCGTAATATACGTGTGCAAACGTCTGTGGGGTAAGTCACACCCCGCCACATACTTCGTGTATACATTTTGTGACAATATTTTTTAGCTTTTGCTTTAGTTTTATTTATTATTGATTTTATATTTATTCATTTACTATAACAACAGCAGATTTTACGTTAAGTGCCTTTTATTTACTTGCCAATTATTGCTTTTTTTAGGTTATAACCAAAAATGTTAGTGGAAAGCGGTGAAAGAAGACTTCTTAGTCTGTTATTCTCTTAATAAGCATAAAGTGGCAATTGCCAATGTCCACTCTTTACCATGATGATAAAATTGATGAGAGCGTTGTAGATAAGGTAAAATCGGAAATTATTACGTTTTACAACTCGACAAAAGCTGGAGCAGTCGTTGTCGACGAACTGAGCGCAACTTATGATGTCTCTTGCAAAAGCAAACGTTGGCCAATGACGATCTTTTATGGACTTTTGAATATGGCAGCAATCAATGCTAGCATCGTATTACAATAAAAGGGATAAACGAACAGAATTCCTTCGCAATTTGGCATTGAGTTTGATTTATACGCATTTACAGTTACGAGGAGATGAAAAAAATATTCCTGTCTAAATTTGCAACAAAATTTCTTCTCAAATAAGTGTACCGCTGTCTCCAGTAGCCCAAAATGAGCCCGGACGATATACTTGATGTGTAGGTTGCCCATGCTAAGGAAATCACAAAACAAAATACGCAGGTACTGGGTGTGGAAGAACCATATGCCAACATCATGCAATTTTTTTCTTGCAAAAAATGTACTGGTTTTGAATGAAAGTATTACACTGTTCCAAAATTATTTCATAATGTTTTATGCTCATATTTTGTCAAAGACCTCATGTTCTTTTAAGTTTTAAGAGCTATTTTTTTGTTTAAATAAGACTTTCAAATAGAGGTTAATATTTTTGTTACCAAAAACAAGTGACTTAGATCTCATTATGTGAATTAATAAAAATAAATATAATTTACTATATATTTTATTTTATTCACACGTAAATATATAGCTTTTATAATATACACCACTTATTTCATTTAATTTAATTAAAAAAAACTATTTTAAATACCGATTTGTTTTGGGGTATGCCACACCCCGCCACATACTTTAAGTAACTTTTCTTCACCACACTCCCGCCGGGTTAAGATAAATTGAACCAGTGACCCCTTTTCACGGCGATATCATATTATTAATTAAAGTAAAAGTTTCGAACTGGGGCACAGTATGTTTACATGTTCATTTTAATTATAAGCAATAATGACTAAAGTCATCAGTGGTATAGCATTAGAGGGGCCTTTACGCGCATTTTGATATACGAAATGAAATACTTATCATTTTTCATGCGGCATTGACACAATACAATCGTCAACTTCAATAGGGTTCGGTATCTCAGAAGAAACAAGAGCCAGTCAAGTGTGAGTTGGTATTTCCTAACGAGGGTTCCGCACTAATTTTACGAATGTAGGTCAACGCGCACTACAACTAATAAGATATTTTAATTTATATTAATAAGATATTATAATTTATTTTTTTGTGTGTATACTTTTACACCTATATATGTCTCTAGTATTAAATTAACTATAAATATATAATCTGCGATATATCTATTAATTGTATTTATTTACTTTGTTTTCACTGTTAGTTCTAACTTCTCGTCATGGTTAATATGCCATACATTTTGATTACTTAGAGATTTTTATATAAAACTAGTGGAATCGAACGCGGCTACGCCCGCTTGAACTATGCGAATATTTATTAAATATATTTATGAAATTACTTTTAGATTTCAGTAGAGAGATGCGTTAATCAAGTTCATTTTGGGTGACGTTTTCTAACAAAAAAACTTTCCAAATCGTTGCTTAGCAACGGTCCCATGGCGACGGTTGTTATTAACATGGCGGAATAAACTGCATGTCAAATTAACAAGTATTTTTTAATATATTTGTATATATATATTTGTATTTGTATATTGAAGAAATCGAACTATTGAAAATATGAGTATTTTATCACAATTAAATTAGCGGCTTGGCCCTGATTGCGTAGAAGACACACAGACAGACAGACAGAGTTACTTTCGAATTTATAATATAGGTATGGATGGATGGGGAAATGTGAACGTAATTTCTTTGCGTTGGCTTAGAATTTTTTTTCTGTGATGTGTAATCATCACTATTATTCTGATACAGGACAGCACTTAATATGTAATTACTGTAACGCGACGGTGGTGGATTCGATCCCCACTCGAGGAAGTGATATATTTATTTACGTTTATATTTCCATTTCTTCGCTCTGGTGTCTAGGCGAGGCGCGGCGTTGAGTTCTGCCACTCAACACGCAATGCCTAAAGAATTTGGCGGAAAGTGAGGAACGGAGTGTCTCAGCACTAAGTTCCCTTTCCCTATTCTGATGTGTGCGAGATACAACGTGAAGCTACTTCATTTATTTGACTAAGTCAAGTTTCCATTGAGACCTCCAAAATTTGGCGACAAGTGGAGAGCAGAGTGTCATTACACTAAGCTCGCTCTGTCTACCCTGCAACATATGGGAGACAGGGTGAAACTGAAAAGAGACTACATATAGGTACCAATATATTTATTTCCAGAGATCAGAAACTGAGAGCATTCAAATTAGTAATTGATTCTCAAATACAATATTGATGATTAATAAGGATGTGCGTAATTATTTATAGATCGTGATCATTAGCTAGAGTCTACATCATTAATAAGCATTATTAATTATTCTTTACATAACGGAGAGATATGTGTGTGTACTAATGTATAGTACTGGAGGCCAGTCGTGGCGCAAAGTATGACTGTAAAAACGACTGGATGTGATGAATGATGAGAAAAGAAAAATGTATCCACCTGTATTTTAAGAACTGATAACAATAAAAAAATATATCAAAATATGTTGATGTATTAAACTATTATTAGTTCTTAAACTACAATTATTAGTATCACTTTTAATAATTAAACGTGATTCAGATTTTTAACATTCTTAAAGTTTTATCCGACGGATGGCAAAGTATTTTAGAACATAATATAATTTTAGACCAGGTTCCAAGAGAACGGGAGTGCAGATTACGCTACTTTAAAATTTAAATACGTTTCAGAAAAAAGATAAACATAAGGAACTTAGCGATCATTTTCCGGTTTTTCGACCAAAGTGAAAAAAATATATGGAGATATATATATAGAAAAATATACATAATATATAGAAAAATATACAGATGTCATATTTGGTCTAAATAGATGAGACTAATAAGCGAAATTTGAATGCACGACTATAATGTGTTGTTAAAACTATCACAACTAAACCACGAAGGTTAAGTGCTTTTATGTAGAGAGATAAGTACAAAAAAGCAATACCACCTAATGTTATGACACTCCGTTCCCCACTTTCCGCCCAATTTTCGTGATATTGATTATTGAGTGGCAGTTTTCAACGTCGCGTTTCACATTTTTATCTGAGTAAGAAAATAAAGTCATTAATTTTCCACATGAAAATTGAACCTACAGTCATCACGCTACGCCGCGACTGCCTCTAGGTTGTATCATATGGGTTTAATTATACCTATATTGAATTATATATTTTTAATTCAATTTTAGTCGTAAGAAATAATGATTAAAGCCATCAGTAGTACGACAACGGGCTGACCTCCTCGCACCCTTTGTCACGTCAAGTGATTTTAAGTGGATGCGGTATAACGAAAATATTTCTTTAAGAGAATAAAATAATTAGAATATTATGTGGGGTTTTTTTTATTAGATTCATTTGTTTCACTCGTTATCTGATAGCAGTGCAAGCGGAGAGAAATTATTTTCAAGAAATTTCTTTCTTAACTGTCAAACAAAAAAAGACATATGTGTAAGACTAAAATATATGTATGCGACTCGTAGGTATATTCTTATGTTCTCTAAAAAAATTGTGATTATCTTTTAAGAAATTTATGATAAATTGCATTTTAAAAGAAAAATACATACTCGTATATAAAGAAGGTGACATGTTGAACTTATTCACTTAACTTAATATTATTTTTTCGTATATTATTAGTTCCTTCACATCGGCGAGTGGGTAACACCTCACTTTCCTCCGAATTCTGGAAGCGTTGTGTGTGGGATGGTGGAAGTCAAAGACATGCTTTGCTTCGTTACCAGAGCGACGTCCTTGAGTGGGAATCGAACCCACAGCCAGTTGCACACTTGTACCCGCCGCCACGACATGGCACGTCTCTGGCCTGATCTCGTTATAAATATTTAATATTTACTAACAGATATTTACAAACTAATATTATGAATCTGCTTACCCTAATCCTCTAACTCAAAACAAAAAACATACCTCCTCTACCCCACAAAAGATTCGATCACAGTACTCCGTACGTCTTGAACCAACTTCCTGTAATTAATTATACTCATTATCATTATTGTTCGGAAGGCAGTTTTGCTTCTATAATGAATTGTTCGTTCCATCATTAATTAGTTTATTATAATAAGAAGCGGAACTCACTTCGCAGATTAATCAACTTTTATCTGATTGCCATTAGGTACTTACTTTTGTTTCGGAGTTGCACAACTTTGAAAATTGATGATTGTGTTTTGATCTTATATTTTATTTATTGGGTCATTGTTTTAATATAAAATATTCGTGTAGTTCACATTATTTTTTGTATATTGGTATATTTCGTCGTAGTGTTTTTTTTTGAGATTTTCTATAGCAGTGTGAAATCAATATCATGGAAGTATACCTATATGCAAAATTTATAAAAAATGCTATGCTTATGCTATATATGAAAATGTTATAAGAAGATTTTGCTAAACTCATTATAGAAAAAAAGCATCTTTATTGTTCAAGAAGAGGTTTTTTTCCATCGCAGCGAGCGAAGCGAGAGCTTGTTGGTGAGCGTACGAACATTGTGCTCCCAAGTCAGTTGATTTCTTCAACAAAATTATAATGGAAAAGAATATTTATTTAACTTTTTATTTGTCATTATGTTATTTTGAGTGTAGAAAGTAATTGCTTATTTTACCTAAACATATTTACAAAAATTAAATCAGCTTCACTCACTGAGGTAGGCTCGACTCTCTCTGGTGAGAGAAGAAATGGAAATATAAATTTAAAAATATATTTTATTTCGTCGAATGGGGATCGAACCCACGACCAGTCGCGTTTACAGACACACTTGTTACTGCGCCATAACTGGCCTCATATATACACGTATTTCTAATTATTATTTTATGTTAATGTCAATTGTCGTCCGCTAATGTAGTCTTAATTTTTTTAACTATTTTATAGAAACTCCAATTAACCGTATAAAACATATTTTCATAACAGTGATGTTCCTTGTATGGAATAATGACAAGTATTTCTGTAAAATTATAAAGATTATGACCATAAACAGCTCTTTTATTTATTTATTACACCTTTTTTATTCATTATAATTCTAGCTAGTTTCGAACTCCTAGGATAAGAATCTACAATTATATTTATTGCACTTATTCTTAATAAGTATTTATGAAAAAAAAAAAAATTACTTTGACCTTGAGGCCAGTCGCGATGTAAGGTCATAAGCGTAAGCTATAAACGTGACAGGTTCTAAGTTCGATTAGGCGTTCAGTTTCACTTCTTAACACGCAACGCCTGCAGATGTTCGGTGAAAAATGGGAAACGAAATGTCTGAACACTACGCTCCCTCTAGGTTACCCTGATGTATGCAGGATCCAGCGCAAAGCTAAAAAAGATTACTATGACCATAACGTTGTGTGGATGGAACCTATAACAATCGCCTTTATCGTAAAGCGAGCCAAGTCAAACTAAATATAAACACTTTTTTTTTTCTTTTTTTTTTCATGTTCCAGTAAAAGTTGATGGCAGCATATGTACATTGCTGCATTTTAATTTATTATACTAGATCAGGGAAACCATAATAATTAATGAATTATTCCCCTAAATGAGAATTCACATTGTCAACCGTGCTCACTTCCATAAAAGCCATTTTTAGTATTTAGTAGGTATTTGTAACCTGTTTTTATAGTGTGACATAGTAAACTATGTATGACATAGTAAATATTGATCTTTACAATGTAACATTTAAGTATTATTTTCTTGTATATTAATTAGCGGCTATATTAATAGTCCTGAATATTTATATCGCGCATCTTTAGAAATATAGTGACCTTTTAAAATATCAAGTTATGGAAAATGCCAAATAAAAATGTGTAAAATTACGTGTTTGTACAAAAAATTGGCTTACCAAATGCCTTTTAGATGTTACAGTAAATGCTTTTTAAATTAATTATTGATTTATTTATCTATATACTTTTTTCTTTCCAAAATCATGGTTTGTCTTTATTAGGTAATTCTAAAGGTGCGATATGTATGGAATTAATATTTATTGAATGTGTTTTTTTTTATATTTCAAATATGAATATTCCTTAACACCGTAAAAGGATTTTCAAAAACCATAAAGGCTTAAAAGTCGTCAAAGTTAGTATAAAAATAACGAACGCGATGAGTCCATCCAGTCTGCACCGGGAAGCACGTACCTCCAATAGATATTTCTATTGCAATATTACTTTGGAACCACCTTTATACGCATTCGTTGTTAGTATGTTTGTGTAGGAGTTTTGTTTTCTATATCATATAAATATTACTAAATTATAATAAAAAAGTAATTTGTACTAAATTTTATAAATGTGATATTTTCATATTTATTTTAAATTTATAATTTTATTACTTTAGAAGCAATTGCTTAAGGAACCGATAGTTTGTTTTTTAACTAGCGTTCAATTCGGGCTTTGCAAGCGTGGTAAATGAAAATAACAAAGATATCTCGATAAATGGACACAAAAAAATCTATTTGGCACCATTAATTTCTGGGATTTTGCGTTTAGCAATATAAAATCTTCATATTTGTTATATTAATAGGTAGGTATAGATTAAAGATATATAATCTTCATATTTCAATTTTCAAAAACTTTCTCTGGTCATATGCATTTAAAAGTAAGCATTTCTGCCCTTAAGCTTTGCCTTTATTATGTCGTGTATAATAAAAGTGTTTGAGTCTATTTAGATTTGTAAATACCAAAATAAATAAATAGTTTGTATAAAACTATTATAAAAAAATATACGAATCGATTTCAAATTGTAAACATCAATTGAATTAATTTATTAATATAAATTCATTTCCACACCTTGGTGAAATTTGAACAAAATACATATGTTACCAGAAACTAAACAAAACTAACTATAAACACGATTTAAAAACCAATCGAGCTCATACAACGCTCCATCGCCTCCTATAATATGACTGTTAGAAAATAAAAACATTAAAGAGGTATAAAAATGTAGGGCCAATCTGTATTATTTATTAGGGTTTTGACTAACCGGAAAATAACTTGTTAAGTAGTTTATTAATTTTTCTGCTACTTTAAATGTTATTAATTTTGTAGTAGAAATTTGTATCGAGAATATTTGGAATGTTCGTTTTTATTTTTAACCTTAACAAAGGATCTTTCTATCTAGGAATCACAGGATTTAGTAAAATTCATTAAGTTAAATGGCATTAAAATAAATGTCGACGACATTTTATATTTATTTAAATTTGAAATAAACACTTTAATAATAAGATAATTAATTTCATTCATTGGTTTTAATTAATTCAGTCATTTACATTAAAAAGTACACAAACTTAACTTACTCTAGATAGGTGGAATGCTGACACATGCAAAGTTGCTGACATGAACTAAAGGCGAAAAGCCGAAGATCGAGGTCAGTGGCGTGCAATTGAAGAAATGTCTCGAAAGAGCCTAAAGTAAGGCACAAAGAGTGGTGGCTCTAGTTTAAGTATTACTGGGGACAGTCGGTAATGGGGCCAGTCGTGGCACAGGGGCACGTGGAGCATGCACGTGGAGCATGCAAGCAAGCATTAGAGAGAAAAAATATTTTTTTCATATCTTCGATCTGGTGACAAGCCAAAGAGGCTCGTTGAGTTCAGCTGCTAAATACGCAATGCCTCCAGAATTTGCCGGAAAGTAAGGAACGGTAATGGAAACGGAGTGTTTTAACTATACGTTCTTAGGTTTCCTCTACCTATTATGCTATGCTCGGAATACAGTGTGACGGTAAAGGAAATAAAGAAAAAAAATTACAAGGGCCAAGACGCTTCTCAACTTTCCGTCCAAACTTGATCTCTGTTAAATACTGTTTATGATGATTGTAATAAGTCAAGCATTTATTATTATTAAATTATTTACAAGATTTAAACCAGATCTAAGTAGACATGTTTAATTAATAACCCATTTACAGCTACTACTGTTACAATCCATGTACAAAAATAAAGAAGTTATTTCCGTGAACCATCTCACAATCGATCGATCTGTTCCATGAGTGTATCTCGAATGTTCTAATTTTGTGTACAAATAGAAATTGCGATGTACGGGATTTGTTACTTTTTAGAAACAGATATGGCAGGCGGTTGTCTAATATCAGGAGCTAATACGTGTAATGTTATAGCAACAGACTTAATTTGAATTGTTTGAAATTATTTTTAAAGTATTAAAATGTTATAAGCATATGTACACAGAATAATAAAGAAAGACATAATAATAAGTTAATTCAGGAACATAATCCTTACGACCCTAAAATCTGGAGACGTATTAAACTGTCTCTTATATGTCATATTGTCTCAAACTATGATTGAAAAAAATATTTGTGAAAAATATTCGTTAATGTATAAGGACTTTTGTGTTTCGAAGTTCTAATAATGAGAATAGAATTTTATTTAGCTTCACGCCTGGGAACATAGTGGGAACTTTGGGAACCTGGGTAGTGTTAAGACACATCGTTACTATTAAGATACGATCCTCACTTTTCACTGAGGAGGCAGGCACCGAGGATTTAATTACTCAGCGCTTCGCTTTAACATGAGATTTGCAGAAAATTGTCTCTATTTTTCGTATTAGATTTTTTCTTCATATTATTTTAGGAACTTTTAGAACTAAGTAAAGACATCAAATAAACACCTGCTTCTCTAGTTACTGTAACTGATTTATTATGTCAAAAAACAATCATCGCTTTGTTTCACCAAAATGACATATGACAAAATCGCATCGTAATTTGTTTCTCCGTCATTAAATATTTCAATTCTTTTCCTTAAAATATTTAAAAAAAAATGTTACTTAAAAATCTATCGGTCTTATACACGTAATAGGTGAACGTGATCAATTATTTAGCGAAAGGCAACTTTCGGACGCTCCAAGTTAGTCCGATTTAAAGTTGACGTCATTTAGTTATTTGGAGTATATCTTCATGAGATATTATTTAGACAAGCTTAGATGTTTGTATCTATAATTATAATTAATTATAAGTAAACAAAGTGATTTAGTAAGATCTATTATTTAAAAAAATATACAAGTTTAATTATTTTTAACTGCTAGTTTCTTATTTCACACAAAAAATCTTAATAATTTCATATAATAAAAATTGATAAGGTGGCCTTATAACTAAAAGTGATATCTTTCAGGCAACGTAGTGTTTGTTATTTGAGATTATTTTATAAACTTAAATAGCAATTTCTTGAAATACTTTAAGATAAATTATGACATTTGACATGTTCATTACACCATCGAAACAAATAAGCTTATGTTGCAACTCTAAGAGGAAAAGTATTAGACTATAAGTTATACTTAATATAATTTTTAATATACTAAGACTAACAAAAAAGCAAAGTTATATTTAAAGCGTCAATGCTGTTAATTAACTATCAACAATTTCTTATAATTTATTCATTATTTTTATTTTTTAGGTACCAACCTACAAACTTTACTTAACACTTACGTGCCAGAATTCGGCGGACAGTGGAGGACGAAAGTGTCTTAATGGGTACGGAGTACAAGACGTATGTAAGCTGACCAGGTATATATTACAATATCTTTACCTGTAGCTTTGCCCAGACATACCAACAGAAATAACTAATATTGAAAGTTCTGTGTGACCCTCGAAATAAAAGGTACAGTGGATTACATCGGAGTGATTAGCATAACTTAGTACTTATGTCCTATAGCCTTCCTCGATAAACGAACCAGTAGTTCCTGAGATTAACGAGTTAGGCCAAACTAACTTTATGGTCTTATAATATTAGTACCTATAGATTATATAGTAACTTCTCACTAGAAGTCATTAAATGCCTTTTGTGTGTGTTTTATCGAATAAATGTATTTTATATTTATGAAGATTATCATAATTTTGGATGGACTTTTTAATTATTTTTTCAATAAAATAGGCTATTTTATAAATCTATAAATACTTCTTAAATTTTGTTAATTTACGATGTCTTGATTATAAATATTAAAAAAGGATTCTATCATTAAATTGGGAAGATTTGAACGATATAGATATAGTATATTTGATAACTAATTCTAGTAATAATATAATTTCTAAATAACGTATCTCGGTTCTCTCAAGAAACATCGAGCTCAATACGCGAGAGACCACTGACCTGATCTCAGACTTGACGGCGATTAATAAATACGGGCCTTAGATTATTTTAAGAATAATAAAAATAAATTTGACATGAAAATAAATAAAATACAATTAGTATACAGTCTTAAAGTTGCTAATGTACGTAAATTGAAGTCAGTAGTCTATATAATTTAAAATAATAAAAAACAAATAGTAAGAATCGCTTGGAGAAAGTTCGTCCATAGTTGTATTAAGCTAAATTCTATTCATGTAAGAATTACTAGTATTTTATACTTCAGTTTATTTAAGATCTAAAGTTGCTTAAAGAAATGTGAAATTAAATAATTTAAAATAGACATTAGATATATTTTAAATTACTTTAAAATAATATAGCGAACTTTATTTAATTTACTCTGTTACAATCACAATTACATGCAAAAACTTAAATTTATAAATATTTTCACTTATTTGCTACGCACAGGCCATCCATCGTAGTATGTATTCAAATGGAGTAGTTTCGAGTGGAAATGGCCCACTAAGGTGATGCCGGATCGCCGGCTCGCCCCGATAATGCATTGTCCAGTTACGCGAGCACCCCCGAAATATAGCGAAAAAACCCACGCCACCCCCCAGTAATGTCCCCCACCGCTCACTAAGCTTCTTTTTTTAATACATAACTTTTTTTCAAGATGCATTTTTACATGTTTCGGCCTAAAACTTTACACACCCAGTAGTGGAGCGTACAAAAACGGTAACGCCTATCGCCGCTCGGATTTCTCTCTCGCGCGCCTTCCCGCGCGCCGCCGGCTGATAGAGGCGCGAGCGAAACGACACCAGCCGCCCGCTGTTGCGTCCCCATCCAAGATTAAGGCTCTATTCCGAATATAAATTCTTGCTGGAACGCATCGCTCATCAATATTTGCTTTCGAGACCTAATTCGGACGAAAGCGTCAAGCGTGAGACGCGCGCTTTAATATGTTATTATTTAAAAACGACGTTTGTACGGTGATATCAGAGCAAGGAGCGCCATCTCACTCTACCGTCCAGTGCGAAGGCATTCGCGCCACGACAATTGAGTTGAGTTGAATTGAATTGAGTCGGTTAAACTGTAAAAAAGTGCGGGCGCGGGCGGTGCCGGCCGCCAGAGAGAGACGCACGGAAGGCGTGCTTGCCGAGACCGCTGCCTTCTCCTCGACTTACGGCAAGCTAGTGAACGTCAGCGTTCTGACGTGGACGGCCGTGTTTACTCGCTCGGCCTGTTGTACATTAAGAAAAAATATTTCGCGCGTCTTTTGACATTTTAAATGAAACTTTTAAGTGATATAGCGATATTTGAGATATATATTTAGTGTGGATTGTTGGTTTCCGAACACGGAGGTGTATTGCAGTGCGCTCGTCTCGCTTTGGCCGTTGGAACGATATAAAGTGATGAATCAGCGAACGCCGGCTAATTAACAACGTCACTGTTACGAAAACAAACCTAAGTGGCCCCGAGTCTTGTCACTTGAAAATTGTAAGTAGCATTTATAACATTGCATTACTTGTTACGTTCTTATACTTAGGGATATATTTATTATTATTATATACTAAGTTTTCATAAAAATTACCAACATTGTTTACGTCAAAAAAGTTTTTTCAATTTTTATTGGCATCACAAACTTCCAGATATTTGAATTTTTATTTCAATTGTTCATACCTTTATGTCAAACTATTAATTCTATTACGTTATACTTTCCAAAAAAAAAGTAACCAACAAACTTTAAAAAAAAAACTAAATAAAAAAAAACAGTTATAGACCAATTAACGCCACATTATAATCATTACCGCGCTAATAACCGTGTGACGTTTAACGCGATGACTTCGTCCGTGAAAAAAGTTTCGACTCGTCGAATTTCGTCGAAAATAAAACAACGCATAAAAGATAATTCGTCGTGAAAAAGGAAAAGCGATATTTTTCACGATTCGGAAAAGTTTCTGGGCGGGGCGACGCGGCAACAGCTGATTGGTTCGGTCATGTGTTCAGCATTTTCCGTAGGTATTTTTTGCTTGTTTTTGTTTTCACGTGAAATCTACGTAGTGCAAATTTTAATATAGAGCGTGTCCGTATATAAACGTTATGTACATACGTACGTATTTTACGTATTAATGATTGTGTTCTATAGAAATGGTATGTTAAGAATTTTTGTATACTGACTGAATTTCGGTTTTCTAGCGGTTTTATTTAAAAAGTTATTTTTAAGTTATTATTTTAAACTTAATTCTATTTTATGATGAAAAATAGTTTAAAATTGAAGGCAATGTGAGATTTTATTTTGAATTGAAATTTTAGTTACAGAATTAAATTTATATTTTTATTTTATTAATTTAAAAAATGTAATAATATGAATAATTTGTACGTAATATTATTATGGTGTAGGGTTGTCTGAAAAATATGTTATGTAAATATTTTTTAATAAAATATTTTCTTTTTCAAATGAATAATTTACAAAATTCAGCAAATATTTTTTAGTACGAGATATTTTTGAGTTTTCTTTAGAAAACATTATTATTATTAATATTTGAAATAGTTAGTTATAAACATCAAAACCTAAAATAAAATAAATACAATTAAAAAAAAACCTTATGTGTAAAATTTCCATTTTAATATTTACATGACTAATTTAACATATGAAAAATATTATTGAAAAATTGTATAGTTGTTGTTATAGTAACTAACGGCGTTGAGTTACGTTGCTCAACCTATAACGTCTGGGCTTCAGGCAGAAAGGGGAAAACGAAATGTCTTGACACTAGGATGCGTGGAACTGTAAAATACAAATAATAATTATTTATTTCATAACCAATACCAATGAAAATATTCAAGAAAATATAATCAAAATCAGTACACAAAAAATTCCTCAACACTTACCCTACTGAATAGCTATGCTAATGTACTGCAAAAAGGGTACCCTCACACCAGATGAAGCGGTCAGATTAAATAACACGTCATCTCTATTTAACGTTTCGAAATGAACAGTGAAGTAAGTGATAATTACACAATGAAATAAATTTAAAATAAATATATTTTCAGCAATCTGTGAGTATATATACAAATAATATAAAAATAATTAATTTAGACATATTTTTGGCTAGTAACATTTTTGATAAAATGTTTTTAGTAACTAAATTATCATCTAAAATTTAATGAAAGGATGTGAGCTCTTTCAATTGTTTTTTATTTTCATCTACAGATATTAATGCTATTTTATTTTATTTTCTTAACATCAAGACCTAGTGAAGGTCAAAACTTTATTTCTTGCCTTTTTAAGAATCTTTCATTTTATAAAAATATCAATTTATGCTTTATAAAGTAAAAATATTTACTTCAACCGCATAATATTCTTAGAAATCCAATGTTGAATATATTTTATATATTTTAGACTAACTTAAGTATGAATAAATATTATTTTATTTAAACAATTAAAAATAATGTAAATATATTGTTAAATTTACATAAGAAACAAAAGAGTAGCAAAATTAATTCTTCTCAGGGAATCATAATAAATACTTAAAATTAAATATATTTTTTCTAAAGAATATACAATAACCACCTCTTTACGAAAGTCGGTTAAAAACAAGTAGAGATTGGACATTTCAAATGAAAATATTGTTTCAAGGAATGTTAAGTACTATCTTACTTAGTCGGTATGCTTTGCAAAAAGTGCATCTCTATTAGAAAACGCGATTGAGCGTGGTGTTATAATTGTTTATGATTGTAGTATTAAAAAAAAGTTATGTGTAAAATGTTGCTGGAAAACCAAAAAATATATACATTTTGATATATTTTAATAAAAATATTTTTTTTTATTCTAACCCTTTCTTACCAGGTTAATAATTTATACTTTTTACATGAAACTAAAAATTATATTGACAAAAATTCTCCTAATAACACAGAAAAACTACATATTGCTTATAAAATTTATAGATGAAATTAATTGGTGGATTTATAACAGGAGCAAGTTCTATTTCTATCTGATCTCATCATTATTCTTCTAAATTCTTCGTTCATTGCACTTAATTAATATAACACACATGACTCATATAGAATATTGTTCTGAATCACTAATTGTACAACGCGATACAATTACTGACGGTGATTGTATTAACGTGAGTGTAGAATAACATGTATAGGTAGGTATGTCAAAAGCTATTAAAAAATGACTAATTCTGTGTAAAATTAAGAAGTATGGCGTTAAGAGAAATAAAAACATAGGGAAAAATGAAAAAAAAGGGGAAAAAAAATGGTAATAATGTTCATAATATGTAGTGATAGATTAATGTCTAAAACGAAGTTTTGAGAGAAATTCAAAAAATATTATTATATTTAAATAAATATGATTTTCTTTAAAATGATTACTATAAAAAATATAATATGAAAATACAATATTAATATCTATAGGTGTATTTCTTTTCAAATAATATTAAAGTTAGAATATTTACGAATGAATTTACTAAAATAACAGGCACAGGCACAGGCACAGGTCAGAACGGTGGATTCTGTAAGTGACTTTCCCCTCACGCGTTTTAGAAGGGTTGCTATTGTGAACAATCCATAACCGATTTAGGGTGTTTTGTGATATACATGTATATGTTTCTTATAGAAAGCATATTTATTTTACAAAAAAAAAGATTTTTTTCTTAAATACAGTGTTAAATAGAATATTGTATTCGTTTTCTATAACAATATATTTAATATTAATATATTTTTCATAAGAAAAAAAAAGTTGTGAAAATATACTATTTTCATCATGCACAAGCGTGTGACTTGGGTTCGATTCCCACTAGAGGAAATAAAATATTAAACATTTTTTTTTCTTCACTCCGGTGTAGAAGCAAAGCGCGGCGTTGACTTTCGCCACTTTAAATATAATCATACACACGAAAGAAAACAAGTCAATTGAAAATTGGCACTCCTTCTCTTGTCCTACCTTTATTTTTTAACATAAAGAAGTTAGCAGTAGAACATTTTACCATTTTACGACAAAGTGAATACCGTCTCTGACATCAAGTTTTATAACCGTTCGAACAATTACTTCTAATCAGTCCTATCTCATCTCTCGCTCCCACCAATTTTTCAAACATACAAAAGAACGAGACAACCGTACAAACTCCGCTACGCCCATCAATGTCTAATTGCTTTTATTATTTTAAGGCATCGTAATTATTATTGCCGCTATAAAAATTGTAATTACTTCTCATTAGTTCAATTAAGAATTTTCTAGACACGGTTTAGTTGATTGTAATATACTAGTATTGTTAAGAGAGCCGCGTTTTATTATATGTAAGTCCGAGTTCGAATCCAATTTAACTTACAAATTATATGTTTTAGATACGCGTCATATCAATCAATATTAATGAACAGTACATAATGGAACTAATCGATGGTTTAAAGATTTTAATATTTATAATTTACAAATCTTTCGGAACGACGGCCAATAGATTTTCTAGATAATGGTGTCACGCACGAAACTGACTGAATTAAAATAATTTTATGTACAATCAAAATATGTGGTTCTTTTCTGTGTTTTATTTTATATAAACAATCAAATTATTGCTTAATATGACCAAGAAGATTTTAATAAAATTTCATTTTAAATATTATTAATTATGCTGCAAAGATAATTAAAAACATAATTTTCAAATCCACTAACGAAATTATTATCTACATCAAAAAGCAAAAACAAAGTCAAGCAAAAACAAAGTCAAGTGAAATCAACGTTTATCGCGTCGGAAAAACTTGGGTTGAACTTTGCGAAACTTTCACGCACGTGGGTAACACGTGGTTAGCGAAAAACGCGCAGCCCCGCGCCCTCCCCTCGCGCCCGCCCCTGCATACAGTAAGGTCGACGAGTCTTGGCCGCCCTGAAGTTAGTTTTTCTGAATTGTTGTGCATTGTTCACTTGGGAAGATAATAATCCAAAGTAAGATAAATCATCAAATCAAATATGCGCAAGTACCTATATCTAGACTCATAGCGGCCACGATGCGTCAACCGTACTGTACCTCCACTCTCAATTAAAGAGATAAATGAAGTAAAATGAGCTTTTTCTCTCATTTTTATACTTTTTTTACGCAATATTAAGCTATGAATGTCGTTTAGACGTTATTATTTGACATTAAATAAATAAAAAATAATATTTTATGAAACAGAAGTTTATTATTTTAATTTGCAGATAATAAAAAATACAGATATTAAAATGTAATTTTTAATAACTTAGGTATTTCTAACTAATCATATCGAATTACAGTAAAAAAATATAGCAACGGAAATAAAAATAATTATAATTTATATTTTTATAAAAAATAATATGATTTTATAAATAATATCTTAAGAAATACATAACAAAATGCAAAATTTTCCGTAATCAAAGATTATATTTAGAATTCGATAATTATTAATTACAAGCTTATATCCTTCTGTGACCTCGTAATTAAATTTTATTTTAAAATTAAGCTAATCGTATAATATTGATTTGAAATTAGATTCGCGTACAAAAATTAATTTGTTTCCATTATAGCGCTATTATTAAAGATATTAAAAATAAATTAATAATATTCTTATTCTTATAATTATAAAAACTTCAATCGATACCTATAATATAAATTCTTCGGTCCATAAATGATTATTGTTATCCTCATAACTCAAGTAAATACAATAAAAATATTTTTATTGTATGTGGTTGTAAACTTAATTTAACTTAACAATTATTAATTATAACGGTTTTTATCGATACACAGCTGTATGTATATCCATATTTGTATTAAAAAATACATATGTAGTAAAAATGAAAATTCTAGCTAGGTTCTTTCGCTTAACAAGCGATTTCTCGAAATTGTGTGGAAAGAGGGGAAAGGAAAGCCACTCCGGCTTAGAAGATTTTCTTTAACTAAAGTGCTATGTGTGGCAAATGCTAATAAATATAAATGTTAAGTATATGAGAGACGCTGATTCCACAGATAACAAAGTAGGCTGAGGGAACATGGGAACCTACTAATAAGATAATAAGTAGTCGGATTTTCATATTTAAGTGCCTTTTCCCCCTTGGAAACCCCGACGCCCATAATTACTACTACTACTATAGGGTTACAATTACAATTGTTAATTATTATCAGAGTTATCTTTAAACGAATAAAAATTATAAATAAAATAAAATAGAATCTGAAACATTAATACCGTAATATTTCTGTGGATATTTTTGTTTTTCAAATCTAAATCACTGTTTATTAGAATTTGAAGGACCCTTTAAAAAGAAAATTTACTAATTCAAGTTTTCTGAATATTCTGTTGCTAAATGCAGTTGAAATGTATGGTATGTAATTGGTATTTGTATTTTAGAAATTATGTAGGTATTCTTAAATCGACGTTAGTGAACAACTTTTGCATGATTATTTAAGGAAATTTGTGTTAATATATGTAGCTACCTACATAATTATTTTTACTATGGTTTTGGTTACATAAAATGTGGAGAAAAAATGATTTGAGAGAAATATATTTTTTAATGAAAATAATAAACCTGCATGAAATATTTAATTATTTCATTTCTTCGTTCTCATAACGAGGCAAAGCGCGGCGTTGAGTTTCGCAACTCGTAATGCAGTACCAGCATAATTCGGGGAACGAAAGTGTCTTAATGAGAATGCAGTGCCCTTACACTAGGCTCCCAGAATCTCTCTGCCTGTTATGCTGCGTAAAGAAAAATTATATTAATAAGAAAACAAACAATTACTTCATAATATTAATGAAATTCATGTGTAAACATCTAATATTTTCTTATCTGTGACAGTCTGGGCGCTAGTACCGGGACGGCGGCAAGCTGTTTTACCCTTACCTGAAAACGTCCTCCCTACAAAGGGATTTTCTATTTGCCAGTGGCTCCGGTAAGTCGGTTTATTGTGATTTTTGACTTTATTATTTTTAAGCTTATTTTATTGTTAAATAATAATCTTTTGTACGATTAATTGTGGGATTGGTTTGATATGGGATTATCTCATGTTTAAAATTTCCAGTTGGAGGAAAACACATAAGATTTTTCTTAGAATCATGCTGTATCCCGCACTTAGTAGGATAGGCAGAGAGAACCTGGGATTGTAATGTTAAGACTCTCCGTTCCCATTAAAACACTTCGGTACCCCACTTTCCGTATTTCTTTTTTTGCATGTTAAGTCGCGGAACTCAACGCCGAAGATTAAAATATCAAATATTTAGTTTCCTAATTATTCTTGACGTAAACCGGTAACTTTTTTTTCACCTTATCTATAAACAAAAACCGTGTATTACAAATTAAAAAAGAAATGTAAATTATCATGTTTTAGTTAGCTAGATCTTTTGGATGTTACAAAGTTATGACCACATGTTTAACAAGAATTAATTTAATATATACCTACATCCTCATTCTTCCTCCATTTATCCATTTCGAAATGATAATAAACATATATATAAAAAAATCTTATTTACACAGCAGTTATAAAAAGTTAACGATTTTTAAATAAAAATATATTTACAAGTATTTATTGCTGACCGTACCAAGAACACATGTTAACAGTGATTATAACGTCAATGCATAAATTAACTAGCTGTAATGATAGGCCCACATCTGTGAAATATTTCCACTTAATCTTTAGTTATCGCTCCTATAATAGTTAAGGGCTTTAGGATCGATAAAATTTGATGTTGTATTATTTATAGGTGAAAATGTGTGGAGTAATCTAATAGAAATATTTGTTTTTTTATGTAGTCTATGCAATTGACTAATAGAAGAGATTAAATGAAAAATGGAGGGTTAAATCATATGTGCTTATCGTATAAGTTATTTCTATTTTAGAACACTAATACTGATTTTTTTTTATATATAAATTTAATCTTGATTTGACGATATGAAAATGTATATCTAATATATTATATTTAAAACTTAAACGTCTAGCTAACGATAAGTATATTTGAAGTTAAAACATAAATTTCTAATAATTCCACAATATAATATTATTCAGGCATTTAGATTTGCACTACAGTATCTCAAGTATGATAAAACCAAATCAGCGGTAGTCAAAATTCCACGAATTCAAACAACTAAAGCAAGGTGCTTCAAAATCTAAATATATCTAAATATATAGGTTTCCTAAGAAAACGCACGATATACATATAATCAACGTCAATTTCACTAACCCGCGGATCCCTGAACGATGTGAGCAGTTCGTGTTATTAAGAAATCTTTGTTTATATAGATTAGATTTACAGCGTGGTATCGAGACGGCGTAGTACATTTAAATCGTTTCGAGAGCCGGCCATAAATTCAACCCTAAAACATCCACTTCAGGTCAGACCCATCCCAGTAATTATAATATAATTCATACTTTAATAAATAATCATAAATTCCTACCGCACCTTCGCATTATACACTATTACACGATGTAATTATAGCCAATAAATTACCAAATAATACATCAATCAGATGTGTTATAATTTTTTTGTGTTTTTTTTCTCCGTTCTCTTTAAACGAACGATGCGGGGCAATTTTATTAAAATTACAACGGTCAAATTGGGGTAGCTGGAGGCTAAGTCGGCGCTTAATTATATAGGTAATGTTTAATAATATATTCTTTTTAAAGCTACCTTATACCTCGGTGGGTATAAATCAAATACTTCATTAAAATTCGTATCGGTTTGCAACCCTTCACTGTTATTAGTCCGTGGGACTCTCGCGGAACGTATCGTAGCCTACTTTTCGATGAAAACAGTATTATCGCGGTGACGTTGATGAATGGGATCGATTTAGCGCCTGCATAATTATGCTTTTTTGGCTAACTTAAGTTTGATTTGAGTTTTTTTTTTAATTAATTTGCGAATTAGATGCTGTAATTTTGTGGAATTATGGTAAATGGGGGAATGGCACCGTTTTTTTTTGTTTTAATTTATACTTTTAATTTAATTTAGATAGCAGAGGTTTTGTTAACGGTGATTTTATGAACGTTGTTTATTAATAATGGAAAATAATTATAATTTAAATTTAATACTAAACTTAGAACTAATATTTTCTTTATATGAAAAAATAGCGTAAGCTAGATTTAATTCAAATAATTAGATAATTTTGGAATAAAATAAAAAACCACAAAACACGGTAATAAACAAGAAACTATAATAGTACGTGAGAGTATATTCACAATTTTTGCTAATTCGTTTTCACGCGCCGGTGTTGAGCGTCGCCTCGAGCGGTACTGACTGCGGAAAAGTTTATGTGACAATTTGACACTTTATAACTTAAAGTTTATTGAAAGTTATAGTATTACTACTCTGATATTTTAGATGTTTTTTTACAATTACTAATAAAATTTAAAATTGATTTCATTTGATATTTGATATATTGCTGGTAAGAATATAATTTATTATAATTATTTTTGTGAAGTTTAATTCATCTATCCAAGATATCTCCATAATTTAACGTAAAGAAACAAATAAAACCAACGTATATTTAAAAAGTATATAATAATACCACCAATAATAATAATAATCCTAAAAATAATAGTTAATCTATAAAAAGAATGTAAAAACATTCAATATATCAAATAAGATACCTCAGTAATACACCGCGCAATTATTACGTTCCAACAAAATAGTGCATCAGTTTTCGCTAATTCGTTTCCACGCGGCTGTTGAATATCGCCTCGGGCGGTACGAGCGGCCAGAAAACAAGGTATTAAGAAATAAACTACTATATCAATTTTTGTATTATTTTTTATGATAATTCAGACAAATATATTATTACATTTCTGTTATCTGTGTATGATTAGTATATATTATATTATTTTCTCATATGATATTATCTGAAATTATTATTTTTTAATCGTAATAAATACTAAATTCATAAAAAGTTAACGAAAAAAAAAGATTATTTTGAACATGAAAAAATATTTAAAAAAAATATTTAATCATATTTGCTGTCCCTACATCCGGAGCGACCTTGGTTGTAATAGAGTATTTTGTATTTTCAATTAACTAAAGTGCATTGACTTTTAAATATACTAGCATTTTTTTATTTTTCACCCGCTTAGACTGTCAACGCGATGTCTATGATTATGAAATAGATACTTTAAGCTCCTTTTTTGTTTTTGTTAATAAAAAAGCAGTTATTTAACTTAAGAGAACAACTTATTAAAATATTTTCAATCTATAGTGTTAAATGATTACTTCGCAATTCTGTTTTGTTGCTTACTTTGTTCTCTATCAAAAATTAACCCACTTATGAGAATAATCGTTTCTCCAAATCAATTACGAATAAGAAATCATTATACATGATTTGCGACTCATAATGGTTCCCAATGAATAGAATAGAAATCCCCCATGGTAATTTTAATTTAGTACTTTTGTAATGTTACAATTAGCTAACTACGCGGAAGGAGGCACTCGGTTTAATAAATTGATTAAATTTTAACTATCAGGGGGCCAGATTTAGACAATCATTACAAGAGGTTGTTTCCTTTTATTTTCATTATATAATATACTAGTTGAGGTCCTTGACTTATAATTGGAGAACTTTAAAGAAAAATATTCCATATATTAGCTGTGGAAAATTTTAAATATGTAACGTCAATGTCATAGAATGTAAAACGTGAATTATAAAAATAATATATTTATTAATCTGTCACTTGGCATTGGTGTTTTTTTTAAATCAAATGCATTATAGATTTTTGCATGCTTAAATATTTTATGGTAATTAATTTAAAATAAACTATATTTAGTAATTAACTTTGACATTTTAATATAAAACATTCGCTGTATTAAAATATTTTTTTAACACATTTCCCGGGTTTAGTGAAAAGAAACTTTGCTCCTCATTTTTCACCCGAATTCGAGATATCGCATGTTGAGTGACGGAACTCAATGTTTTATCAGAGTGAAAGATCAAAATCTTAATTTTAATCATCTCTATAGCAATATTATGAAGTTTGCTTATATCTGGAACTAATGCTTGTAATTGAAAAATAAATTTCGAGCTTATATAGGGTATATATCCCTTTAATCATTTGATATAACCTACTCTACCAGGTAATTGTTCTCGTAAGTCATAATTACCTCAGGTACTTAGCAAATGTCACGTCGTGTATCAAAAAAATCTTAAATATACTCTTTTTCTTTTTTTTTATATCCTTTTTAAGCTGCATTTGAGCGAAGCCGCTGTTAACAACTAGTACCTATAATATAAGAATATAATCACCTTATCTTACATGCCATAAAACGTACAAAATAGCTATAAAAACCTTAGAAAGTAAAACAATTCGTACACGGTGTATAAACATTTGTACGTGATATGCTACGAAATTAACTTCTAATTAAGGTGTTTATAACGATAACGGGGTTAATTAAGTAATTAATAGCTCATTAGCGACACCCAATGCTGGTACAAACGCATATTATGTATTAAAATCTCTATTAATATTCGTGATGCTGTTTATCAGTGTTATAATTGTAGAAATGTATGTACATCTGTGTATAGTACGTATATACTATATACTAGCTAAATAGTATGAAGTTTATTGTATTAGGTTAATGTCATTAAGCTTAGATTGTGACTTTTTAAATATTAAATTGAGTATACCTACAGTTGTTTTTTTTTTGAGATGTGAGATTGGACTTACAATTCCTTTAATAAAATGATTGTTGTAAAATAATTAATAAGTAACTACTAAGTAGCATCTCCTACGTCCACGTTAAGGACACGAATTCTACTAATAATAATACTTACATGCACCATTTGATATCCTTCAAAAAAAGTATTGACCATGAAAATCTTTCTTGGACATATGTTATGTATTTAATTTTTGTAAAATGTTATATTTTCAATCTTTATTTTGTTATTTATTATAAATCTGAAGAGTTTGTTTGGAACACGCTAAAGCTCGAAATTGTGCAAAAAGTGTTAGATAATGAATTTATACTTCGATAAATAAAGGAATGCAAAGGTCTTACTAAATCAAGGCAATTGTTTTTTACGTATATCTAGACTATACATTTGACCACGCCAAGTCACAGGTTAAAAAATTGTATAATTATAATTGTATTCTAGTAGGGTATATTAGGTACTTATATCTAAATATAGAGAGCTTAATGCCTAATTTAAATGTAATGGTGAACAATTAAGGAAACCTAAAAAAACCTAAGCAAAAACGTTTAATATTATTTTTGTAAAGAAAAAAACATGTAATTTGAAATTAAAATCGCTAATGACTCAAACCATTAAGTTAATCATTTTAATTAGAACTTGGCGTTCGTTTTTCGTTTGTTTGGCGTTTTTTTGCTAACACTGAGTTTATTATTAGTGTATTATATGTCTATAATTTTTCTTATCGTTTTGTATTCATTGCGCTTGTTTGAAGAGTTGTAAGAAAAGGTAGTATTGACAATAAGCAATGTATATTAAGAAAGAAATATATACGTTTTGGAACTTGTAAGATGATTAAACTAGCTGTGATGAGAGTTTATTAGAACTTCGTGTCTTGTACACTTATATATATGTATGAATTTTACTTTCTAAAATTTTAACTAAAGTAATTTTCACATCACACTTCTGTTTCACATATGTACCTATAGCATAGAAGCAAAAAGAACAGTATTCAGAGACTCCGTAAAACAGAGCTTTCCGCCTGAATAAAAGAGATATCGCGTGCTTATTGGCGGAACTTAACCACGCACTTTGTACATTTCTTACCGTAGCAGCGGAATTTAAATAATATTAAATATACTCTTAAAATATCTACTTACCTCTCGGTATATTTTTTTTTATTGAATGTATGAAACAGTAATACATTGGTATATCCCTGTTTTAAAATTGATTTAATGTAGTTAACATAAAATAATATGTCAAATAACATTTATTCTTATACTTAATAAAAAGGAATATCTGTAAACTTTTTCTACATCGTTATTTACCCGCTACAAAATTATCATAATACAAAATTTAAAAATACAAAACATGTTATAAAGCTCCTCCATCCAGCCTCAAGGATGCCTAATTATAATTTTAATTAAGTTTGTTACCAATTTCGATCGAAAGCTATTCGAAAAACTTAGTTGATTAAAGCCTTGGAATAAGGCAATTATATTCTAATACAAACTCCAATAAATAAGCTTAAAACTCCAAATACAATTATTGTAAAAGTTATAAATTATACAGGCTGTTAATATAAAATTTAAGCGAATTAAACCCATTCATTTAGGGTCCCTGTCTTAGTCGGAGATGGAGGAGGTACGAAAATGTTGGAAGGTTGATCAAAGAGAAACACGCAACTCGCGTTTCGTTTTTCAGTGTTATCTTAGAACATTTTTGTAGACAGTTAGTTAGTTAGTTAAGTTAAGTTCCCACTTTCCGCCTAATTTTGATGGCATTGCGTGTTGAGTGGCGGAACTCTACCCCGCGATTTTCGTCGGTATCCGAGCGAGGAAATTAAAATAGTTAATATTCCAATTTATAACTATCTTGAACTCTTCAAGAAAAAGGTTTTATGCATCGTTTCTTTTGCACACATAGGCATAAGTAGTAGCACTAAAAGATTTTTTATAGTGCCAAAATTACTAAAATTTTTAAAATGACTCCAGACTAAGTTAACTAAAAAAAAATTATATTTATATGAATTAATACAAATTATATTAACGGAACACAACGCCACATTGTTTTATACATAAACTTTAAACATTTATATTTGGCACATCCAATGAGATATTCGTAGATCCACTACACAAGTATCCAGACGGACACTTGAATGGCGTCTCATTATCTCTAATTATATGCCGATTCTTCAGCTCGACTTCATCTGAAACGTATCTTGTAAGAATTGATTAAGAAAGATAAAAATACACTTTGCGTAATATTTCTTAAAGGTACATATGTATGTTTCTTTAGTTTCACGCTGTATCCCGCACAGGTGCCTACCTGTCTAGGAGAAACTTTGGAACCTAGTGTAAACATACACCGTTCCCATTAAGACACTTCCGTTCCCCATTTTTCAACGTATTTTAGAGGTATTACGGTTGAGTGGCGTAGATTTAGAAATCGAGATAGGATCTTCACGTTCGTTTCCCGTACGGTATGGCTGAGAAAACCTAATATTAAACACTCCATATTCCGCTTCCCGTCCGAATACGAAACAAATAAAAAGAAAGTGTTTATAACAATCGTTTATTTCTACAGATGCACACTAAGCTATAACTGGAAAAACCCTATAGTGTATTACTCTAAAAAATTGCAGTTTTTCCATACATTCTTTTATTTGTACACGAACATTGAATAAATAAGTGATTATTTTGTATTAATACATTAGGGAAAACAAGTGCAAGCCAAGATAGCGCTAATTTAATGTGGTCGCGTGGGTTAATCCTATCTATTGGGAATTTGTTGTTATAATTAATAATTAATTATTATTTGTTCTATATTTATTGTTTTATTAGTTACGATACTATACTTAATATATTTAACACAATAACAAAAGTAAGAAATAATGATAGATCTTTATGTACGAGTATATGGCGCTTAGTGTGTGTGACGGCATTTGACTGATTGATTCGGCGGCTATGGATTTGGAAGCTATTGAAAATTATATGTTTCATTTGCCCGTAAGAAACAAAATGAAGTGTCGTTATGTTCCGCTAATCAACGTAGTGTATTGATTTCAGTCGGAAAACATTAAGTACCCTTTCGTAGATCTCTTATCTTTGCTCTATGCGGTGTGAACTGTGAAATAAACTTGCAATATTATATATTTTAATTATTCTTTTAGCCTCTTGTGGCGCAGGGCGCACCAGTGCGACTGTAAACGTAACGGTTGTGTGTTCAATTCTCACTCGGTGTAATGAAATATTTGAGATGATTGATTTTCGTGACATTGTATGTTGATTGACGGAACTCAGCGCATTGTCTGCGTGCTGAATTTATATATATATATATATATATATAATCATTCCGCCGAAATATATGTATGAAATATGTAAAAGATCCGTTAAGATAAAAAAAAATACAATAAAAAACATCAAAATAAAAAATCTAAAAAAGTCAATTTAAACATAAAATGTCAATATATTTTTTAACCTAAAATAATTAATTAAAATTGTTACATTAAATCTACACTAAATTAGTTCAACAGATTGCTATAAAGATTCATTCAAAGTAAAGCGCAAAGAGAATGCTCGTTAAAAACTACATTTAGCATAGCTGTCATTTAAAAAACTTTTGTATAGACAATCCTTTTACTAGCACTTAGGGGGTAAGGAGGAAGTCGGGGTAAAAAGTGTAATTATGTTGATTATTTAGGTCGTAATGCGCCGACTATCCCGCGCCTCCCCCCGTCATTAATCGCCTCCCTCACTCCCTTTATTATTTCGTTTCAATTATTTTTGTGATTATCTTTTTATAGCGGGCGCGCATTAAAACTCAAAAAATAACAGGCACATTAAATATAATTAGAATCGAAATAACAAGATGTCCGTCGTTCGCGCTTTTTTATGGTAAATAATCGTATTAAGGAATGACTCATTTCGCTGTTTTACTTACATTTGGAGATTAACATCTTTTGTTTATTTATGTCTATCGTTTTTTCTTTGTATTACTATAAAAAATATGATATATTTTTAATATTAAACTTCCATGTTTTGTAATGATAATTGTTATGTGCTGTTAACCATTCGCAGTTTTGTTTTAAAAGATGAGATTTTTCACAAATTATAATTTTGCGTAGGTACTCATGTCGTAAAATGTATTACATTTTCGTTCACATCTCCACCTTTGCCGTTCTTTTACACAAATATAATTATTATTCGGTGGAGTACAACGGCAAATCTGAATTCTATTCATTGATTATGTAATTATAGAACTGCATCATTATTCATATTATGATGAAATTGAATTATACCTAATAGATGTTTATTTTAATTACCTTTAGCATAACATAATTAATAATTTACACTAAATTTGTATTAAAAGTCGAACAAAAGTCTTATAAAAAATTTTTTGTTGTCAGGTTACCACCGATGGGATAAGAGTAAGAATTGTTTCATTAATATTTATTAAATCCGCGACAAACTGACCCGAGAAATTGCTGAACGGATATTGATGCAACCGAGGAAGTATTAAAGTATATTAATTTGGTAAAAAGTTACATTTTTTTATTTATATTTAACATTTTTATAATACCTAATTAATTAATTATCATACTTACTTAAGAATTCTTAAATATTTTATTTTAATAGACACTGTTGACATTAACATAAAATAACAAATATCAATTTTTGCTTGTCATTTAATATGCACCTGCAATGTTTATAATGCACGTACTATTATTATATATCTAATATTTTTTTGTATTAATATAATTTCCTGTTTTTTTATTATCATTCACAAATATATATTAAATAGGTTATTGTCTTCTACTTGTTTTTATATTACATCAGAATTATTTACCAAATCGAAGCCCGGCGTTAAGTTCCACCACACAACAATGAAATTCAGAAAACATTCTTAGCACTGTCCTGCTGTATGCGGGATACAACGTGAAGCTAAAAAAAATTTCAAATTTGTCAAGCTACGATTGTGTTATAAACCTTCTTATGTCAAGAGTAGATGGAGTAGAAAAATGAAAATTATTGTAGCTTCACGATGTAGCGAAGCAGAGTAGGCAGAGGGAACCTAAGAAATATAGTTTTAAGAATTTTAGGATTTTTCCGTTCTCCACTTTCTGCTGCATCTTGAGGCATTACGTGTAGAGTGACGAATTCAGTTCAGTCAGATATTTACTCATATTAGAGAAGAAATTAAACTTACTCTTGAATTTTTTTTTAAACACACAAATGACAAACTCCAATTGCTAACGCCAGCCGTAACGAACCCATTATTTTTATACTTAAAGGCTTACCTTATTGTATTTTATGAGAAACTAATTTCAAACGCTTTATAATCACAATAGATATTAGTAGGATGTGCGATGAATGTTTCCCTTTCAGTGTTACCATATGGACATAATCTCAATGAATTTTATGAATAGCAATAAAAAAAATTAAGTCGCACAATTTGATAGCTCCAGACCCATACTATTATATATAGTCGATATAATAAAATACATAATTATGTTTAATACATTGACGCGTGACTATTAACAATAGAAGTTGGATTTGCCAACCCTTTCATTCAAATCACTAATGAACAGTACAAATTATGTCAAAAGTCAACTTTAAATTTGCTTCGTAGAGTTGTTATTCCTTTGGTTTGTTAGTAAATTTATATTATTATTATAAGGAACGTTTATGGATGAGCAATTTTTATGATTGTACACATATTGTATTTGTATGTGCCGATGTCGTTGGTGTAAACGGTAAAATCTTTTCTATGCTAGTCAGGAGCACGAATACGTCGGCAGCTCTATTGTATACATTAATTATGTTATTGTTTAAATAATCTTAAATAAATGTATGGGAATATTACTGTATGTAATTCTGAGTTTAACGAGTCGTCGATTTTAATTTCGCTTCGTTTACTGGAGGTGATTGTAAAAGCTCGATCGTATTACCTGTAGCTTTGCATCGTTAATTACAATTTAAAAGTTCAAGGTTTACAAATCGACATTTTATTATTTATGAACATAATCATCTAAACCACTTAGAAATACTTTAGATACATATTTCAATGTAATTATTTATAGATCATTATTAATGGAAGTCGATTGTTTCAACGAATAAACAGCCCAAAGGGAAATCTAAATCAATTCTTAATCAAAAACACACGTATCCACGTACATTTAAAATTAAACTGGGATCCAAAACAATACAGATAAGTGAAAACAAACCAAAGCGGCTGTCTATTATTTATTAAAACCGTAAGTATTCCGTCACAAAACATGTGGTCAAACGCGCGTCAACAGACTATACGAACATTTATTTAATCTGTGCCGACGTTCGAAAATTGAAAGTGAATGCTATCTGTGGCTCTTAGTGCATTGCGAATAGGGCCTATAATGCAACAAAAATAAAGAGGTATGCACCGCGGACCATTGATGTATCTACTGATCTATTATTATATTTAGCGCGTTAACCGGGCCTCGATGAAAGTGAAACCGATTTCAATTGTTATCTCGCTTGGCGGTTAATTGACCGATATTTGTAAATGTTCGCGGGTTAATTTTGTGTTTAAAGCGCATACTGAATGGAGGGATTTCGGTAACAGTTCCTAAAAATTAAGTGCTGCCAAATAGGTGCAGTTCAATTGTAATGCAATAACGTGCTATCATATTGGAAGGGTTTTTGTTGTCAAATATTTTACAGACTCTATGTTAAGATGTAGTTTGGGGCTCATTCCTTATGGACTTCAATAGTCTTTGTTTTAGTACCTTGGCGAATAGCAAATATACATTTTAGTAAAGTGTTATATTACCAAAATCTTCTTCTTCTCTTTTCCTTAAATTTAAATGAGTGATCTAATATAAAATTGTAATAATCATTTAACCATCGCATATCTATGTAAAAATGACATATTTTTTTATTTTTACAATAATGATATGTCATATATCTTCTTAACTTCACGCTTTCTCCTTAGTACGGTAGCAATAAAGAACGGAGCGCCAAGCGCTACGGTCTCTACATACTTCTTTGACTTCGGCCAATGTCATCACCTTTTTAATACGTATTCTCCGAGAGTCACTTTCTTTCACTCCTTGAAGACACAGCTTGTATTTTAGTCATACAAATAACTAAAACTTAAAAAAATACAAAGCTTTAGAAATAATATAAAACAGCATAATATTCCAGCCAACAATAACTTGTACTCGTACTAGCATTTCATAATGTTTATTATTTTAGCGTTAAGTTGCAATTGCATCGTGTAATGTGGCCATAAATCACGCATTACAGTATTTTACTCTCGCGTTTCCTTTATAATGTCCCTTGAAGTCGCTGTAAAGTTTTAAGCTACTAAGCTATTATAGTTCAAACGATTGTAACAACCGTGTTTATTATCCTAACGCTGAAAGTTATTTGCTTTTTACTTTTTTTGCGTTTTTTAAAGATATTTTTAATTATCTTTTGTTTTCCTATCTATTAATATTATTGTTAAATAACTTTATGTTCCGTATACTTAATATTTGGAAATGCAAAAAAAAACTATTTGGAATCTACTACATTTTCTTGCCCTTGAAGTCTTGAACATATTATTACATATTTTTTGATTTTTTCTTAATTTTATTTCATAATATATATGAAAGTACCACAAACAAAAACATCAAGAAAATGTAAAAATTTTTTTACATTTATTTTATGTACACTTGTCATTAAATTCTAATCCAAAAACAAGAACAGAAATAGAGTAAAAAAATATAGATAAATAAATAAATATGTAAATTCCTCGGGCGTACGCAAAGGGTCCTTGTCACACGAACACAAAAGCTCTTACCATTGCCCTTCGCAAAATCACTTATTATATACGAACGTATTTATAATTATACGTCACTAATTATTATATTCTAGTCATTTCTACCTTTCAAACTAATATAACTAGTCTTAAAACTTAACTTCAATGTTGCAAATTTGGTTTTTAATATACTAAATTATGCATTTTCATGACAAAAAAATGTTTTTACAGGTTTTTTTAAGTAGAAATGATATAAAAATGTAAATTAAACATGTATATCTCGGGCGTACGTAGAGGGCTCTTACCGCACTCGAGCATAAAGGCACTCATCATTGCCCTTCGTGTTCCGATCACTTATTATTTCCGAACGCTATTGTTCTAAGCTCAAATTGCGCGACAAAGTCGTGCGTGTACGTCATTATGTTTTTTTTTTCATTATTTTTTTTGAAATTATTATTACGCTTATACTTCTGACAGCATGGCTTTATATTTATAATTAACTTTAAAATTTAAATTATTACAACTTACTTTATTAATAAAAAAATGTTGAAGGGGTATAATAAATGTTAAATATGGATAAGAATATGATATTCTTAATATACTATCCATAGTATACGCAAGCTATTACAAATTACAGTGTTAACCGTTTTTTAATTGTTTCTAGTTAAAAAAGAACACAAATTTCCAGTTAAATGCTCTAAACTATAATCAATAAAGTTATACCTAACTGAGTACTAATGACGTATAAAGTAATTGTCTGCCATTTTTATTCCCCTACAATTATTGTGTATTCATTAAAGAATAATTTCACATTCACATTAATATAAGAATAATTAGACGTATAGACGTTCATTTACGTCGAACTTTTATGAACCATTATATTTCGCAGAAGCCACATAAACACATAGCATTAAAAACACATAATGGCGTACAATCAACAGTTTTTAGAATTAGACATCAAGCGCTGGCCGAAAAGGAAAAAAAACCCAATAATTATAAAGCGCGCGTAATTCTAATTTCGAATTCAAATTAAAGCCGCTTAATGCGCGGGAGCGACCCCGGTGAAAAAAAAGAGTTGACGAGTGCTCAGAGGGTGGTAATTTTTCATTAATTTAAGTTCACCATTCCCTGTTTTGTTTGTTTTTAATCGCATTTCTAATTAATCCCGTCGAGAATAACGTGACAACTGTCGACTATGGCGATGGCGGGGCATTTTTTTCGAGCAGTACAGCAGATGTCGGCCGATTTCCATTTGTTTCTGAGATTAATGATTCGGTGCGATTGTGAATTTTTCCGGTCGGCTTTTGTTGTTTTAGAAGCAATTTGTCCGCTTACTTTTGTAGAGCGTTCGTTAAAGCTTCGACGAATGATATTCGAGAACGAAAAGCATTAAGCGAAAAGGGTATACTGTTAAAATAATCTCAGTTAAGTATTCAGCAATCCGTACTAATGGCTCGTTGTTATGCTGTTTGTACTATATCCGTCTATATATGTAGATATATAGATAGATATATAGATAGAGATGGATGCGCTTAACTCGCGAAAAACTGTTTCTGTCACGCTTGTGATCATGTCTACGGGTAATGTTTCTTTTTATATTAATTTATTTAATGTATTATTATAATGGCGGCTTCTTTGTATACTTATCTCTATCGACACGTGTTCGTCATCATGCGATAATTGTAAATAATAGACTTTTAGTTCCACCGATTTAGTGTGAGTCGGGTTAAAAAACTACTTTAAAAAGTTGCCTAACTTATGAACTAATCAAGGTTTTAAGCTCATACCTCCTTAACAGATGTACAAATAGTAAACAAAGTGATAAGGAATTCCTAAAAATGCATAGGTTTCAGTCTTAATAAAAATAATAGCAATTAAAAGGAATAGATTTAGGGGTTATTAACTGAGTGGTGACATTATCTATATATATAAAAGGACTTGTCCTCACTGACTGAGGTAAGACGCACGCACAGCTGTAACCGCTGATAGTAGAAACGTGAAATTTGGACAGATGTTTACTTTTGTAATCTGGACATCCACTAAGAAGGGATTTTGCAAAATTTTAACCCTAAAGGGGTGAAATAAGGGTTGAAAGTTTATATGGAAAAAAATTAAAGCTACACTGATTTTTATGAAATTGTAAATTCAGACTCTGAAAAATATTTAATTGAACACGTGTTTCATGGTTTTTTAGAATTTACCTCCTAAGAGTGCCAATAAGGGGTTGAAAGTTTTATGGAAAAATCTTTAAATCGCCACCGATTTTTATCAAATTTGATATTTAGACTTAAAAATATTTCATTGAGCACGTTTTTTATGGTTTATTAAAATTCACCCCTAAGGGTACAAATAAGCAGGCGAAGCTGCGCGCGTCCGCTAGTCATTTATATAATTTAGGTTAAGTAACGTTCACGCTGGACAGATGGGTGTGCGTTTGACGTCTTGCGTGCTTCAGAGAGAACGTTAAATAGTTGTTTACTGGTAAGTGATTTAGTATCATGGCATTAGGAACAGTTAGGATATCTATATAATTCTGATATCTATGTTATTCGGTCCGTCTAATAAGCTTAGCCTTAATTACCATTTTGTAAGAGAGCCTGTTTTATTATTCTTAAGTTACCTTAGTTACTTATTTCAATACCATAAATGGCAATATAAAGAACAGCGGATTAATATATTAGGAAAATTAATATATACATTTGAAATATAATATGTAACTGGACTATTTTTTTGATAATATATGTATTACTAAATTAAATTAATTTATAAATATAGTTTCAACATACAAAGCCGTTACGCATCTGCTAGTACAAGTGTTATTTGCATCAAGACATGTTTTCGATGTCATTTGATAATTTCTTTAAAATATTCTACTTATTTTTTATGTAATCTTTCCATACATAAGTGTGTAGCTCAATAAATATATATTGGTACACATATATTTTATATAAGACCGGTGTGGATCGGTAACATTTTCCTACTGAATGTCGAGTTTTATTTGAATCACAGCCGATAGTCAAGAACTTTTAATTGGTTAACTAAATATACGACATGGTTTTGGGGTTTTTTTATGTTTTGAGTTTTTGTGTTTACATATTTTCGTAAAAGTCATAGATGTACCTAAAATCTAATGCAACAAATATAAAAATAAGTTAAGACACTCCGTTCCTCATTTTCCAAATTCTGGACGCCTTGCTATTGAGTGGCGAAACTCTACGGCGCTCCTCAACATCAAAGCGAAGGAATGAAAATAATAATAATAATAATAATAAAAAATATATTTATTTCAGTTTCACATTTTCTTTAGCTGTGTGAAGTAATGAGACTAACCTATTAAGTTATAGTAAAACTAGTACTTGTGTAAGGTGGCCCCGCTCTTCCTTAACACTTCATACATTTGTGGAAATCAATATCTATACAATATCAATATATATCTAAGTTTAAACGTAATTTAATCTTAAATAACAATAAAAACAAAAATAAAAGTAAAAATAAAAATACAAGTAAAAATAAAAATACGGGCAAGACGATTTGTTTGAGGGTGTATGTATGTGGGTGTACATGTTTATTTAGAGTGCGTGTTTATGTATTAGAATCCATTAGGGCTTCTGTAGCATCGTAATTTAATGATAATAACCAGGCTGTTAATATTTTCTTAAATTGATAAATACTCGTACATAAAGGATTAATATGATTTTTTTTGTTTATTTTATTATATAAAAATCTAGACCGATTTGTAAATTGGCTATTGCCAAATTTTGTTCTCATGGGAGGAATATATGCAGTCACAATTCTTCTTTGATTTTGTAGTATGGAGTTGCTTGAGAAGGTGGTGACTCTATGCACTTTTACAGTACTTTGGAGTATATATAGCTTTCAAAAACAAATACAAAAACAAATTATATATCATTTCCTCGACTGGGAATCGTATGCACAACCTGTCGAGTATACAGTCACACGCTTATGCCCCTTCGCCACTACCGACCCCACTAAAATTTATTCTTACAAGTCGTCACCGACAATTACCTAGTTATTTCAAACAACTATCAAGACAGACAAACAAATATTAAATTGTATAATTGAGACAGTTATAGTAAAACTACAGGCTTTGTATAATGTAAATGTTATGTTAAGACTACTCAGTATAAGCCCGTGTTGCTACGCAAGCCATGCGTGAGAAGTAATGTCCACAATTCAGTGCTGGCGAGTTCCGAATCTCTTGCGAGCTCGATGCATTTGACTTAAATCCATTGTGTATGGAACTGGGACGTTTATCAATGTCTCTAATGATAATCAGAATTTACGGGTTAGGTTTGTTATATACTTACATTACTTACATAAGTATATTTGTTTTTGTTAGTTTGTATTTAAGTAGTTTGAGATAAGTTGATTTTAATGAGGGTAGTTGTATGTAATACTATAATTGATTTGTTTAACTTGCTTTAAGATGGATAAGAGAGCGTCTTTTATATGTAAGAACTGAACAGTTGTATGAACGAAAATATGTAAATATGATTCATAATTAAATATTACATAATATACTCAAAAGAAAGCTTTATTACCAGTATTTTAGAAATAAGACTTTATGGGCGGTCCAATTGTATGATGATTTTTCTTAGTGTTTTTGCTTCTCGCTTAGTCCCAATTTTGTTTTTGCGTACTTCTTTTGCCTCTGCTACCGTCTTCAACTGCTTCATACACGCCTTCCGAGGGGTTCTTTTTACGTGATATTTCTCCAGTACCATCAATACTGTGTTTTCAAAGTTCAACTGATGTCTTCTCCAGCCTCTTTTACCAATCACACTTTCTCTATAAATCTCTATTTTTCTTAGTCTTAGTTAATTAATTTAAGTAACTTTTAATAATGGCATAAATGAAAGGATACAAGCCGTATTTCAAAATTTTCTTCTAACATATTTGTCATTCAGTTGCCTACTATCCACCCATTCAGAGAGATTTGAGTAGGGCAGCATGGACACTGAGGTTCTCAGTACGCCACGACAGATTTACAAAGTGGTTCGTGCCAAAATGATGTAAACTAAAAATACCTACTTTACATATATATATGCAGAAAACACTTTTTTATATTATAACTTATTTAAACCGTTTTTAACTCTACTGCTTCTCCATCAATAGCATAATATTTTGATTAAATTATAAAGTGTTAAATAAACCTAATATATACACGGTTAAGATTATAAAACTAAGATAAGGAATTTGAACTCACATCTATCGTAAATGATGAGATAAATTCCACTGCACCGCGACGACGTACTGCTATGATAGCCTCTATATATAATCCAGCTTTGTACGTAGCGATATTGTCCGCAGTGAGCCATAAATGTCTTGAGCTTTTGCGTTAGAACTATCGAGATTTATTAAATAACAGTAAGATTGTAGTAAAAATGTGTTAAGATTTTTATTATATTTATATTGTAATGCGAAATTAATATTTTATTTCTTCTGAAGTAAATAATAAACAAATAATTTTATTTTATATTGCATGAAAATTCTTTTAGAAAAGTAGACATTTTTATATACCTTCTATTTATATGTAAATGTAACGAAAAACTATTTATAAGCATATTGTCGGTTATGCTTCATGAAACTTGGGAACCTATTGTTAAGACACTCCGTTTCCACTAAGACACTTTTGTTCACCAATTTCCGCCGAATTCTGGAAGCATTGTGTGTTGACTAACAGAACTCACCGCCACATTATTAGAATCTATTAAATCAAGCTTCCAACCTCAAGAAAATATTTTGCAAAAAAAGACCTCCAAAAAGCACACCTTCCAACTTCATTAAAACACATAATCAAGTCCCATGAAAATCTCTACTCATCCCAAAAGCTAATAACGAACCATCGTCGTCTAGATAGGCAAAAGATTACAGCACAAAGGTCTAGGGTGTTAACAGTAGGAACAGCTAACCTAGTGCCAAAATAGCCCACACCTTAATATATAATAGGTGTATAGCCTACAGTCTGCAGTGGACTATAAGTGTCTGGTGCCTGTAAATTTTCGGAGGCGATCTGCGGCCGGTCTTTGTACTATTAATTTGTAATGTCCCCCCCTTGCTGTACATGGAGGACGGAAGGCGGATAAGTCGAGGCTTTTGATGGCTATCGACTATCGGTTATGTGGCTTAGCTTCGAGTGTTAAGATTTTGATCTCGATTTTATACTTTAGTTGTATTTGGAATTTTAGAATTAATATTTAAATATTTTTTTCTGGTGTCGAGGCAAAGGGGGGGATTGAGTTCCGCCACGAAATGCCTCCAGAATTTTGCGGAAATTGTGGAATGGAGTATATTGACACTAACTCTTGCGTTGACTAACAGTTAGGTGTGACTATAGTATAAAATATATTATTATTTATTAATATCTTTTAATATTTACTACATCACACTGTAGTGATATTATAAAATGAACGTAAAACTATTTATTTCATTGTCTGTATAAACACGTCTGTTCAGTTAAATTTACATTTTATTATTTACATAAATACCAACCTGAGGTGGATTTATGAATGAAAATGTAATTTTGAAATTCTACAACAACATTTCATTTGTACTATTAAACTGTATATTAGTTATTTTAAATATTATAAAAAAACAACAAGATTGAAAGTCAAAACTAAATGGATATCTCGTGATGTATCGATGCATCGTGGTCCAGTCCTCGATCTTCAACGGGGGTCCGCGTTTCCGATAGGATTAAGCCAGACTTACTGCTCGGTCAGAAACTCGGCGCGACGCAGTCACCCCCTTGGATGCCCACCTCTCCCCACCCCTGGCCCATCCCCCTGCCGCATTAGGAGCAATCATATTCGACGGCTGCTACGTTTTGGCATCAGTTCCTATTGCTTACGGCCAGCTATTTGGAGAACAATGATCTGTGGTGTCTTATTGTTTAATGTCGTTAAGGTTGGGATTTGTTTGATGGTTAGTCCGGGTTCCGCATGTTAGTTCTCGTTTAATATTCCCGTCGGTTACATAATAGAATTGTTTAGGTTTTCTGATATCACATTTTAATTCTTGTGATGTTACTTTCGTAAGGCGTTCAGGTGTACGTATATATTTTGTATACATATATAAATAAACTTTAAAGACACTTTAAACATAATATAATACATCATTTAATACAGTTTCCTTTGCATAGTAAGAAATCATTGTAATATTTTATTGTTCAATTTATCACTGACAAGTAAAACTATAAGCGGAATCGTTAGATCATTATTGGATGCGGTAATACTTTCCCAGTACTCGTACTGTTAGGGTTTCCAGCTAAGTGATCTGAGTGTGATAAATAATGCATGCAGCGCTAGGGTTACACTTAGTATGAATATTTCATTGCCTATTTTTATTAAAGCGATTTTAATAGATTATCAATTCATTTTATCATTCTTTTTTTAAAAGAAAATGTAACACAAAATCCTCCTTTTCGTTTTGTTTTTATTTTAAGTATTTTTAATAAATCATATAATATAATGAATTAAATCAAAACAAACACAGAAATGAGTCACCTATCAGGTTATATCACTCAATTTAACGTTCACCAAATAACAATGGAAACAAACCAAGTAAGCGAAACGTATTATGAAATCCTTAATCCGCAAAGTTGTTTCGTCGATATTCGGGGGTTCCCCCAGGTAGGCGGGATATTCCTTCCCGGACCGGCTTGACCTACTTCCAGACGCGTTGGGGACGGTCATGGTTGCGTTCTTTCCACATTCCTTATGTGTGTCCCTTTTTGTGGATTTGCTTTGGATTGTTTCCTTTTTCTATTGACTTTGAATTGTTTTTTGTAAAGGTGTTTGGAGGTTTTGTGGGTAATAATAGTAGGTAAGGTAGTAAGTAGTTAAGTAGGTAGGTAGGTAGTAAGTAAGGTAGGTAGTATTTAGGTAGGTAAGAATATTTTGTTTGTTATTATTGTTTTTGTTGTGGACATCATGGCTTAGACACATATATACTAATAAGAAAACATTTGGTACTCTATTTTTCGCTACGAAGAAATTATATACCTCGTGTGATGAACTTTTCTCTATGAAAGATAAATGTTTAATTTTTCAAAAATATTTTGTACAAAAAATGATTTAACAATTGGATATTTGAGAATATTTATTTTTAATTTCTGATTATCAGACTATAAAGTTTATATGACTTACATAATTTAAGTAAATAATGTCAGCCTTAATATCCAATGAGAAAACATCATTGTTTGACCTACATACGGAGCCTGGGTCATGGTTGCATGGGTCTTTTAGCAGTTTCCTTTTTAACTTCCTTTCGTTTTAATCGCGATGGTTTCTTCTAAAATTGCTTGCTATCAACAAAATATACGTAAATAATTAGCTAGCACTGTGACGCAGTTGAACCCTCTTAACTTTTGTGAGTTTAAAAACACATTAAAATGATAGGCGAAAAGAACTTAGTATTAAGACACTCTGTTCTCAGCTTCCCATTCGCATTGGTGCCTTGTTTTACTAAAGTGGTGATACGTAAATCATTTAATAATTAACAATTATTAGTAGAAACGGGAATGAATTCACCACTATCGCCTTTATAGCCAGTCAAAGTATCACTGCACCGAGATATTTCACTAAAATAAACTTCATGTTCTACACAAAAGTAGATATTACCATATTTTTTAAGCTTTAAGCGCAAAGGCACAAATGTGTGACTATTGACGCGACAGGTTGTAGGTTCGATTCCCTCTCGAGGAAATGAAATATTGAATATTTTCATTTCATCGCTCTAGTAACGAGGTAAAGCGCGTCATTGAGTTCTACCAATCAATTCAACGGAAAGTGAGGGACGGAAGTGTCTAAATGGGAACGGAATATCTTAACACTAAGTTCCCAATTTATACTGCCTACCCTGCTATAAAAAAGACATACATATATTAAAAAAAACACACTACAAAATTTCAAAGAGCTTTCACACGTCTCATACAAAATTAAAGGGAGTTTTCCTTTCTAATTCGATGAGACTTGGATCTATTTGCAGGCTCATTGGGGTGGGTCAGGGTTTACGTTCTTTTGTAACTCCGCTTGCTATTTTGCGAGGCAGCGTTTTCCTTTTTGTGTGTTTCGTACGATCGACTTCTAATCTTTATTTGCGTTTAACTTATAGGGGATGTGGTCAGCTTATTACTTGTTGTTATTTCACCGTGTTGCTCAGTTGACGGTCTGACTTGAATTATTAGTCAATAATTATAGGTTCTTATTATCCATCTCTGTCATCTTAAAATTGTATGCGTTTTTGTTTTAATTGGTTACATCATTTCTTAAAATATACGGAATGTAGACTCTAGAAAAATTTGGCGGAAAGTGGAGAACGGAGTGTGTACCTCTGTCTACTCGCAACTGCCTACTTTGCGAGATACAGCGTGAACCTGATTTAATTTTTAATTTTCAAATTAAAAACAACAAATAATTCTAATATAAATTGCAGACGAGTCGGGATGCGAGGCTGATATGCTGGAGGGCGAGGGGGGCCGGCACTCGCCGCCCCGGCCGCAGCAAGAGCCCATCAACCTCAAGAATGAGGTGAGTCTCTTAACCTAACCTCTTTACTTATTACAACACATTGTTACCATTTCTACACTCCTACTATACACGTACTTATGGATTTGTATAGAAATCTTGTCTGCTTTTGAGGAGATTATTTTAGAAGGCTTTGTCTAGCTTACTACTTATTTTTTTTTTGTTTTTTTTCTTTTTCAACTTCATGCCTTATACCTTATATAGCAGGGTGAGGTAGAGAGAAATTAATGTTATGACACTTCTCCACTTTCCGCTGACTTTTTTAAACATTGCCTGTGGAGAAGATAGCGGAGAAATGAAAATAATTATTTCCCCCGAGTGGGAATCGAACCCAAAGCCGCTGTTATACGCCGTGCGTCAGCGCCACGAGTTTGTAGTAAGTTAATCATATTTGTAAATACAAAATTTGAGAAGTTTTTGAACACTTTGTTAGGAGATTTGAGGAAAAGAGAGTGAGTGTGAAGGAGAAGAAAAGAAAAAAAATGTTTTCTAATCAGTATCTTAACATAATTTTCCTATTTATTTCAACACATTGGTTTTATTGTTACACTTCTCTTATACTCGTATTTATAGAATAGCCTTGTCTGCTTTTGAGAAGATTATTTTAGAAGGCTTCGCGTAGCTTACTACTTAATTATAAGTGTTAATCATATTTGTAATTTCAAATTACGCAATTTAAGTGCTTTTCAACACTTTGTACGAGGACTAGAGAGAAATAAAACAAGTGACAAAGAAAGAGAGATTAAAGGAAGAGTTTCCTTATGAGTGACTCAACTTAATTTCTTTACTCTAACACATTATTTTTACTTTTGTCTATTCTTGTAAATTTTTGTGGTTATATTAGAAAGCTTTTTCTAGGCACTTGTATTAAAAAAACCTGTGTATTGTCAACATGTTCAGTATTTTTTATACTTCTTCTTTATCAGATTTCATATGGATTGCTAATCTTAACCTTACTATTTGCATACTATGCTCAAAGTCATAATATAGAATAGAATAGTAGTCTTGTCTGCTTTTCCGAAGATTACTTGAGAAGGCTTTTTCTTACAACACCTAGTGTATAGTTTAATAATAGTCATTGTATAATTCTGAATATTTATTTAGAAAATGAGTATGTAGAGAGAGTAAAGTAAGGAGAGATAAAAACGAGAAAAAATATTTGAAGTAAAGTAAAGTTAAATTATAATACAAAAATGGCAAGTTATCAGGAAATATTATAAAGTGAATTTTTCTTAATATACTAAAAATATTATAAATCAATAGTTAAATTTCAATTACTTCAAGTCCTAGAAATTTTTAAAAGTTTGTAAAGCTATATATAGCTAATATTCGTTCGTTTGCTAAAATATTATTTTTACCATAATAAAGAAACATAAAAAGAAACATAAATACGTACAAAATATTAGTATAAATCTAAAGTACATTGTCACGGTCGAAATTTCAAGACAAATTTTATTTTTGTAAATGAGTCAAGCCTCTTGACATTCTGCCTCTTCACTTTATTAAGATGCATTGTTTATATTTCTTTGTTACGTCTTGAGAAAATTGTAAGACAATTATTATAGCAGAACTAATTAGTTTATTTTTACATTCATTCTAAAAGTTTTTTGTTTACATGTTATCGTTTATATATATCTAAAGTTATTTTTTGCAATTTCTATGGAGAATATTAATAATTCAAAAACAGTAAAATCTTTATATAATATTGTTATAATAAAGTATTTTTAGTAAATTGCTAGTGTTAGATATGAGTAACGGAAAGGAATTCACTTCAGAACACAAAACCTCGAATCTCATATCAAAGAGGTTTTAGATTCAAAACTGGAATATTTTTTTGAGAAATAAGTATCTTCAAATTTAAACTGAAAAAAACGTATACAAATATATATTATAATTATCTTTTGTGTACCGTCCTACTAGAATAAAATATAACTCGGTTATATTTAAATATATTATACATATTTTAGACGAAAGTGGAAAAATAGATCTCTTATTGTGTTTTCGCTCATTTCTTACTTGTCCTGCCTAAAATATTACAAGGATATTAGAAATCAAATCAAAAATATCAATGATTTAAAATCTTCTCAGCCATAAGAAAAAAATTCTGTCACAAGTAATAAAAACACTCTTAATCCGCAAAAGGGCGATACAAACGATATCAAAAAGAAGGCCGGGGTGCGACCGGAGACTCACTTTAGTGTGAAATAGGCAGACAACGCCGTTCTACGTCAAAGGAATACGCCGATCATTTAGTTTATAGGCTTTGCTGTTGTATATTGAGTTTTTTAAAACGATAGTTTCATCAGTTTTTCATTTTTTATTAAGTTCTTTTTTCATTTTGTTAGTGAAGATTATATACAAATTATCGTTTCTTAATTCCCTTGTTATGTTAAAAGTAACGTAAAAGAACGGAAAGCGTGAGAAATACATGCAAAAATTATTTATAAGCCTACTCATAAAAGAAATATCTAATGAATTGAAGCAGCAGTCAGAAATTAAAGCTCAGAGCTCAATTTAACACCAAATCAGAAGAACGCCCAACAAAACCACCCACCAGATCCTCAAAACAAACGGCCCCGATGTTTTTCTTCGCAAGCACGTGGCTGAAAGAGTACGAACAAGGACAAAGTTAAGTGCGAATATGCGCGCTTAATTTTCAAGTGTTGACCGTCGAGTTAGGCTCGGGCGGTAAAAAGACGAGTCGGCTCAAAAGGTCCTCACGAATGCGCCGAAAGACTAAACATCCACCGCTTCGTTAGTGCTCCCGGAAAAAATTTTTCGAAACCGACCAATCGGCGAGGCACCGGCGCAACCTACTTGCTTCAGAATCTATAGTATCGATTAGTGAGCTTTTTTATCCGCACGCACACACACCGCCGTCGCGGGGGCCAGCCTTTTTAACAATCTTTTTTTCGACCACCCCGTCCTACCCCCGAAACCGCCATGTCCATCGCGCGGATGCAAAGACCACCCCGCAGCCCTACCCCCCCACGTATAGCGGCATTGAAAATGGAATTTCCATGAGTGATGGAGTGTCAAACGGGAAGTGCAAAAACGAGAAAAAGTACATTATGTTAATTATTGAACGCGGCCCGTGGGTACTCCGGGTTCGAATTGAGTGTCATGTCGCATTGTCACTGCGTCGCCGTGACGCCGTGACGCCGTGACGCAGTACACTACTTAACTTTACTTTTTGTTTTCTCGTCAACATTAAAAATGTAAGCGCGCGGAATTTTTAGTTCCCTACTGAATATATACATTCGCCCAGAAATCCCGAATAATTCACTTCCATTCCCATGAAATTAGGTCGCATGCTTAGTTTTATAAAAGTATTTAAAAATCTAATATAAAATGAATGAATCCTTAAATAAAGACACCCGACCGACCTCAACCCCTATCGCATAAGTTTAAAAAACTGAAATATCAACCAAAACAAATACGTGGAGCGAGATACAAGTTGCTAAGCGCGCTCCCAACATTCCTGTACGTACATGTTGTTTTGGCGCCAATTCTTTAGATCGAGTTATCAATGAACTAGAATTAACGTTCTCATGTCTTTTGCTTTTTTTCTGTCGATCTAATGCGAAAAAGAAGAGCCTTGTTGATATGAAATGTAAATCATACTTTCCTTGCTTCGTTTGTCATATTTATTTGAGCAATATTAGGTGCATTTAGTAAGATCCCTCTTTTCAAAGATCCCACTTAAATTTCTGCATCTTTAAATCGTTAAGTCTATCGACAAGCGCAATTATCGCGTTTGGATTTCATAATCCTTTAAGCAGTAATCGAAGTTCGACATCGCAACTATACCGACAGACGCTTTACTAATGGAAATCCCGAAAAAATATCGGGAAAAATTGTAAAAAAAAAGAAAAAAAACGCAAGCACATTTGAATGAAAATTGGGTGGGGGCGGGCGGCGCGGTCCGGCGGCCGATCGCCTATTATTATTATTATTACTGGCATTATATCTGCATTTTTTCCCGCGCACGGAGGCGCCGCCATGTTTATTTTTCTTCGTTTTTCTTTTTTTCGGGAAATCGGCGGGCGCTGTGGGGGGGCACATGTGCGATACAGCTACAGCGAACTATGCGATGTCTACAAGTGGACGAACATTTAAATTGGCTCTCATCAAATATTGACTGCGTGTAGTTTTTTTCATTAACCGGTGGGCTTTTTTGCGAGATTTCCTCTTCGATACAGTATCAATTGGAATCAGCGTTTCCTTTCAAATACCTGGATCGTTAATTTGTAAAATTCAATGTTTTTAGATTTTTATGGACGTTACCTTCAAAAGTTAGCAGTGTGCAGTTCGCGCTATGCTCAAAGCCGAGTGCCAGAGTGGCACACGCCGTACACAATGTTTTTATCGCACCCATCCATCCATATACGTATCCATCCATTGTATCGTGTGTACATTTGTCTGTCTGTTTACTTTAGCGTGTAGTATGAAGAGCATCAGCTCGGCTTGCGCCAACGCTTCCGCGAAACTTATTGGAACTGCTTAAGGAGATTGCTGCATATATATTCTTTATATACGTAATTTATGATTGTTGGTAGCATTAGAAAACTTAAACCTATTATAATAACGAATACAATTGGAATATTTGCTAGGTGCGATATTAAATAGAAAGAAGCGACACAAAGGTGATCAAATTCTACAAAAAAAAATAACGTTATAAGCGCGCTGCAACGCGGCAAATTTATTATCATTAAAAAATGCAAAAAATCATAATTAAAGGGGTGGCGGTGGGGTGTATCCCATTTTTTATTTTAATTGCCTTGTAAATTTACAAACTTATAGTGAAAATGTCGGGGCGATTCTTTTCCATGTATATTATGCGGTTTGGATATTTCTAGCCGTGCCGCGGATTGTTTGTGACGCAAAGTGCTTTATGTATTTTAATGTTACGAATGTATTTCGGACAGAAAATAAATTCTTTTTGTACCCATTGACTCTTGCTGTTGCGCACTTTAACGATTTGCTCAACCGAGAGGCTATAGTTTGGGGGCTATTCAATACACACTCGTGTTTTGCACGGAGGTCTACCTATTATTATAAAGACGACAAATTGGAATTATTCGTATTATGATCATGATATACGTACAAATATTTATTGTTTTTAATTAATTTTAAAAATTTACTTCTGTTGTTTCGAAGATTTTGTTTTTTTTTTTTTTCAATTTTTTTTCGCTGTAGCCTTAATTATCTTGAATGTATCTCTAGTGTACGTAAGTATCGGTTTCTTCATAAAGAAAAAGTACTTTATAAATTACCATGTAATGAATATTTCAATATTTATTGTCCAAATTTCAATAAAAAGGTTTTATTGACAAAAGAAACAAAATTAATGAACTTCGGCAGTATTGTAGTTAAATAAAAGTTATTGTTAAAAATTAATTTAGAGTGAGGAGTCCAATAGTAATTTTGAAAAAATAGGTAAAAGATTTTTTTAAAAGCATACAGATTTAAGCTTGGACTTTCGAATCATCAGAATTCCGAACTTATCACAAAACTCGTTATCCTTAGTATTCTTATAAGTGTTAATGGTATATATCAGTAGAAACAAAATAATAATAAGGTAAAAATGTCGAAATGTCGTACTTAGATTGGTTGGAGAGAACGATAAATAAAAAATCATTAAAAACATTAAATATCCTGAAACAAATAATAATATAATCCATATTTTTCACAAAAATATGGCAACACTATGTCCCCAATTCGTCCCTTAAGGTACGAACAAAGCTGTCTATAGCAGAAAAAAACGTTAATTACTTACATTTTTTGATACTTTTTTTTAAACGTACGAGTTATCTTTGATGGCGGAGGGTGAACAACGCAATTGAGTGTCCATTCCCCACTGCGTGCCTTTTAGTAGCAAAATGCACGGTTAATATATGTTGTATAGTTTGTTCAAAATATATTTAATCTGGATAGTACTTTTTTAACTTTACTCTGTTTTTTTTTTCAAAAATATCTTTTATTAGGTTGATTATAATAATAATATTATTGTAAATTGTTCAAATGAGAATTGCTATGGCGTTGTTAGAAACTTTTTTAAAGAGCATGCCATTTTTTTGATAATAAGATGATTAAATTAATAGCAAGGCAGCATTTATTTTATATCATCGACACAAACGGGAATAAACACACAACCTGTTGTTTAGTCTCACGTTTGCGCCAATGCGTCAAGGCAGTTTTATATATGTACAAGTATAAGTTAGTTTGGCCGGTCGCCATACATACCGTGTAATCACTCACTTAGTGCTTAATACGCTAGCCTAGCTCTCGTTGTTAGGTTGAAACAAAACAAACGAAGTTTTACTAAGTTTTCTTTTCTCATATAAATTGTATCATTAATATATTATAGTCTTTAGTACGACAGACAGAACAGAGAAACGACTAAATTTATATAATAACATAATTTAGGTCCAACATGACACATTTCATATACTTTAGTTTGACTTATCCATATAAAAATATTTCCAAAAAAAAAAACCTCCCGTACACCCATATATCAAAAAGTTCAAAACTCCCAAAACTCACTTTTACCACTTTAGTCCGGCATAACCCCTATGATACGGCATTAGGGGTTAGAATCGTTATATCTAGGGGGTAACAAATGCTAGTGGCCGGTCAGAGACGGTGATTGATCAAAGTAATTTGTCAGGTTCGCGACGCGGCTGCAAGCATTGCTATTAGCACGTGATTCTAAGTCTAATGCGACCGAATTTAGTTTTAATTACATTGCTACTATGGTGATTGTTGTTTTTGTTTTGTATGTAAAGTTTTTAGTTAGGTAATAATATGGAAGTGATCAAAAGATAAAAATGGATATAAGTTACTATAATTATGTTTTTAATATCTATTTTATCTCTATTTCAATCAGTCAATATAGCTAAATTGAATATTTAAAAAAACTAATGTTATTATTATGTCTTTTGTAAAGGTTTATTCTGCTAAAGTTTTAATTTTGATTTCAAACATACGATAGGTAGGTAGCATCATTGGAGACAATGATGAAACTGTTTTGATTACTAATAAAAATGTATGTTATTTTATATCTTATCTTATTTTATTTTATACACAATACTCAATTATGAATATAAAAATAATGTGTAAACGAGTATAGGCTTGCTTGTAATAATGCAAAACTACTCAAACCGCTATTTCTAGCTTCAAGTTCAGCTTTTTTAGCTCAATCCTAGCAGAACCTTATGACCTTACACAATTTAATATAATATAATTGATTGAGCAATTCCATAACTAGATATCTACAGAATCTTATATCTACGGCAAGTAAAAACAAACAACTAAACAAAAAAATTTCCTACAATCGATACCTGCTCCAATGATATTCAAACAAATTGTACACTTAATAATAAAACAATTCGCAATAAACATTCAAAGTAACTGTTATTAAAATGCGGTTCACGTACATTTCATAATGTAATATTGGTATTTTTCCATAGGTACTCACTAGGACTTGGTATATACTCGTAGATCGTTTGTGGCGTTGAGATCTTTTCAATTAACGTTTCACCCTTTCGATTGTAATTCGCTTTGTAATGACACACGCCATTAAGATTCAATAAAGATAGGTAGGTCTTGTTTGGTTATCTAAATATGGTGACTTTTTTTGAGCTTCACGCATTTTTATCCCGCATATATAACGGTAGATAGAGGTAACCTAGTGTTAAGACACTCCGTTTCCTTTCTGCTGATATTTTGTAGGTATTGCGTGTTAGTGGAGGAATTCAACGCTGCACTTTTTGCTTTCGTATCAGTTAATTAATTTAAATATTAATAATTAATATTTCATTTCCCCGACTGGAAGTCGAATCCAGAACCTGTCGCGTTTACATTAGAGATTATTTGATATCATTTATATATTTTATTGATCGTTTAATAAAAGAAATATAATAAAAATATATTCTATAAGCTTATTATGTTTTCAAAAGTAGTCGTTACAAATAAACAAGTAGTAATAAAATGTATATTATAACGATATAATTAAATAACTTTCACTCTATTTTTTTTATAATGATTTACTGTACGGGATACAGCGTCAACCTAAAAAACAGATCTTTATTATAGTTTCCAATTTTTTTTCCTTACACAATAAGATATTTTTTTTAAAAATTTAATGAATTTGAAATTCATTCTTTTACTCATCACAAGTCTGTTTTAATATAACCCATTAAGGTATATTTTGTATTTGAACTAACAACCATCAGTCTCTCTCACGATCAGTTTTACAGTACAGTCTCTATTTTTTACTACATAACGTTGTTGCCAAATACATAGAATATGTACCTATAATATAAACATACATTGATATATTCTAAACAAAACAAACAAATAAAACATTAGAAACACAAACGAATGCATGTACTCGTATCTAACTGAAAGCTAATCTACAATATGCATACATACATTGATTCATAATGCTTTTTTTATATTATGCAATTGAAAATGAAATCGTACAAATAAAGCTTGATATAAAGTACAAACAACGAACGTACGGTAGGAACATCTCACGAATAAAACGAGTTCGAATCAATAGATCTCATCGAGGACGAGATAATGGCTTGTCACCTATCAGTGCACCCAATAAGGCAATAATCAGACCAGCTTAGACGTACGCTTAGAAATGCAAATAATGTGAGTGGTGGGTTTAGGTTAGTTTTGTTTAATATTGACATATATTGGTGGTTGTTTTAATAAATGTCTTTTATATTATAAATATAGAGTATTCATTTTGGGTATGGATTCTGGTAAAACTATCAGAAGTTTTGTGTACTTTTTTGGATATTGCGATTTTTTATTAGAAAATTTTATTTTAAAATTATTATTCTTTTAAAAATCTTTATAAATGTGTTATTTACTTAATATTTTTCTACTATATTTCTATATATTTATAGACGATATTTGCTTATAAATCAAGTTTTAAGCGTTCGACCCGCGGCGTTCCGCCCGCCCGTTTGCGCGGGGCACCCAGCCCATCCTCTGAAAATGGAGCGGCCGATAAAAAAGGTAACGAATTATAAAAAAAACGGAGGCACAATCGCGAGCGCGGATGTGTGGGCGGCGGTGGGAGAAATGAAATGAAATAATGAAAAAAATGGGCAAAAAGCAGTACAAACATGCATTGTCCTGCCGCCCGGCGCCCCCTTAATGAGTGGTGGCGCTGGTGCCCGCTGCGACGTGTGCCCGAAGTACCTGATTATCACCTGATTCAATCAGTATCATATTTTTCGCGGCTTTTGTGTTGTCCGACGTAAATTGGGCATAGTTCATATGGTTTATTGGAATGTTTGTTGTTAAACAATCTTACTTTTGTATTAACTTCGCTGTATCTAGGTACGTACGTAAACAGGCCTCGTAGTATTTTTTTTATTAAAATAGAGATATATAAAAGAAACTCGGCCACGAATCTGGCGAGATTGCTCCAAAGTAATTGCCAATCTCACATGAAACATGAGAGTTTTTTCGCTAGATGTGAGATTTAAGATCGGTATAGAAGTTAATTCAGCCCTATAATTGTGGTTTATTCCGCATTGTTGGTTCACGATCACCCGACGAATTAGGCATCAAAAACAGCGGCCGAAATTAATTTGTTTATGCGAAACAAAGGTGGGCACTGGCTGCATGCACCCGTGCTTCGCCCACCTCCCGAAAAAAAGAAAAAAATAGGAAAAAGGGGGGGGCAGTGGGGACGGGGACTCCCCCCGCGGCGCGATCGGCATCGGACTTCTTTTTTTAATCGCGTCGCATTCAGAATGGTCGTTTTTGGTAAGCACACACTGCGCATTGCCTATTTTCCAATTTAGATTGCTTTGTATTACCGTCTGAGCGATGCGCAATAGTTTTTGAGGCTCGTGACACGTGAGCGCCGGAAATTAAATTCTGTGTAAAATAAAACATTTTGTTCGACTCCGGGGGGTTTTTTCGTCCCTCGCGAGCGGTGAGGGTACTTGATCTTGCTTAATTCGCTTGTTCACCATTCTTTTCCACGAAATGAGAGCTTTATTTCTATCTAAACTTGTATGAATACAAATGTTTTAGTACATTCCATTACTTGTATAAACTATAAAGTAATACGTTTAGAATATTTTGAAATTTATTTGTATACTAATTATTATTAAGTTAAGCATAATTATATTAAAACATCAAATGAATAAATAATTAATACTTCAAAGAAATCTAAGTCACAAATAAATTGTTTCAAATGTAACATAATTAAAATATATCTTATTATCAACACAGTTATTATAATATTAAATAACAAAATAATTATTGATTCAGAACCTATAATTAAATACTGGCGCACCATCCGCTGTTCCCTTATACAGGCTGTACTTTCTAAACCACAATTTGTACTTTAAACTAACTCGAGCGGACCAATAACTCAAGTATCAAAATTCCTGATAATTAGCCAGCTAAAGCAATAAATATCACCAAGACGATTATTAAGCGGCGACGGGTAATCATAAGGAGGTCCGTGAGACCGACCGTTAGTCTTGGGGGCGTAATAATATGTTATTTTAATACATATAAATAATAAATTTATATGTATATTTATAAAATATATAAAGAAAAAACATGTCGCTAAGAACTATGTCGTATGCAAGTGCCTTGCTATATCAGTTCCTGGAGTGAGACCTCCCGGACGCCCAAGGAAGCGCTGGTTGAATGTCGTGATGCAGGACATGAGAGCCAATGGTCTAACCATCGAGGACGCAAAAGAGTGTGCAAAGTGGAGTAGGTTGAGTAGGAAGGCAGACCCTAACAATAGCCGAGATTAATGCCAGGAGGAAGAAGATATAAAGAAAAACTAAAACTTTTCTTAACTAATTTTAAGCGAAACAAAAATCTTTTAATAAAGAAATTATCAATAGCAGTCATTACAAGATACTAGCTTCCGTTCTCTTACCGCCTCAGGCTGCTATACTTTTGCACCCTTCTATATAATTAAAACGTAAGTTGTAATTAGAGACGTACAAAGAAATCATTCCGAAACGAAAGATAATATCATTTGGACTGTACTTAAATATATATGCAAGCCGCGATCGTAAAGTTATGTTAGTTTACTATTGTCGCTATCGTATAATAACCCTTTTTATGTATGCGCGTTATAAATTACGCGCTCGCTAGAGAGTGACGAGCACTCGGGTTGTATTAGTGAGTCAATGTATGGTGAATGCTATAATAAAAATTATGTAATTTAGAAACTTTCGAAGTAGAATGATTCATTACTGTATCATTTTAATGCTAGATGTTTTAATTTTAGGTTCTTCGGAGTGTCTCGAGCTCTTTATGTGTATAATTTCTTCTTTTAGATAGCTTTCTTTTCAATATAAATATAAAATATATAAAATATTATTCTGAACTATTTTATATTTTTTTACAAGTGCTTATAACAGTCCGTATAAATAAAAATGTACGTTAACACTAAACACCATTGTATTTTTATACAAAAAGTTAAAAATTTTATTCCATACAAGCCTTACTACTTATAGCGTCTATATAGCGGTGTCTGGACTCAATCAATATACAGGTTTAATCTATTTTTCTTTTTATTGATATTTATCTATCTTTCTTTAATCTATATTTACCTACCTACGTCTTTCTTTTTATTTATTTATTTATATACATAAATAAATAAATAAAATATAATCAGAAGACAAAGAAGGCTTGATAGATTATTTCTGGGCGGTATCAAATGGCCGGCGAGTGTAACCAAGATATAAATGCGCCTCATTAATCTGCCTAATAACGTCATTACCGGGATACGGTTACGTTCACTATCGTCTGCTTTTTTTTTAATTAGCTTCTAAAAATTGCACTTTTTAAAATATTTTTTAATGATTTTTTTTATGTATATTTTTTTTATGATGTGTAATTGCTATTTGCTTGTATTTTAAACCACCTCGATAAGTAGCTCGCAACTTTGTCTATTTCCGTAAACATTTTGAATTTTCCCCTCTACATTTCCCAAAGTAAAAAATCGGTTTTGTTTTTATGCAGTTACTTAACGATTAAAATACAAAATCGTCAATGGATTTTCTAATACAAATTTATTAAAATTTTCCACTACGTATTTACTTGTGACTTGTGGTTGATACATTTTCCTAACTGTAATGAGGAAATATGAGTTTAATCTACTTGTTACGTCATGAGCCTTATTTTCCTGTCTTAAAGTGAATTATAAGCAATTTTAATCTTTGATTTCTCAATATTTTACATCACAATTTCAATATACCGTAAAACCAAACACTAAATAATACCATATATTGCTACGCTACTTTATTATACCTATTGTCAAATAAAAAACGAGAATGAAAAGGGGAATTACTTAGACTATTAATATTATTTTAATTTACCTGCTTTAAAAAAACATAACTTAGCGTAGAGTTCCATAATTCAACTAAAAATAAATCGAATTGGAGTAAAAAGTAAAGAAATGGAGTGTTTTAACACTAGACGTCGGTCTCCATGCCTGCTCCTTTGCGGGAAAACGAGTGAAACTAAAATAAGTGCAAAGTTGATCTATAATAATACTTTCAAACACTATTTCACGTACTTAGCAAATTAATTTAGCAAATAAGCAATAACAGAGTTCTCTCAGTGCACAGGTACAAACTTGTAACTTGGCTACTTAAATCAATTTTTCCGCGTTCCTAAGCCCTGTCCCGTATCGGCCGCTTAATTGGACCTCCATGATTTATTATCGTTAATTTTATGATAATGAGCCTATGAATAATTTGCGGAACGGCTATTCTGCAAGCCTTTGATATACGAGCACAGTCTTTGCTGGCCAGATCAGTGTTAGTTCCCTACTCTACCTTTAATTATAATTTATATATAGGTAAAGCAAATGCCTTGTTTCCGTCGTTGTGTGATTAATGAATATTGTGGACGAAATTGGCGCTAGTGCAGTAAGAAAGTTTTGGACGCAATGGTTTTAGATTCCATTTTTAATTGGGTGATAATTGGTTTGAAAATATGTTTTTTTTCTCTGATTTTGTTGGAAAAATTAAATGTTGTATTTTGTAATGTCATTTCGGTTAAAAACCTGTACATAGTAAAGTGGAGAAGCGATGTGATCAGTAGTCGAAAAAAGCCGTTTGGAAAATATGAAAAAAGCGCGCAGATTTGAAAAAAATATACAAAATATTTAAAAAAACAATACTTTTAGAACTAATAGATATACTACATCAGGTAAAATTGACTGAATCCTTTAAAAAAAAAACATTTTGTTCATCTAATGAAATTAGCCTCTATATAGACTTATATTATCCAAGTACTTTATACAATTTAATGTCAAACTAATATAATTTTATATTAAGAAAATACTTTCAGTACGGACAACTTAATCTATCCAGATGAGTTGGCAACAGCCCACAGTAGCCTAAACAGGATGCCTCGAGATAAACACGCTCGATAAGTCTAAGAATATGCGGTACACGCGTTTAGTTAATCTTTACTTTATAAGAGTCAAATTGATTTAAGTTTCTAATTATTTTAACCATTTTTGCTGTAGTTAAATGAAAAATATTTTTTTTTGTTAATAATAATAATTTAAAAAATTGGGGAACGGAGTGTCTTAACACTATGTTCTCTGTGCCAAACCTGCATTGTGCGGGATACTGCATGAAGCTAAAAAAATGTTAATTTTTATATATTCAAAAATAACCTAATAGTTACGTTACATACGGAAATAATTAAAAAATATACATATAATATTATTAGAGAAAGGTCAGTTCACTAACTTAAGTCGCTTTTGACATTTAAAAGTCACTATCTAAACGAAGTCACGACAATCCGCAGGAGAGACAATACTTGGAATGAAATAATCAACACTATTTATATGTTGTTATAATTATTATGATTTTATTGCAAAACTACTAATATTATTGTAAACAATTAAGTCAACTATTTTTAATTATTAAATAAGTTTTTTAAACTACATACATATTACCTAACACTAAGCAATTTGATACATATTGATAAAAACAATTGATGAAAATCAAATTAATTTCTATTAATTTTAGAAGGCAGAATTAGGATGAATAGCTAGTTCAAAATAATTATATTCAAATTTTCACTCGAATCCAAAAAGGATGTACGTTGTCACAATTTCTCGATGCCGTTGCAATAGCACCTCTATTAATCATGTAATAAGAGTCACGGACGCCATAATAATCTATAATAATCTATATTCTTGTATCAGAACGGGAGCGGATTGTAATAAGTTGCCGGTAATTTATGTTACACGCAATTAAAGTGAGATTGTAGCGAGCCTACTCTTACTTGCTTTGTAGGTTAAGATGTGGCGCAATAGGGAGCGTTAGATGAATGTAGTAGATTCAAATTTGGTTAGAAATATTTTTTCTTTGTGATATAGGTGTTGAAATTATTGAGTAAATGGTATGATTTAATGATCGTACATAGACATTTTTTTATTAATTTTAAGTAAGATACTTGTGTACATTGAAAATTAATAGAAAAATCGACTTATTATACTAGTTTTACACAGAAGCAATATTTTAAAATAAAGAGTTTCTGAACAAAACACACAAATTTAACACGTTTTCATAAAAAAAACTCAACTTAAGTAAATTCTACTCATACAAATTAATCATCTAACTAAAATATAATTCCATATTTATATAATGTATTAATATTCACAGTAAGCTTTCATACTAATAAACAGATAGTCCACCAGTAATACGGTAACGATAAGAAATGAGGCACTGCTAAAAGCACCTATTACGTATTTTGTCTTAATTTATCTACCTTCAACTACCGTAGGCTAGTCCTAATAGCAACTAATGCTAATGCATTGTCATAGCTGATACAATGCTTATAAAATTCACAATCAAATATCCTAAAGGCAGCCCACGCTTCTCTGTAATCGCCGATACGTTTCCTGTCAATAAATGAGATAGAATGTATCTAAATATATACAAATATACGTAATAGCTTAAATAAGTAGACTAGTTCGATAAATGTTTCTAATATACAAGTATCGTTAATATTATTTTCGTAATCTATACCTTTGAATCTGTGTACTATAATTAAATATTTGTTTTATTTCACGTATTATAAAGAATATCAATATACTCCGAGTTTCATTTTTCGCCCAAATTCAAAATTTTTATTTGCCAGAGCGAGGAAGTGATAATAATTTATTTTTTAATTTTTTAGTAATTCTAATTAAAAATCGATTCCCGAATGGGAATCGATTTTTTTCCTCCCTGATTAGAAAAAAATATGCTAAATAAAATTAACACGCACGACATACACGCAAAGTTTAATTTCAACTTGTAATGTTTTAAATTTGAAAGTAAATTTATTGACAAGAAATTTTCCCTTTTTAAATATAAAAAAAAAAAATTAAATGGACTAATCGATATTCATAAAAATTGGTAATAATTTGGAATTGAGAACTCTTAATTTTAATTAGATAATGAACGAAATTAATGTATACCAACATGCGATTACGAACTAACTAACCGATATTGAAATTACCGTACTTGAGATATTGAAAATAAAACTTCGTAATTAGTTATTTTATTAAGGTAAACATGCAAACATGTTATTAACATAAAAAAATACCTTTAATAATATATTGCAATGCAATTTGTATTTATTTAAAATTTATATATACTTTGGTATAGGAATATATACAAATGTTAAATTAAATATACCTGCAATAAATATTCCACGTGTAGCCTACATAGATATACCATAATGTGGCGTGGAAATATATTTATAGTTAGAAATCAGAAGCGGTTATTGTTTTTAACAAAACAGGATAAAAACACATACTCGTATAGCCTATGTATTTCAATTTTTTTCAGAATAAGATTCTACGTAATTGTAATAAGTGATATGTATCACCTAATAAGACCAGGTAAATGCGATATATCTAGGTTTAATTCCCGATTATCGATATTTTCCTTCACCCACCACATATACGGAACATAACATAAAAGTAAATCCATATAATAAATAAGTTTTTACTGCATATTAGACGTATATATTGCAAAACTACAGTTGCATTTGTCCGATCTTCGTTTCTAATCAATATGCAAAGATGGCGTGCGCCCGCGTCGCGTCGGCTTCCCGCCTTTTTATTTAATTAATTTTGTTACTTTCGTTTTTTAATTAGTTAATGTTATGTTATCGTACTTCTTTTGGCTTATAAATATTCGAGAAATACGAAAATAGCTTGTTTTTTTAGATATTTTTTTTTGTATGATTAATATGATTTATAATAAGTTTACAAATATGACGCTTTCTTGGTTATGCTACACTCACCTCGTATATATCTCTGTATGAGAAAAATATTTGAGTAATACAATTTTACCTAGAGTACGTAATTAGTTATAATCTTTTCCTTTCAATTATTAAGAATAATAGATAGATAAATAATAAGATATTTATCTTATTTTTACTAAAAAATATTGTGAACATATTAAAATAGGTATTTCGTCATACTGTATTATTAATAAAATGTAAGTACCAACATTAAAAGCTACAAAATTAATTAATCATATTCTCGTTTGTTTTTTTCTTACGTTTTATCAAAAACGCTAAAATGATTCACATTGAAATTATTATTTTACACTTATTACACTCTCATTAAATGTACGATTGTATGTATGTACGTATTTCGTAATAAAATATACGTAAATAAGTTTTTGAGTATTTTCAAAGATAATTTTCGCTTAATTAACCAAACTAAACGCGGCCGTGTGCTTAAACCTGTTTTTGTTAATTAAAATATAATTTATATCTCCGTCTGATCGGCGCACTTGTATACATAATTTATTGACTTAATATGTTCTTAACTTTAATTATGTGGGACACGGGAGACATTTTTAGGGTTCCTTGGGGTGTCATGGTTACTTACTGGTTACTTGTATTTAGTTTCTTATTATCTTCTTTTACCTGGTGTTAATCTCGGTGTATCATAGAGTCTGCCTTTCAACTCAAGCTTTTTCACTTTGCACGATATTTAACATTATTGATGGACTAACGTCTTTTGATCCTCATATCAGGATCTTTAGTTTTATTCTTCGAAGCTCTTCGAACTTATTCGCTACATCACGGACCTTTAGCCTTCTATTACTATTTACGATTACCTGTCACCAAATTATTTTATTAATATATATTACAAATTAAAAACCATAAGTAAGATACATACTTAAGGTAATATGTGTGGCTGTCATAGTGCAAGGGTATAAGCGTGCTACTGTAAACGTGACGGTTATGGAATCGATTCTCACTTGAATGAAATACATGAACACGCAATGAAATATTTAATATTTTTATTTCTTCGCTCTGGTAACCAGGCAAAGCGCGGCGTTGAATTCCAATACTTAAATGCCTTAAGAATTTGGCGGCAAGTGGGGAATAAAAATATCCGAATAGGTAACGAAATATCTTAACATTAGCTTCCCAGGATCCCTCTGCCTTCCCTGCCATGTGTGGGATACTGCGCAAACCTATAAATGAATGTATGTAAATAATACAGAACTCAACAATTGCAAATCTGTTAAGCATTTCGTCGGCATTCACAAACAAAAGTTACCTTCTTAAGATAATAAGGTGTATGACATTTAAAAAGGTAGAGGATAACTGTTTTAAGAATTTTACAGATGCATTAATCAATATTAAAATCCAGATATTGTTTCCCTTATATTAAAATAAGTAGACGTACATAAGTGATATTAACGGTTTAACTTAAGGTTTCGCTTCAGATTGTGGGTTCGATTCCTAGCTGCTCACTAACATAATTATAGTAGTTCTCGAATGTAGTTATATTTTATATTTTTTCGCATCTTAACGTTTTATATTCATAATTAATTTAAAAAAATATGTTAATTATCTAAGTAAGCAGTCCTAAGTATTAAAATGCACCTAATGACTCATTGTTCTTGGATGTTAAAACCTAATATAGTATGGTATTCGATTTTTTTCATATTTTACATGTATTATAAATAAAAATGACATTTAACTTTAACATTTTCCTTAGAAGTACTCGTATCTTATTAACACTTCTTATAACACTTGTATTTTTAATATTCTATGAAGCACGAGCCTACAAGGCCTATGTATGGGAATATATAATTGTTTAGTTTTGTAAGTTTTTCTAGTTACAATAATAATTGTTAGTTAATTAATATTAAAGAATTGTAATTACATAACTTATCGTAAAGGCCAATGTAGTTAGTGAAATTAGCAAAAAATATTAACAATGAACTATTTCAAATATTTATGATTTATTATTAAATAGCTTGAGTCGAATTTAGTATTGAATTTGATATGGATATGAGAAGGATCTTTTTTTGATATTTATATATACTACGGGTTCGATACTCACTCGGGGGAGTCAAATATTTCATATTTTATCTTTTTATTTTCTATTTACTTTATATAAAACTTTGAGGCTTGAGGCCAGTCGTGGCGCAGCAGCACGTGGCATGGGCACACGCGCGACAGGTCGTAGGTTTATTTTCCTCTCGAGGAAATTTGACGTATGGACGTATTGGAGAGTGTGGGAAGCATTATGAGATTTTTTGATTTTTATAAATTAATGGGAGAACGATAAAAAGATTTGACCTTTTTATATTAGAGGTTAACGAGGTTGCAGGCTGCAACTTGTAGATTATATAATGAGAGAACATTTTGGCACATCACTACGTTTTTGAATTTCGAATCTGACCACGACCACGTCGTGTTGGTTAAAAGGTTCCAATTCCTTAAGACAACCTAATCTAATTATTATCTACATGACGAAAAACAAAGAAATAAGGATACGGACTCATATGAATTATTTTATTATATTATACAACAAAGAAAAAAATCTAAACATCACGTGGAAATCAAACCGCCAACTACCCCGTATATTAAATATACAACCGGGCCGCGTCAACACATCATATTGCAATAAAAGAAGAGTTTTAATAGTTCTGCATAATTCGAAAACTTTGTTAGAGCTAAGTGAGTCAAAGCTTTGTCTAGACTTATTTTATTACCGCATTTATATAATAATACTGAAATGACCACGATAAAAGCATTTCAAGGCTGTTATTTCATTGTTAACGCCACTCATATTTGAATATAGCACAGATTATAAAAATATAAGTAGTTTTAATATCTAAACATATTTTTGTTATACGAAATTTTGCTCTTAATATATAAATATATGTAAGTATAAACTAACTAGTCGATTTGCGTTAATAAAAAATTTAGAAACGTTAATGAAAAATTGTATAGATTTATAAATTGAATTGAACTATTATCACTGAATTATTGTAATTTTGCATAATACAAAAAAGGAGTTAATTGTTTTTTTTTATTAATTAACATTTATTTCCACTCGTTAATTAAACTATTTTTACTTAAATTATACAGATTAATTAGATGTAAGAACAATGTGCTATTTAAATACAAGAAACTTTAAATGGATAGATGCGTCATAACTCACAAGTCGAACGCTTAGGCAGCCTCTCCATCGTTTGTTTTGCGCTCTCGCTTGCACACTCGGCTCAGGCGGAACGTGACAATAAGTCACGCTTTTTTGTGCGTGCAACCGGCGTTTATCGATTTATAAGACGCTGTCATGTCGAAAATATTTTTTTATTGTAAATATATCAGATGCTTAGTAAGAAAATATTTTGCGTCTTTGAAAGATTGTAAAAGTTGAGGACCGTTATTTTGACAGAGCTCACTGTATAACCTGTACAGCTTATAATATACATTCTTTTAAATTCAATGCTTGACTCGTTTGATCTATATATTATTAGTTTTAAAATTATATTTCAAAAATTAATTACATGCCAATTATAATTTGGATACGTATGCTTTACTAAATACCGGGAGAATTTATTTAAGAACCAACAATAGTAACTATATAAAAAAAAGGTTATTGTTAATATTATACCGCAAATTTTATATTTTCATCATATTCTGAGCAATGACGGAACAGATCCTTTCTTTAATTACTTACATCTTTAAGTTAATACAAAAAGAACTGATTAATTTTTAAAATATCCTTTTCATTTGCATCAACTTACTAAGTGCCTGGAGGCTGGTAGCCGTATAATATATCAATGTTACACAGTCCCCGCCCAGCGGTCGTTCAGTGCGTAATGCGTTGCCTCCACCGTCATACAAATGAGCTTGCTGATTAAACTTGCACTTCTGTTTGTTCCTTTTACTTTGTACTTATATGACTCCTTGTACTTATATGCTTAAGATACTGCACTTTTTGCATATTTTTTAAAACGTCGTAATAATCTTAAAAGGTGAAGAAATATTTTTCTTATCAGATATAGGTTGTATAGGTAACACCTACAACTTAGTGAATTCTCACCGAATCCTGCTTTCCTTGCCCATTAATGTTGACTTAGTTTTGACTGGATTATTTTTTTATAGTATTTGAAACAAAAACAAAAGCAAAACGAGCAGAGATTTACGAGCCTAGCTAGCCTATTTTCGTAAATACTAAAATAAATGTAACAATTAATTTTATATGTATATATATACTAATCAATTATTTATTTTGTTTCAGGTAAGTTTTGGGGTTCGGGAAAATCGTAACCGTAAGTTTAATTACAAATGAATAATTCATTCATAATTTATAACTAGTTTTGAACATATAATTGTTAATTCAAATAAACTATCAAGGAAAGTTATGTCGCAAATACGTCTTTAGGGGTTGCGTAGACACCAGATTAAAAATTAAATATTATATTAAAATATTATTTAAAATTTTCTTGTTATATTATTACATTTTTTTTTGTTCTTGTTATGTTTTAAATTTCCAATAATTTTCAAGTTAACCAAACAGGGCCTAATTTTGCCACTGTATACTCGTATATGTGTACTATATTTTTCATACGCCCTTCTTATTCTCTATCTCTATATTTCTCATTCCTCTAAGAACACAATTTAATATACGAAACTGAAAAGCATTATGGTAATGATTACGTGATATATTCATAATTAAGAAGAATATATTAATTTTCTCTTTATAATCCATATAACAGTAGTGGAATATTGAATGTGTATCAAACATGTATATAGACTATATCGAGTTCGAGTGTCTTAACTGAAGTCTGCATAGGTCCTTAGCCGGGGCGAGTCGCATTTTGAAGGCAAATTATCAAAGCGTGGTGGGGAAGGTGGATAATTAAAATCCGTTGATTAATATGTAAATGTAATAAGATTACTCTCTCCTGAATAATTTAAGGGGAGGCCGGGGCAAGTTATACACGCGGTGGCCTCTCATTATGGTTTTGTATCGGCCAATGTGATGTTGTGTATGGGACGTATTTGATAAATGCTGCTTGGGTTCGGCTTAGTTAACAGTACAGTGTGATTACATCTTTAATTAAATATTCTGTATTAAATTTATATTGAAGGACCAAATAAATGGATATTTCTTGGTAAACCTTGTGAAACTATACAAACTTATTGTTATTTGTACAATATAACGTGTAAACCGTTGCCATGTCTCGTATAGGCTACACGCTCGGGTAACTCAAAATCTAGCTTAGAAGCTGAGCTACACGTTTTCTCATAATTCCTCCAAATTTCTCCGCCAAAACGGCCATGTTGTTTCCGCCATCTTTATTAGGAACGCATGGCCTCCCGCCTCCTGGCGTTGGTCACCGGCCAGCAGGGCGTTAAAGGCATCAGCTACGCCACCCACCATCTATTAGAGCCCTCCACGTTTCTATCGTTACTTTAAGCCGGGCTAACTTTCACGGGTCAGCTTACGTCGGTTGACGGTATTTGGCTCACTTGTCTAATGGCTTTGATTAAACTGCCAGTTTATTTGACGGTACGATGCGTGCGTGCGGCCACGTATGAATTTATGCTTAGACGACGTCCTACGATAGAATTATGATCGACTGCGAAAATTGTGTGGCATTTGTTTTTGTTCGTTTCTTACTTATGCTTCAATTATCCATCTTCTCTTAGAAGCTATAAATCGAATGAAAGATCGTTTGCACGCTTAAAAAAAAACTCGCTGTTTCCCTCATATAGCATAGTAAAAAGAAGGACCTACTAAGTTAAGACCCGTTTCCCATTTTCATGGGATTTTTCTAGGCATTACGTATTTAGTAGGGGCTCCCAACATTTTAGCTTTTTGCTGGCCAGAACGAAAAAATGAACATATTAAAAAATAATAATTCATTTCCCCGAGTGGAGATTGAACCAACAACTGTCGTGTCATAACGACCTAAAAAAATATAATTGCCAATTTATAGTAGGTGCTACTACTAATATTGATACCAATTGGTATATATTTTTATATATATTTGTACATAACATTTTTATTTACACCAATGAGAAATGGCATAAGATAGCCCGATAGTTATTTTTTCTAAATATTATGATTATGTTATATACTTATGAAAATATATTTCATAAGATTTTCATTGATTTTCATTGATATTTCAATGAAAAAATATATTACAATTTTGATTAACGTCAGCAAATGACAAGCGTTTGACGTGTAGGCGTTTTACAAAATGTTACTGCCCACTGGTACCACATAGATTTACTGTTTTTAAGCGGCAATCCGCTTAAAATAGTAGAATCGATGGTTTGTTCAATTAATTTGATATTTTAAGTGTATTTACTGTTTAAAAAACTATTTATTATATTAATTGATGTAAAAGCTACAAATAAATTAAAACAAACTATAATACATTCTTATCTATTTTCAAAACTCTATGTCTATTTTCGAGAGTTAAATGCATAATATATACTGTTTAAATTCGAACTTACAACAAATTTGTATATCACCGGTCCACCACTATACCCAAAAGACACCCACTACCCATTCAATTACATTTTCTTAACCACAGACCTATTCAGATCAGAGGTTGACTTCCCTTACAACAATATTAGAATCTACACGTACAACGTGTTAATGCTTTATCCAAAACTGGGATTCACGATAATAATATTACCTTTCTCAAACAATAGCCTCCCGAGTCTTGCTACTGGCCTCTCAATAATTAGGATAGTGCATCTCCGTACCGAATGAGAATAAAGCCTAGCCTTTGTACGGTTCTGAAGGAAGACTGTGCGACGTGCGTGTGTGTTTATATATAGGTACATCTTGATTCTGGGTATTTATATGGGCATGGGCTGGTGCTAGGGTTGGTGGATTTGTGTTATTCTGAGTGGTAGTGTTTCTTCGGTTTTGATATTTTATGTTTTGACTCTATATATTGTTTTTTTTACATAAGTAAAAGCAATGTTTAAAATGATAATTTAAAATTTATTATTATAAGTATTGTGATGTATGTAACCTTTTTCAGCTTCGCTCTGTATCATTTCATTATCTCGAATTGGAAATGAACCCTCAACCTGTCACGTTAACACGCTTGTGGCATTAATTTAGAACTTTAATATATATTTTTTTATACTTTATAGAAATAATAATTATTCGAGTATACTTGAAACATAATAACATTGTGTAGCTACGACAGGATATAGGACAAAACTTGAAATATTCCAACCCTGTTTCGCAACGTGGAGGCACGTCCTCCGCATGCCACTCTCTGATACTAACGTCGTATATTTCCGTCAGTGCGTACGTCGCCCCGTCTTATTATCTAGCTACTGCTAGGCACTGCCCAAACCAAAACCCAATTTCAAAATAAATAATCAATCTTGACCTCTTTCTCTCTAAACTCCAAAAAAATTTTCCGACGTTTTGCAATCGGAAAGTCTTTGGAGACTTTAATTTTTTCCGTATTGAAATTGGCGTTCCGTTAATTAAAACCAAATCGAATTAATTACGGACTCGAATTTATTCCGGGGTTTCGTTAAAAAACGTCAAGAACTTCCAATTCGCTCGTAGTTTAGTATAGAACAGTATAGTATATACAGTTACGTGGCGGCGAGAAACACCGCATGCCATAAACTAATATTCGCTCGGACACTACTTGGAGTTATTGGACAATGTAAATGAACGCTATCTCCTATAATGCCTGCCTTATTTCCCCCTGGCCAGGCCAGTGCCCGGAGCGACCCCGGCTTGGGGGGGGAGGCACCCCACCCGACCGATGTCTCATCAGTAAGGATTGAACCCTTTAATGTATTCACCGTAACTTCGGGATGAGTCTTGTATTAGTGTTATAATGAGACGTGGCCCTCAGGAATTATGGCTATACTTATGGGCCACCCGGGACCGGATTACCTTCAACCTAGTTTCAATTTCTATATATGAGAGGTTTCATTAGATCACGATGCTGATATCATATTAAATGATATAAGATACGTAACTTAGTTATGGTTATATTATTTTGCATTATTTAAGGTAATAGTGGCCGTTTGACCGAATTTTACTTGAGAGAAAAGTAAAATTAGTAAGACCAAATTGTATATTAACGTATAATTAGTTCCTAAATAGAAACGCCGTGTAATATCCCAATAAAAAGTCATTTAAGTTATGTGCTTATTTTAATGTAGGTATATCTAATACTACAAATATTTTTTTTCTTTCGATGGTATTTGAAACAACCAAGAAGTTGTAAGAAGACAGTACCCAGAGTGAATCTACGTATTGATTCTAACATCTCGTAGCCATCTTGCAGTTGAGAAAATTAAAAACAAATACGTATTTAGTTCATCCGCTTCAAGTCGCTAATAGATCGATAATGCTACCAATTAGTAAGTACCAATTTTCCAATAAAACTTCAAACTGTTTTCCATTCCATTATCTCTCGCCACCCTTTATTGCTGGCAAAGTTAAGCTACGACTCCTCTTTCCACTTCGCTCTGAAATTATTACAATAATAATATTATTATATTAATAATTGTATTGATAAGGAGACTCAAGTAATAAGGGTAAACCGTCCCCTTTCTGCCAGCCATCCTCAATAGCAGAATTTATGTAACTAATGAAATAAGCGAAGTGCCGCACCCGCCCGCCCCAACCCTCTCCCACCACCCTTCATTATCGGAAAGTTTGAAATATAATTTGAAATTATGCTCAATGTTATATTGAAGATAAGAGAAACACAAATTCCTTTAATTGGACTTGTTAAAGTGACTCAAATTAAGTTAACACCGAGTTGATGGTATTACTTTTGAAGTTCGGAATTATGACGGACTGTCCGTAGGTTCCCTGGATTCATGGGGTGATTAGCGGTTGAAAGAACAGTTATCGGTTCGGGGCTGCCTATCTTGTTTAACGGCTGACTTTTATGGGAGGCCATAGCATTGTATTATGGAATAACGAACTTCCACTACCAATTTTATATTATAACGCTACCTAAGTTTGAAAAGTCTCTAAATTACTTTTAGTTACTTACGATTTTTTCTCTAAAATAATAGAATTTTACACATATATCAATGATATATGTGTAAAAATCATTAATTAATATAAATGATTGTTATTTTAGTTGAATTTTGAATAAAAGTGTTGTCTGTTGTCCTTAAGGGTCATACGATAGGTCAACTATTGATTTTGTCAATGCGCCCAGCTCGGCCGGTATCTAGGGGCTCGCAACTTGAGACTATCACAATTAGGCGTCGGCCTCAATCTAATTATATTTCTGATTGCCTGGTGTCGACGGACGGCTTATACTTGATGTATCGAATAATACAACGATAAACACCAAAGCACGAACGTCTTTCTTTTTTATTTAGTCTAAAAAACGAATAAAATACAAATAGAATGATTAATTAATTAATAATATAAAGTAGTAGTAGTCTTTTGTCCGTATTTCTTTTAGATTATTTTTATAACTACATATATCTATAATAGGTGTAAAAAATGTTTTGTATCTACGAGATTTTGATATTCTAGAAGTAAAATCTAAAAACATTTAAAATTCTTCATACTTTCCAAAAATTAACACGATCCCGTAAAACGTTTTCGTTTTTGACGGCATCAACGATACGGGAAAAAGGGATTACAATCAGATAAAGATCGGGATCTAATTATTCAATTTTCATCGCATGCATTTGCATCACTAGTCGACTGCCGACAGTGATTACGGGTATTACCATCACTAGAACAAAACTACCTTGTCTTCTCGGTTTTTTATAATTTTCCTATAATCTATTCCTTTCCTTTAATTTTACTATCTGAATTCAACAAAGATAGAAAATAACTGACGTAACTAATTGTTAAATAACGTTTTATATTTAAACATGTTGTACTAGAAATTTAATTTAAAAATATCGATATTCTTAAGTTACAACAACAATTAATAGTTGTACATACTGAAAGCTATAACAGAATAAGTACAAAAATGTCGGCCATAATTCTTATGAACGTAATATTTTTCGTATGGGACTCAAAAATAAAGCTGAAAAAACGGGCGACATATCAAGAATTGCACCATTTTCGGCTCAGACGAACATAAAAGCAGTGAAAACAAGCGACAATCATGACTATTAGATAAGGATCGAGATCTAATTATTCGTTCGTTTTGCAGAGCGCACCACTAGGCTGATTGTCGACAAGCGATTTCGGAAATTACTAAGGCGTCGACGTCGCCTCATTCCACCCTGTTCCTTGCGTTTCGGTTAGACGGTCAATCATCGGTACGGTTACCCTATAAATTTTAATGGGACAATTTCATGTATTTAAACTTAAATTAATTTATGGTTGCATTTTATAATGTCTCTGTATAAAATGCTTGCTGATTACTACTCATTGAATGTAAAACTAGATAAAATATAATGGAAATTAATTTGAATTTCTTTTTTTTACTTTAGTATTTTTTTTATATTTTAATTATTGTGAAAATAACACTACACTTACACACAAACACACAGTGTTAGTGTACAACGACTTTGTTAATAATAAATTGTAATAACCATCCCAGTTATCCACAATAAATGACAAAGCTTATATTATAAATAAATTGATTGATATTGAATATGAAATAACACAATTATATTACACACAATGTATATACTAATATGTACCTACTAAAAAACAATTTACTAATTATTGATGGCAAAACCGCAAGTGTTACAAATTACGATACGTCCGCCATTTTCTTATTGTGTTGTACAGGAAATAACTATAATATCCTATTATTTGTAAGAAAGCTTCAAAGTGCAGATTCGATTTCCACTGAGTATACATACTTGGGCTCAAGATTTCTCTCAAGATTGAGAGCGGGTTATCAAAACCGACCTTACACATTTAACTTTTCTTCCGCATCTTTGTGCTGTGGGACTGACTTTGACTGTAACACGATGGTTAGTGTTAGATACCTTTAAGGGAATGAAATATTTTCTATTTCATCTGTATGTTATAAAGGTGCTCGAGTTGCTCGAGTGAGTTCTGCCACAATATCATGAATTTGGAAAACGAAATATCTTGACACTTGCTTCTTTCTACCCTTTGACGTGTGTATTAAATTTTTCAAACGATATCTATATATAACATTTAATGCACAACTCTTAAATAAACGAAAACTGGGATAATGAAATGATTTACTACGAGCAAAATTAAGCCACGGCGTTATAATCGGTCAAACTGTATTGAAATACTCAATATAGGAAATTGAATTTGTAACTTAGCTATTTGATATTTAATATGATTTAGTAATATAATTCACAAATATGATAAGTTATTGCTAAGAACCCAAAATATTATTTAATTCTTCAACAGTAAAGTATTAAATTTACCACAAAAATTACCAATATAAATACTACAAAATACATTTACATAGTTTACGTACAAAATAATAGTTTTAATTCTAAAACAGTTTCTAAACAATGTTTTAGGTTCCGTCATCTTGTAGGACTTCGAATAAACACGACCAGCTCAGACTACGCATTGACCAAAAATCCCCGACGCTTATTACCCTAACAATTTAATTAATCAAGTCCCTCCGTTACAGCCACTATAATTCGTACTATTGTCGTCTATAATGTATATGTATTAGATATATCTTAATTATACTAAAACTAGAATTATTGTATGTAATTTTAAGCGTTTGGAGAAGTAGAGCTTGAAAGTTATTATAGTATTCAAGTACTATTTAAAGTGACCGCTGCCTTAAATGTGAGCAAACGAATTCTATAAAAGATTATTTAGGAAGAGCACCCGTTTTGGTTTAGTCATTGCGTGTGAGCTGTTCTCAACAATATATTTTTTCTAGTGTAAACAGGGAAACAAATCATTTGAAATATTGTTAAATATGTATTGAATGGGTAATGTCATAGCGTCTTATTATAAATGCGACTATTTTTAATTCTCACTTGCTAATAAGACAAAGCGCGGCGTTGAGTTCCACTAGTTACCAAATAAAATAAAAAAGAATAGATATTAAATACATTAATTCGATCATTCGAAAAACAAACTATTTTTACTAAAAAGTAATTATACTTAACATACATTCCCTAAATTAAAGCGCTTAAATTTTAAGAAGGCCAAAAAACCTTACCTACGAGTATACCGTTATACTATTTGTGCACGGAACAAAATTACACTGTTAAAGTTACAAGCAGTTCAAGATTTCGGTTGAAAAACTGCGATAATGGTGTGTGTAGATCAGATAATCGCAGGTTATCCGCACCGTTTCCTCGCCTCCTCCCTAAAGACCGCCCCCTCCCCCCACAGTACATCATCTCATTTGAATTTCTAACTAGGAAACCTCCATGCAATTATTGGATTAATGTAAATTACGCAGTCTACAGCTCCACGGTGCACTATCAGGACGGGGCTTAATTAGAATCTGGTTAATTCTAATAATAGTGGCTGTAATGAAGAAAAATTCTTTAAAATCCTCGTCGATGATCTCTCGAGAAAATCTGTCCAGTTTTACGCCTGGCTCCGCCGAAAAAGGATTTATATGATTAATCCCCAATTTTTAACAAACTTTCCTCATTCCAGGTTATTATCAACCCTTTCCTGGCAACAGTTTTATCGATAACTATCACATAGCAGAATAATCCACTTGTTATTAATATTTAATTAAAATCTAACTAAAAATGTTACTCCATCTATAATCTAAGTCTAATATGTGGCTTACTCAATAGAACTAGCGAAAAGCTCATAAATGTTTAACTAAGTATGAAATGCTAACACATTAAAACTCGTTTTATGTTTAAGAACTGTTGGTTATTCTAAATTTGCTGGGTATAAAATTTTCTGGTACCAATAAAACATTTCCGAGACGAAATATTTTTCTCACAGTTTCACATCACCATCAACAGACAAATTTAGAATTACAATTTGTAACTAATAGGTTTTAACGAATATATAAAATTTATGAACAAGATTAGTTACGGGCTCGATACCAACTCAAGTCAACATTCAGGTACTATAATCGGTGTGATATACAGGGTGTAAGTCAACGGTCCACAACCAAAACCCAGTGAAGGAGAATCCACAAATCCTAAACAAAGTTGAGGCGAAGTAAAACGACAAACAAAACACTGAAATATCCCGCCGTGACCTCGAAAACGTAGGTGAAAGCCCTCGGGGTTCATGTGGGGGAACAAAAAATGTCTAACCCCCGTAAGGAGCGGGGGTGGCCGCCCATGAATGAGCGAAGGAGGCGCGCGTCCTTGGAGCAAAAAAGTCACGTGACCCGCGCAACAGGTGGCGCCGTAAGCGTGTCCTTGCAGCCCCATTAGAAAAAACAACATACTCCGGGCCCGGAACTCCGACGGCGTGCTCTTTTTCTTCGTTGACAGCTCGTGTTCGGCTTAAACCACAGACGTTACTGATAGTTTGCATTTCTTATATCGCTGTTTTTATATAACACACTTACTGTTACTTAGTTTTTGTTGTTGTTTTTATTGGATGTAATCGATTTGCGTGTAGATTATGAGTTAACTCTTAATCTACTCGCTAAGGATTGGTCATCACAAAAAAGATCCACGCACGGCGTAGAGCAATTTCTACAATTTATAACAAACTAAGTAAATTTTTATACACAACAAGTTTTCAAACAAATAGAAGCTTGGTTGGTGAGCTTTTATGAATGGGTCTCCCTCAGCCCCGCTTAACACAAATGTCACGACGCCCCGACGAGCCGGAAAACTCTCTTTTCTTCCTGAATAGTCCACACAGTCCGCCATTCAATTGTAGGCCTTAGCGCCATAGCATACAGCTCAAACGTTAGTGTTACTTTTGAGAAAATTTAAGGAATTTTCTACACCACTACGTTGCTGTAAATTAAACTCTACGGCACAGCAACAGAGTTGTATTTCGCTAGTTAATCAAGTTTGTTAGCGGCACGAAATCTTCCAGTCTCCTGCGGCAAATTGTTTCCTCACGCGGCGTGTTTGTATTTTATTATACATTTTTATTTCTCGATAACATTAGCTTAACCGACTTTTCATTGCCTTCGCTAGGGTTGTCGCGCACCGACTTGTTTGATACGTGCAAATTAGATTAACGAGCTTTTTTGCGGCTCTTTCACGTGTTTTATGTTGCCGCCGCTTTTGATAAATGGAAGTCATAATTTTAATTGTTTTTACGACTGCATTTACATTCTTATCGTCGATAGCGGCACTTATATTATAGTTTCATTGAAGGCAAGTGAGCAATTATGTCGCTAGTATTAAAAATTTTAGTCTTGAAATAATTTGTATAATCAATTGATCATTAGCATCGCCCGGATCCGGTCGAGATCAGTTTTAAATAATCAGACTGTTGACCTTTTAAATAATTAAAGTAGTAATTAGAGGTGGAGTAAAAACGAGACTACGGCGGTAATGTAAAAAATGTAATTAAAATAATTACTACCTACGTAGTCGTGTAGTTGTAAAAGCTTGTGTAAATACTCAGCACAAAAAGTTTTATCATCTAGCGTTCTTAAAATATAATTTGGCACCCCTAAATAGATTTTACCGTATCATTGACCGTTATAGTGGCGCACCGGGTAAAACTCTAATTCACATGATGCTTGACTAACTGCGGCGTTAAGTTGCGCCACCTAACACGTAACTTACTTAACATATTCGACTGTTGCAAAACAGAGTGTCTAAACTCTAAGTTGGCACTGTCTATACCATCAAAAGCATGTTAAAGTTTTAAAAGCCAAACCAAAAAAAAATAACATGTGTCAACCCTAAGAAAAGTTATCCTTGTAGGAACGTCAAAAACGTGGCAACAAATATGTGCTTAGGGTCGGTTACATCTACCGCGTTAACTCCGAGTTCCGACTGCCGACTCCAGTTAACTTCTTTTTACATTGTTTAGATGTTTTCGTTCGCCTTTTTAGCCTTTTCGTAGATTTTTGTGTGAATTGCTTGTGGGTTTCGCTTATTTTTATACGATTTTATTGAACTTCATGATTTAGATGTATGTGCAGGGTGGATTAGGTGTTGAATTACCTTATTCGACCAAATAATTGTAAAATGTGCAATTTTTTTGACTTTAAGGCATTATTTTATTAGATATGGAAAAATCTTGTATTATCAATAGAAATATTCCCAGAGTGCCATTACAACTTCGATATGTCGCTTTTTATCTGTTAATATATAAAGATTTACAATTAGTATTACAACTTTGATACTGAAAGAAATATAAGGTGTTCGAAAAAACTACCATTTTTCTTAAGAAAATAATTAAATTCAATATTTCATTTAAAATCACAAAAAAATATTTCTTTACTAAGCTTTACATAAAAAATAGTCTAGACTTGAATAATACTTACATTATGTAAGTACTAATCCGTACTCCCAACCCTCCAGAATCCTTTACGTTTCCCTCTTCGCACTTGTTAGATTTTTTTATTTTTTTTATTAGCATTCGGCGCGAGCGTTAGACGCCCGAGGCGCCACTTGGTTCCGCACACTTTACTTTTACTTGTCACACTGTGCTTAAGAGTTTTACGGGATTTAGATTTTTTTAAACTTGTAATTTTTGTTGCTTTATTTTCATTCATTTCATTGACTTGTCATAAGTACTTCGTAATCCACTTACTATTCTCAAAAACAATGTATTTTACGTTGCGTAACTCAACACTGCGCTATTTTAACTTGAAAACGAATACATTTTAAATATTATGCTAAAGTGGAAAAAAACTCCAGAGAGAATGGAACCATAGTCATAGTTTATACACTTAGATAATAACCAACCGAAAACGTTAAAATATATTTATGTATTGTAATATTCTAAATATATATAGGTGTGTTGTTCTAAAATAGAAGAGAAACAAGTCTCAAGAGCTTTTCTGTCAAATAATCAGATGTTCTAGTGCTAAATAGTATCTAGAATGATATTGTGGTGATTTTGACTATTTGACTTCAAGTAAGAACGAATTCTAAAACAACTACAAATAACTTCAGTTCTTTATCTGTAATTGTATTTTATCTTACTAGGCCTTAAAATGCCGCATTCACGTTTAGCCCTCCTACACTCGCCACAAAGATCTGTCTACGAATTAGGAGTAGTGCAATTAACAATGGATCTAGTTACCGTGAGGTGTTTTACATAGAAATCGAACACTACGTTGTATTTGTATTTAAATGAATATGTTCAATGAAAATGTTGTATTTTTATTATAACAACCCTTTTTAGCAAAATATTTGTTCTGCAGCATTTTTGCTATTGTGGGAGCGTATTTCGTAAAATATAAGTTTTAGTTTCGCGTTTATTTGTATGAAAAAATTATGTAATATGTAGCTCCACTATAGGCTTTTGCATTCTGTACATTCTTACATAAATAAACGTTTTCGTTCATAAGGAGTATCAAAATATAAAAGGTTTTATTTAAATATTATGTTCAATATTTATTTTCCCTTATTACTTTTTTATTGATTATTGATTTTAAAGTGTTTTATTTACAGGATAGAGGTAATTTAATATATTTCATACTTAACAACCCTATAAAAAATCATTATTTACTATTTATATTTCCTAGCTCTAGTAATTATTCAAAACACAGCGTTAAAATCCGACACTCAACACACAGTGTCTCAACAAAAAGATCCACGAAAAATGAGGAACGGAATGTCTTAACAGTAGATTCACACAAAACAAACGAATCAAAATGTAACTAAACATCGATCACACAAAAACGCCACATCCACATTTCGCACATCCGCCAGACGACAAAGATCGGCATACGTGGGGTACGAATTAGAAGCGCGCTATAACAGGGGGACAGGGTGGTATCGATTTTGGATGAGGAACTGGACTAGAGACATGCAAGGCTTAATATCTATCCAGATAACCTTTTGCTATTGCGCGTTTTGATAAGCTTTGTGCTTGCTGACTTTGATAACGGAATTATTATAGACGTACTCGTACGTATAAGAAATATTAGTATTTATTAATATTTAAGACGTCAATTTTAAACATATGCTTTTTAGCTTTTGATAACAGTTTCTCTACACACTTAAGTTTGTACATATTTGGATCTATATCTGGATAGCAAAAATTCAAGCGGGCGTATCCGCTCAAGTCCACTAGTATTTAATAAATATGTAATGTGTTATATTTTTTTAAAGTTTATGAATAATCTTAAGAGAAATATAGACAGATAAAAATAAATATATGCTTTAATTGTGAAGAAGCGAATTGCATTTTTAAAATATAACAATTCTCATACTGTTTTAGAATTTTTGTTTAATTGAGTTATTAGGGATACCTAAATTCTACCTAATCTAATCCGTCAAATTTAGAAGTATGCTTCACAAAATTAATTGTACTGTACTAGAAAAAGCAATTATTACTCTAAACAAAAGCTCTAAACAACGTCGTTTTTTATTTTGTGGTTTTTAGGTATAACGAGATATTTTTTATTATAAAAAAATTGTATATTAATTTTTAAAATCTAAACATTTATGGGCGGAAAATAGCATTTCTATTTCAAAACATTTTACTATTATACAGACATCGTTTGAAGTCCTAATAAAAATCTAATTCAACATGTATAATAAATTGTTTGATTTTATAGTGGTGCACTGGATAAACGCGTTGGTTGTCAGTTCAATCTCCAGTGAGGGCAACGAATATATTTAGTTTCTGCTTTCTCTTTAACTTGGATGAATATCTGATATATATATATATATTAGTTATATATACATATATATTAGCCTCTTTATGTTTAGAGCAAGAAAAAATGTATAAGCTTGTTTATTTATGAAACTTTATAACATAATTTCTTTACTGATGGTCACAGCTACCATTTAAATACCAATAATAATTTTAGTAATTTTCTTCCAAAAATTTTCTCACTCTAGTGTGGCATATCACATTACAAATATAAAATTGTATCTATTACTCTAACAATAAATTGACATAACTTTTTTTATTTGTGAACCGATTTTAATAAAATAAACCCTATATGTTTTCGGAAGTTTGCCAGAATCCAATAGTGTAAACCGCATCTAAATCGGTTAAGTCGATACAGAGATTAGCGATAACAAACGCACAGATAAACGGACAAACAGACAAAATTATTAAAAATCATTGTTTTGGGTTCTATTACGTTACTAAAGGTTCCCAATAATATATTTTTAAATAACTTCCAAATACAGAACCCTCTTACGATTTTATTATAAGTATAGATATCTCAATTTAATATAAAAATGAGATAAAAATAAACTAAACCATCCACTCCTACTATAACGCACAATTCCGATACGTATCAAGAAAGTGAAATACGTATTTATTGCGTGCTCAGAAGTAATCAGCCATCGCGTCGGCTTTACACTGAATGTTGTGTAAAACAAGCATATTATAACTATTATTTTTTTATCTAATACCTATAATACAGTAAATTTACTACTAACGTGGTCCTGATTTGAAATTTTACTTGCTTTAGAACCTGAGAAATTTGTGTTATGACACTTCATTCTCATTAAGACACTCCCGTTTTCCACTTTCGTGGTGGTGAGTTCATCTACTGAATGGGAATCGAATCTACAACCGTTGCGTTTAAAGTCATTATACAGGACGTATACATTAGGAACACCACTGTGGCACAATAGGAAAGTATTTATATTATAAGCGTTGGATATGCGTTTCATTTTTATTTGAATAAAAGTTTAAATTTATTATAACTCATTAATTCACGTCCTATTGCATATAATTTTAAGCAATTGTTATGTCGAATAAATATATTAGTACATACTTCACCCGCCTATTTAGGTCATGTTTAACTATATAATAATCACACAACCTCGTTGCAATAATAAAACAATGGATTTGAATATTTTCTATCTTGAGATGTAGATATCCAAAAAAAATATATATATACATGTTAGTTCGCTTGCTTTTTTGTATATTTTAATTGGCGTCATGGCGCAAGGGCACAGGCGTGCGGAAGGTTGTGAGTTTGATTCCCATTCGAGGGAATAAAATATTTAGAACTTTCATTTCCTCCTTCGGTGACAAGGCAAAGCGTGGCGTTGAGTTCTGCCAATCAAGACGTAATGCCTCCAGAATGGAATGTCTTAACACTAGGTTCCCAGGTTCCCTATGCCTACTCCGCTATGCCTACGATACACCGTGAAGCTAATAAAAACAATGCATTAATATCAACCTCCTATTTCAACATTGTAATCTAATCTAAGTTACAACAAAAGCTCCTATCTAACATAAATGACGTAATTCGCAAGTGCAACCCGACCAAACAAGTAAGCTCTATCGCCCGATCGTTTCCAAAGAGGCAAGTAATTTTTCAACAGAGCCGGTTAACATTTGAAATATCCTCCTCAAAAACTTATTACAATGCCCTACCCTCATTATCTCTGGCCATAGCAGCGAATCGATATTGAACACACGCAAACTATTCCACACACACAGACGCATTCTAAACGAAAATACGCTTACTCCTAACCGGCGCGTCAACTTAAAACTTAATTATAATTAATTAATTCCAATTGGTACCCGTCCTTATCACACTTATATTGTCTTGGATAGCGCCGTCCCACTCCTACACAGAGACCGAGGGGTAGAAACGCGGTATTGTGTTTTCGAAGACCTTTTATCGCGGAGGCATTTCACGAAGTAAAGCGTTCGTCGGTTCGATTCCTTTCGAAATTTATTAGCACTTAGATTTTAATTGGACTTCTATTGAGTGAGCTTTTTCGAATATTCTAAGTACAGTTAGGTATAGTTAGGAAAAAGCTGCGATTCGTTAAATTTAAACTTCGATTTACGTTTCGGAAAACTTATTTTAAATAAATCTTAAATAAATTTAGTCTTAAATATAATAATAATTTTATTTAAAAAAAAAATAAACCATGCATTTTTCCATATGTCTACTTATCTTATTATTAAATATTTTTTTCCTATATTTATAATATTGCTATATATGTACATGCTTATAAACCTAAGTTTTCAAATCGGAACAAAATGGCTGTCGTAGAACGGCGGATAATTTAATTGTAATCATCACTACATCGAGCGGTGACGAGTATCAATGAGGATGCGACTGAGGGTCCTTTCCACCCTCTCCCATCCACCCAAGAAGGGGTTGAGCCCCCCCTCATTACCATATTTCATTTACTCAACGAAATTATGCTAATTACTTATATTGCTTTGTGTAAAAAGGAAATTTATAAGGATTAAACTTACTCCCGCACCGCCTTAAACCGGTTCGATCTGGCTCGGACTAGTTGCAGCAAGTTTTCAGATGAATTATTTAAGAGGTACAAAAAAGTTCCGAGGGCACCCGCGCTTCGCCATCGCGGTTATAATCGGACGCAATTAAAATTCAAATTGGGGGATTTTTAATTTTGGTTATTGATAACCTCCCGTCCCGCGGCCGCTCTTTGTAAAACTCCAATCCCAATGACTGTAGTTCTTGTTCACATTTCTCTTATTTATATTGAGTAACGATATACTTGATCGAATTCAATTATTCATAATTATTGAACAAAATACTGTAATTTATCTGAAACAATGTATTTTTTTCATTATAACTAAGTTAACCAGATTACTTTTGGACTTAAAAGTATATAAGAACTATATATGTTAGTATAAAGACCGTTTCTTAAATATAAAATGAAACAAAATACGAACGTCATATCACATTCAACAGAGCCTTTGCAATATCCATTATTAACTGTCTTAATGATTCATACAATAATATATACCAAAGTATATTATTGACGTATATTACAAGTACAATATAAATTATATCGTTCGAATTGAATTATAATAATGAAATACCGAGTTGCTTTGGGCAAAGAGAGACCCCGGTCGCTAGTTTCACAACTTATCCCGGCTAAGGCGACTCCTTATTTAAATGTAAATTAGGTTCATTTCACGAAATTAATGTCGTAGAGTTTCACCCCCCCAATGTAGAGTGCCCACACGGTTTTTGTCCCAGGAATATATTAATTATCCATGACATTTGTATATATGTAAGTTTATCCCCGCTATGTTTAAATATATTTCGTCTTTAATCATTTTCTTATGGGCAATTTGCGTAATTGTGCCTGTTCTTTTTATCATCTACTTTATAACAACATATAACAACTACTTTATAACAACACGTTTAGTGGACAATTTAATGACCAGACCTCCTCATTCAGATGATGAAAAAACCATTTCATCATACAGCTAGCTAGCAAAAATCATTTATAATATTCAATTAACATTACAGTATAATTAAAAAGTTATTGCTCAAAAGATGTTATTGCTTTAAGTAAGCATTAAATTTATGAATGCTAAAATAAGAATAAAAAATTAAACTAAAATAAAAGATGTATTGATGGACAATCAATAATATGTGGAATTTTGGTTATATTGAATACTGATATTCTTTTACATTTACTATTTAGTAATATAGGCTTATATGAAGTTAGTAATACTAAAATACTAAATCTAATAATAAACTGTATTTGTCCTTCAAGATCCGCATTGGACGTCATCCTATTCGGACGAAGTAATGGTCGCTCTATGATTATATGGACAGACGTGTCATTACTCCTGTGTAAGTGTTGTTGCGAATTGCTAATGGTGCTTTCAGAATTTTACACAAATTAATTGTTAATTTAAACACATTTTCATATTAAGGCAAGTTTTTGGAAAAATACCATATATGATGAGAAATTTATAATAATATTTAATATTCCAATATCCTCATCTATGAGGTAAGTCGATCCTTTTTAAATAAGTTTTTATTTTTAAAGTTACGCATATATTCCTTGTGTAAATTCAAGTTCCCTCACTTTGGGCAGATATTGGAGAACAGAGTGTATTGACACTAAGTTCTTTCTATCTATTTTGCTTCTGGGGAAACGCTTTAATCTGCGCTTTTGTTATTCTCTATGTGATAGTAGATTAAAATAGTACTTGATATTTATTACTCTTAATGTTGAACTAGCGAAAGGCGTAATCGCGGGTATAATTAAATGGCACAGAGCTCGGAACTAAAATATATTTCTCAATACAAGTTTCATTGCAAAATTAAATAACATATCAAATAAATACAAATAAATCTTGACAATTTCATACATTAAATAGAAACTTTCACTTTCACTAAAACAAAACAAGAGTTTATTTCACTAAAATCGCGACTAAAATAGAAATTATAATCACTACACGATTACGAACGCAAGGGTTGGCACTAGGCACTACACACACACTCGCAAGTGGGCCAACACAAGGCAACTACTTAGCATTTTCAAATTAAATACACTAATCACTTGTATAAACGTGTATAGGCCGGATCGATAGTGTCTGTGTGCGGGTTATTATAATGAAGGGTGGAAGGGTACCAAAGTGGCTCCATTCACCCCCCCCCCCGCTTGTTGATGTCTTTCGCTTCATAGGTTGTTACCGATTTCTGGGTGAATGTTATTTTGTTTTTTTTTAATTGTACAATTTTTTTAACACATGTTGTGTTTGTTGGTGGGGTCATCTGTGCTGGTGCAATAGTTTGTATGGAGTGTGTATTTTAGTGTTAAATTTTTTATCGGTATAATAGTAAAACTAAAGTTTTAGCTAAATCAATGTTTAGTAAAGAATTGTTCTTTTGTTTTTTTTTATAAGAGGATTGTTATTGAATATTTTTGCATCAAAAATCTTTCTATGGAGTTTTATTACACAGTAATATTAGATTTAATTTTTCTTCAGTCGCACATATCTTTGTTGTGGTTTTAGGTCTTCGTCTATAATATGATACCAACATTTCTTATATCTTACATATATATTTAAACTAAGAATCCACTTTACACAAATTTCACAATCAAAGCACAAGTAAGATTCAAAACTGAAAATCGAATAAATTTTCTTCATTCCATCTAATAATTCCATATTATTTTTTTAATACCAATCTATAATCATATTCCACATCAATCTATAACTTTCGAAATATATGAAGCGACACTTGTTAATTCCGACACAGTGTTTCGCACAGTCGAGTACTTTATAGCACCTTTTCCAATGTACTTGAGCACAATGAAAAGGCACAAACAAGTTCGATTCGTACAGTATTAAAAAAAAAACCTCTCGCGATATCACGCCGATCGATTAATTAGCGTATTACATACTGCCGATCCATCTGTCGTAATTAGCCGATCCCTCGGCAGAAAATAATGACGCTCCCTAAAACACTTTCTACGTTTTTTTTTTTTTTTTTCATTTTTAATCCAATTTGCCGAGGATTATGTTGGTAATTATATTTTTCCGATTGCCGCCCGTGGCTGTGGGCGCTCGGTTGATTGCGAGCCGAAAAACGCCGTTGATTAGGCTTTTTAAACGCGTTGTGTTTGTTAGTGTCGTGTAAGATTGTGTTTGTTAAATGTTGTCTAATGTTGTCTAATGTTGTCTAAAGTGAATTCGTTAAAGGTTGTGTTTGTTAATTCGGTTCATTGGTTCCTGGAATGTGTTTTGTAATCCCATGAACAGATCTCAGTGGTGAATATCCCATGAACCGATCTCAACGTCTGTTATTTATTGCGACAAATACCTTTATTTGCCTGGTGACGTAAAATAGAGCACATCGTTGAGTTTTACCACTTAACAGGCAATGCTTCCATAATTTGCCGAAAAGTGAAAAATGGAAGTGTCGTAATGGTGACATAATTTGTTAACAACAGGTTAAGTTTCCTTTGCCTACCCTACTATGCGCGGATAGAGCATAAAAAGAAGTTTTTCATAAAGTAATTTAAATAAAATAAACCCAACACTATGCATATTATTTACAATATTCCAAAAGGGTGTTGAAGTTGATATTATGCAAGATATAGGGGTGACGGTATTTCGGAATGATTCAGCTAATCTTTACGACCGCGTCATGACAGTTCATCGTTCTTGACTACTTTTTTTATTTGAGTTGACTAAATTAAGACATGACAATGTTTAATGAACTTTTAAAGTTATAACAATTTTTACAACTTAATCTAAGAAAATATACAGATATAATTACCATATTGCTCAGATAAGCAATAAATCTGAGATATTTAAAGGTGAAGAACGGGTCTAGACGCCGCATCCTAACACTCTATACCTAAGCAATGATAAAATATATTCTATATATTACTAACAATTATTGTAAATATTAGACTTAAACATTTCCTTTCTAGTAAAACTCTATAAGATTAAATATAAAAAAATCGTTTGAAAATAACAATTACTCAGTAATAATTTTAATATGAAAAATTTAAATATGAATACAGAAATAAATCACAATATTGTTAATTCTATAGAGTCCGGCCGCGTCAAAAAGGCCCTCACTCCGTGCGAGGGGGCCCTAATCACAAATACGATAGCGACTTACATTAGCGCTCTGGCCAACGCTTGTGAAATAAAATACGGTCAAATGCATTGCGTTTACTGTTTTCTCGTGGAATTTAATTTTAGTAGCTTTTTTAATTTCTTTAAATTGAAACATGTATATACGATAGGTACACACGATTTTCTTTATCCTATAAACTATATCTTATAAAACAAAGTCGCTTTTCGTGTCTGTCTGGCGTTTCTAACTCTTCTTCTTCTAAACCACCCAACGGATTTTATGATGTTACTCACGTTTCACTTATCCCTTGCTCTCAGCATATAAATAAGTATATTAGTAGTTGGCCATTTAATGTAGATCAAAATTGTCTTTTACTGTTCTTCATTTTAATAAGTACTCTAGAAGTTGTGACAATATCAAAAAATCCTTGCTGCGAAACGGCTTATACAAGCGCGTCCGCCGCGCCCGCCTGCCTTACACGCATCGGTGGTTCAGTGGTAGAATGCTCGGCTGCCACGTTTCCACGTTTTCCTCACAGGCGTAGTGCTTGACGTAGTGCTTGCTTTTCATCAGGGATAGAATACCCTCTTCAGCATTAACCACAAGCTCGAAAAAAAAACACCCGCCTGCCTTTATAGCAACGAAGATTTAGATGCATTTGCACGTATTGGATAATTGGAGTTGAATGTATTATTTCAGCGCGATATATTTGGTTTCATATTTTTTGTAGTAGTTATTAGTAGGTAGGTTTTGGTTTGTAATTTCTTCCGTTTAAAAATAGTTATTTAACTATCTAAAAATAGTCAATTAAATATATTTTAATAAGTACTTGAAAAGATTAGTAGCACAGATTTAAAATTACGGTACCTACTTATTGAAACAACGAAAATACGGGTTGCATTAGGGTTTAATTAATTTTCACATTATCTTAAGTGCTTTGCAAACATACATTATATGAATAATCCAGTAGTAAAAGCGGGCGAAGCCGCAAGAGGGTCGCTAGTTATACCTATACAATTTTCTTTAAATATGGTATTTTAGGCGTAACTAAATAAGAAGGTTGTGCATTTGATATCTTTTCTGTTAAGGGAAATGCAGTTCCACGCTGTACTATAAGTAACTGGATAGGTTGAGAGAAATAAGTGCCAAGGCACTGCTCTTGTACTGTATTTTGGTGACAGAACCCACAATGATCGTTTTGGGGTGAGATGGTGATGGATGGCTACGATGGTCTACATTGATAAGAATATTGTTTTTCATATTTTTTGACTTCCGCTTGCACAAATGCTGCGTTAAGTTTGATGCAATTTCATTTTTAGAAACGAACGAAATATATAGTGTTAGATAGAAATATATAGCAAAAATAAAAAATAAATTTTCTTATAATATCTTTAATATAATCATCATCCTACACTTTCTTAACAAGCCTATCACATCCTAACAGAATCAAACACCTTCCTTCCGTTCCACTACACCTGCAGCCCAGGTCTAATTAAAGCAGGCTCCGCTATTACAGTAGGTACCACACTAGCATCGCATATAGAAATACAATGTACGTAGAGTAACGTTAAGCGTGTGTACAGTTGTAAGCAACAATGGAACAAACGAGTGAGCGTAGGCGATCTGCCCGCATGCTTAGCGCCATTAAGCGCGCCACTAATGAGAGCTCATGACTGCACTAATACTATGAGGTAAGGTAGTTTACACACTGAGTTTTGGTGTTTAGTTACGTTATATTTTTGAATCTGTAAAGGCCAATAGGCTAACTAAGACCATTAACCGTAAATCAGAGAAAAAAGTTTCAGGACACTCCGTTCTCGGCTTTCTGTATTAAGTGACGAAACACAACGCCGCGGTTTGTCCCACCAGAGGCCAAAAATAGTTTGTAAGTTTCCTTATACGGTGCAAGGGCTAATCTACTCATTAATCTAAAAATAAATCTATTACCAATGTAAGTATTCTACTGTTATTACACATATAGCTACCTTATCCGTTTGTGATAAGGACCAAATTGGATTGTTAATAATGCTCTACGAGTATTTGATGGTAGTTGATGGTAACTTTCTTCTTTCTTAAAGATTTGTATATCAATTGTGATGTGTCCTGAAATAGACCAAAATGAAATATATTCCGTCAAAAAGTTGCTTTTTCTAAATTTTTATCAAATGTCACATAATTATGAATGACCCCATTGTATCACATGAGTACGAGGTATGAGGCAATCGTAGCAGTGTAGATAGTTGGTTCGATTCTCACTCGTGATAAAGATTTATTTTCATTTCCCCGCTGTGGTAGACAAGGTGCAGAAAAACGCAGTGTTATACAAAATGAGAAACACAACGGAGAAGCCACGCCACACGCAATGTCTCCAATTCAGTTGGAAAGAATGGAGTGTCGTAACTCTACGTTTCCTCTTCCTACAAAACTGAAAAGAATAAACACATTATTGCCACTCAAATGTTTAGCACTATTTTCAACTCGAAAAATATCACTTACAAAACTAATTTATTTTAAATTATAATTAAATCTGCATAATAATTACTTCATTTAAACACCTTTTGAATTCTAAGATTTTAATAAGTAAACGTAGATCATTTTAACTCAAGTAATAATAAAGATCTATTACAAGGATAACAACATTAATATATAATGAGGTAATTTTTATATTATAAATGTTGATATAAATATGTACGTATTTTCCTTATGGGCTCGTGGATGGTGTAGGTTCGATTCATTTATAGTGGCTAGAGTATATTTTGACTATTTTTCCATCTTTCTCGAGAAATCGCGTGTTAAGTAGAGAAACTGAAAGTGCTAGAGCCTTATCGTTTCTGATGTAAGAATTAATGAAAATGAAAATAAATTAAATATATTATTCCCTTGAGAATTCAAAGCCATAAAACTTAAATGTTTTCTTATAACATGATAGCGACAATTTTAAAATTATCTAATGTAATTGAAAAAAAAAACGAAAGAAAAAATACTTTTTTAAATTCGGATAACACAGCTCATTTAAAGACGAAAGGTTTTAATAATTTCAGGATTTAAATGAACAATCCAAAATACAAAATTATTAAACAAATTAAAATGAAATAAAACAAAAATATTTATTTCCATTCAAACAATTACAGTACCAGGAAAGCCAACAACCACGAGCACCACCGTATAACATAATATAGCCCCGGTGTGAACGTGTGCGTGCACCCTAATTGCTTTTGTCATTAATAGACGCGAATACTTCTTAGCCGGTGTATTGTACAATTAGTAATAATGATGTATAATTAGCCCGTGGTAATGTGTAATGTATAGCTATGTGTGTATGTGTGTGTGTGTGTGCGTGTGTGTGTGTGTGTCCTACATCTGTATATACGTTATACAGGCTGCTCCGGTTATAATGAGATTTTAATGTAATACGCTTATTGCTTAGTGTAGTAAAAAATATTATGTTGGATATTTTAGAAAATTATAACTTCTGCTGGTCTGTTTCCTTGTTTGAATTATCTGTAAAGTGGATTGTAATGACAGATTAAGAGAAAAATATGTTTATGTGAATCATGTTGATTAAATCATTGGATTTTACCTTAATTTTGACATTTTATACGAGGAAAGATTAAGTTTCGATATCTCGAAATGTGGCTTTAAGATTTTTAAATTATAATCTAAATTAAAACACTCTTGTAGGCGTAAAAATGCATAAACTCTTAGGATACTATGAGCTAAGCTTAGCTCTACCATTAAAAACTTCCACCGTACGTCGCCACCGTAGTTCAGTGGGGGCGTGGAGAAATGCATATGACAATTATGACTTCAAATCTGACTTGAATACTTTGTTTGTAATTAAAAGTTAGCTGTTTGAAAACTTTTTTAATTGCTGCTTTGTTAGTTCTATCAATCAAAACGTATGTCTCTAAATAGTAGTTAGAGAAATGTCTTATTAAGTATATTAGATTCCATCTACCAACCCTATTAAATATGGGAAATACGTGGAAATTTAAAAAAAATCAGTCCGAGTACAGGCCGTCGTGACGTCATTGTCGGCTTGACTCACACCCATAGGCCATAGCCCTAGGTGTCAGTCAAGCTATCTTCATTCCCTTGCTTTTGTAAACAAAGTGCGGCGTTGAAATCCGTTACTAAACGCCCATAACTTGATAATAGTTCAGAAAATAAATAACGAAGTGTCTTATCACTAAACCTCTGCCCTCGTACGGAAAAATTATCTACTAAAAAAAGAAATAAAACAGCTTATTCCACCATAAAATATCCACACCACCTCCACTAAACCAACAAATGTAGTTCAACAACAGCCAACAACAAGTTTTTATAATATTAAACTAAAGCCACTGTTTGGATTTTGAGCTCGCAGCGTTGTACTCCGGAACAATACCCCTTTGAAATATTCATTGCCGCGACGTGATCATAATCGAGGTGTAATTAGCCGATAATGCATGCGTTAGCCTCGCTGCCGCTGGATGTTCTCATTTATTCACGAGGCTTGTGAAGGAATGTGCTTGTGAATTTAGTAATGGCATGGTGGGTGCGGATCGCTAATTATTTAGTTGCTTGTGTGTGCTGAGTTCTGCTTATAATCAAATGTTATTTTTGAATTGCTTAAATTAGGTAGTAGGAAATTTTTGAATATCTGTTTAGTTTCCAAAATAATATTTAAAATGAAAATGTGCTTTATTAGAAAAAATGCAAAAAAAATAATATCGCAATTCATAGTGTGATTTTGATATATTTTCTACTATTGACATGTAAAAAGATCTCTGGTGTTCCCAAAAAAAAAACCCATCAGAAACCATCACTAAATTATAAACAAAATCTAAATTTCGCTTATAATAATTATAAGTAATTTACAAGTAATCAATATTGATATAAATTACTCGAATGCACGTTTTCACAACGTGTCATGTATATGTATGTGTAATTGGTGTCCTTGCATACATTTAGAGAGGCCGTAAGATGATTCACGTCTAAATTAATACTCTATTAATGTTAGTGACATGGCGACGCATAAAAGTAAAAGTAAATGAATTGCCTATAATGCGGAGGGCATGGACCTGGCTTGTAAAATTATCGCTCGCTCTATAGGTACGGGGATATTATTTTATTTTCATTGTTAATGCATTAGACAAATGAGTTTTTACGTTCATTTGTGGATAATTAATTAGTTATCAATTAATAATAAGTAATTGGAATTAAGTTACTTATTTATTTTTCTTATTCTCTCTTTTTCTTCTTCGACTTTCCATGTCTGCACTCAAACAACTATACAAATATGGCTGGCTTGTTACCAAAATAAAGAAGTGAAAATATTAAATATTTCATTTCTAGAAACTAGAAACCAAAGTGATATTTTTATATTCAACTGTTATTATTATTGTAGTCGAAGTGGGACAGTATCAGATTCGTAATGAAATTCGATGGTTGTAGATTCCATAATCACTCAGGAGTATGAATTATTTTTTAATTTTTAGGTCTGATAATAAAAAAACGTGATGTAGAGTTCAGTCACTTAATACGTAACGTCCAAAATTCAGACATAAAGCGGAGGACAGAATATAATTAAAATATAATTATATTTTTCGTCTACCCTGTTGTTCTGTAGCAAAAAAAATAAAGAAAAAAGAAAACTATTTCTACTACCATTATAGTTACACGTATTTGTTCATAATAATATTGTATAACAAACAAATTATAAATAAATATATTCACTACACGTTTAGCGCTATGTAAAAAATGTCAAACATTCGTCCAGTACCCGGTAAATGCTAAAAAGCAAATTAATATTGGCATTTCCTACCAAATACCAGCGAGTACTTAGACTTTTTGTAATTGCTCTAAGCCTTGCTTCGAAGTGCGGAAACACAGTTTTTATCATTACACGCCAACATGATTTTTATAATTATATCTTAATTAGATTTAAATACAATTAATTTCATAAAATTGTAGCTTTATTTTACATTTTATTAAATTTAACATATATATATATATATATATATATATATATATATATATATATATATATATTAAATGAAAGGCTGTGGCACATTAAGAACCTTAGAGATATATCGACACTTTGATACTTTACTAAATGGGAGCGGTTTCGTCCGCATGTCAATTGGTTTAGGCTATTATGAAAAAAAATCCTAAGAAGCGTGAGTTCATATCCGGCTTTATAAAATACATAATATAAAAAAATCTACTTCACGCTGTATCCCGCACACAGCAGGGTAGGGAGAGGGAAGCAAGTGTTAAGACACTCCAGTCACATTTTGTGCCCTTGCGCTACAACTGGCTTCTTATTTTGAAATAAAATAACTCAAAAATATTACAATTACCGTAGCGTTTGGCACTCCGTTCTCTCTGACTACAGAAGCTAGATTAGATAAGATAAAAATATTATAAAATAAATACCTAAAATTATTACTAAAGAAGTACAAATGTATATATATATATATATATGTATATATATACGAGTTTAAATAAGCTACCTTAAGACCAAAACACAATCGTCATATAAGAAATTACGTAAGTTTTATTAATGAATAGGTACAATTTTATATAACGCCATAATAATAAGTATTGTATTATAATTATATGCAATATTCATTACAATAACATTTTTATTTGCATACGCTAATATAGTGGTATTATGCATAATTAAAATCATATTAACTGCGTAAGGTTGAAAATGTCATGTATTATAAAAATTTATTTACAAGGACGTTTTTGTGTGAACATTCTGAAGTTTAATATTAAATTGTCAATTGTCAGAGGTAGAGGCCGTCTGGATGTAAACGCAATGGTTGTAGGTTCTGTTCCCACTGAGGAGAATGATTATATTTAAGTTATTTTTATTTCCTCATTCTGGGGTAACGCTCGCTAGTAAATTAAGTGCAGTGTTATGCTGTTCAAGCTGGGAGGAAGCTACAAAAAAGAAGCAACATTTTCAATTGAATTGATAACCTATCACTGTACTTTCTATAAACACTAAAGCAAAACACATTTTTTATATGTTCGTATTATACTTCGATCAGTGGCCACTGCCTATATGAGAGACATCGTATGCTTAGTACTGAAACCTAATATCACACTACTTCTTGATAGACTTAAGGAACTAAATATACATAGTATACATATAGTAAATATATATACTAGGATTTTAAATAAAAGCATGCAATTTTCAATCGTCCCCCCCACCGTTCGTTAATATTTTCATTTCCTCGCTTTCGTAACGAGACAGCGAGTCAATCTTAACACAAGGTTAAGCTATGAACTCGAAAGGCATCCTCACTGAAAACTACTAGGAAATTCAACAGTTGCTTTTTCCAATAAAAATAGTATGAAAATCGGAAGATAAATGTAATCACAGTAGGTACCAAAGTCTTGGAACAGGTTTATCATATAATTATTATAGGTAAAAAGCTAGACATTTGATAATTCTCGTCTTAAGCAGTTACGACTAAAGTAATTACAGAGTAATTATAACTTCCCACACGATCGCTAATTAGCGTACATCGATTATAAATTATTATTGAAATTTTATTTTTGTAGATTATTATATATTATAAAAAAGTCGAGAGGTTGGTTTTGGGGTGCAGGTTCCATAGTACTTAACGTTTCATTGATCTTTGTCAATACGCTTTTTTGTGTAAGACTTTTTTACAGGTATTTTCTTATCATATATTTAAATATTATTTTATATAAATATGATTTTTATATTCCTGGACTCTAACGTATCAATCGTATCAATTTATTACGAGCTACTGTTATAGGGCTTGTTAAAAAAACTTAAAAACACACAGAACTTTACACCGGGCTTTATCAGTAACAGGGCAGGAAAGTGATTAATCAAATATATTCATCCTCTGAGCTAGCATCGAACCCACGACCAGTGCGTTTAAAACCAAACGCTTCTCAAGTCCGCCACCAGCCACACCTATTAATATTAATAGAATAATAATTATTTCACGATGACCAAATGCGTACGGAACGCCAAAATTAGCTTTGAATGCTATAATGAGCGATTGTTAATAATTCAAATGTTATAAGGTCACGTATAAATTATAGATTGATTTCTAATTTATTGGTTAATTATAAAACTTATTACGTTCTATACAATTTTTTTCATCACGTATCGGAATCTTGTGAAATAAAAGATATAATTATTGAATATTTTTAGAATCTATAGCTTAAAGTATAAGGAAAAATGATTAACAAGTATATTTGAATATATACTAAAAAGAAAGCAGGCTAAAACAGTTTTAATTGAAAAAATATATTTTTCTGTGAACAAAAAAAAGCACATTTTTACTAAGTAACTTAACGCCGCATTTCTCGGAAAACATTCCGGGGTATATTACACCTAGACACCTAATTTCTACTGAGTGACAATGGTGTTCCATTTTACGCAAAAACTACTGATGAGATTTTGATATAACTTTACAGTCATATAGTTTATAGATGAGAATAACAAATTAAATAATTTGGCTGTAATATAAGAATAAATTTTGGCGGACGAAGCCGCGTTGAGGTCACTCTATTATTATATACGTAAGACGTACCGAGAAAATGCTTACAAATATTGCTATTCTTACTCTGGAAAGTCCCGTTGTTTATACATGACATAGAAGGCGCCGCGGGAATGTACGTGAACTTATTAAGGAAAACTAAGTTTATTTTCGCTAATATCGTTGTATCGAGCGTGACATATGCAAATTGTATGGGTTTTCAGTGGATTGCTTTGTTTTTTAAGGAATAACCTTCTTTGTGGAGAAACCACGTGTGAATTTTAACTAAGAATGTTTTTAGTATTGTGAGCTTACGGAAAAAGCTTATTTTGTGTTTTTTGTTACTCTGTCATAGTATGGTTAGATGACTTGTTCTTTTTAGGGTTATTTAACTGAATGGCTATTACAGAATATTTATTGTCCTTATTGATTTGTCATGTCAGTCTGTTCGTCCGTATATCAGTCTTTTTTTTGAGGAAGTGGCAAAACTCGGCATCACACGGCGTCTGAATTATATGGAAAGTAACCAAAGACTTACATATTTTTGTAAAAAAAAATGCATTTCTTTTTATGATAAGATAGTAAAAAGTTAAAAATGACTCGTGTTAGCGCTTTTGTAACGTGCGTGAAACTGTAAATGTAACGATTGTAAGTTCCATTTCCACGAGGGGGGGAAGGTGCGGCGTTGAATTGCTCCACTCAACACACAATACCTCGAGGTTTTGATGGAAAGTAGATCTTAATGGGAACGGAGTATTCTCATCTCTATTAGTACGTAGCTATGTGTGGGAACAGCCTCAAAAAAAAACAAATATATCCTTTATACAACATTAAAGCATAACTTGGCGCTAAGTAATTTCATTACACACAAGTTGCAATGTCGTAATAGTGTCTGAGTAGAGGCCGGACTGAGCTATTAAGGAGGGGAAATTAGTGCATTATTGACTGATTTCCCTTTTCAACTAGCTGATCGACGGCAGCCGGCTTTCCATTTAAAATACGGAATTTAGTGCATTAGCGTTCAGCGATTACGTTTAAGGGAACACCCTGTGTTTTGATATAATGGGGAGGTATGTTTGTATTTGCATCCTGTTTACTTTTATGTAGGTAGAGATGTCATGTAAAGTAGAATACCGAAACGAAAACTTTTAAACAATTAACAAATAATCAATAATCAAGTTTTTAAAATGGGGAAAGGAGTGTTTTAACACTAGGTTTCCTCTGCACAACAGTTTACTGTTGTGTCCGGGATACAGTGTGACACTAAAAAAAAATGTTTTATTATAATTGTTATTTTTTGTTGTATTTATTTGGTGGTCCGTAACTGCTAAGCTTGACCATCTAAGAGTGGGTGGAAAAGCTATATTTTCAAATACCTTAGAAAATAAAAAATCAATTACATTCTAAATATAGTATATGTTTTTACGGAATTGAACATACATAGATAAATACAATACCTTTTTACAACATTACCACAAAGAAAAATACACTTTTACGTATAGTAATTATTTTTCAGATATTTCTGTGACTACTATTTTTAAATATTTTACGTTTAAGCTTATATGCTATATATTAGTTTAAAATCCAAACTACAGCATTTAACCCGATCATGTAAATAATTTTCAAATAAGAAGAAAGGAAAAAAAAATCATAATTTCATCGTTCAAAGAACCGTACGAAAGCGTTCGATTTTTTGAATTAACAATAGTCAATCGGTCGGAATCGAACTCGCGCCCAATTAGTTTTATACCCGCTTCATTACCAACCAGTGTTAATTATTATTGTGCCCGCCACACACTTGACGACCTAATTAGAAGGATTTTTTTATCGTTCTACATTATATAGGTAGGGTGCTGTACGGGGGCTAGAGAAGACTTTTAGAACGCATTATGATTTTTAATTTAAGTTGAATTTGATTGGTGTGATTTTTTCTAAATGATTTTTTTTTGTTTTGATGGTAGAATATTATTTATTTAACTTTCTAGACTGGTGAACGTAAACGCGATGGTTCTGGGTTCGATTTCCAGTGAATGAATAATTTTTGATTTCTATAATCTGTTGACAAGACTAAAGAGCTGAGCGGTTCGTGAAGGACGATGTGTCATTACATATCCTTCGCCTTCGTTGCCATACTTAGGATACAATGAAAAATTAAACAAAAAAGTCTAAAAGGTATACAGAAACTGTTTTAAAAAGCACAATGAAAATAATATACTAACTTAAGTGATTTGAAGTAGTACTTATAATACAAGAAACTACCTATTGTGCTAAAGCATGCTCTGTAAGCTCTTCTTTTATCCACAGAATCCAATTATAGAGCATTAAATCTATTAAATGTACCATTATGTATATTTCAAGTGATATTAAGAATTGTATTATTTAAAATATCTATAGTTAAAAAGCTCTTATTTGTTAGTACTACTGAACTGAAAGCTTTAGCTTCGATTCTCATCTTAGAAAACAAGCTACCTAGCTTTTCTTATAATTACTCTGTATATATTAAAAAAACATATTTTGTTGAGATGGAGGTGATTTTGACTCCACTCCCCCAAAATGCTTGAAACCATTTCTACCTTTGTTCGAACGCCGTGCGAGTAAGTTTAATAAGTGAGACCAATAAATTCTATCACTAATTGGTGCGATTAGAAAATTTTAATCATTTTATAGATTTCTTTTGTAATTTTATCGGGTTCTTTATAGCTGGCCGATTCGTTTTCTATTTAATAGTTAGTTAGAATTGATTGTTGCCATGTTGTTTGGACGATTTCACCAATTACAAATTTTTCAACGTTTATTAAACACGTATTTTAATGTCTCAGATATAATAATCAACAATTATAGGTTTTAAATGCAATAGAATTAGAACTGTACAATACATTTTATACTAGTTTTGGTATTTAGCCTCGTAATAGAATCTAGAATTATTATTTTTTTATTGTCTACATTCATTTTTTATCGATATTGGCATTCTTTATAGATAATGTCTCATATAGGAATTCGATTATGATTTTCGTTACGTAAATTCGGATTTTTTGCGAGTGGTTTTAAATTACTCTAAAATATGCTATATAAAAATAAATCATGCATGAGAAAATTATTATTCAACAAGAGTTTTTTTTTTTTTTACATTCAGTTTTTTATTTATTTTATTATGTGTTCTATTTAAATACGCCTTTATAATTTTTAGAAGTAAAAAATAATTCCCCTTATCTTTTACCTGACATTATGTATAGATTACCCATCCCATCACATTATTAACTACCAATTATATTTAGCAACAAACAGCCCAATCTTCAACAAATTTGCCAACGAAATATCCAATTTTAATAAAACACTAATATTCCCATAGTTTTTGTTGTAATTTGTAATGGATATTACACATATAATGTAACTGACATGTTAATTATATTCATATATCATTTTTTTTACTAAAGCAAGTACTTTAGTAGATTAGCTATTTAGCGATAAACATCTTGTTAGGCCCTCGGGTGGTTCTCTATTCATTATCGAATACAGTATCAATCACAGATTACCTACTAGCAATATAATAATCTTAAAATAATATAATGACGCCGTTCGCCTTACCACGACCGGTGTACGTTGAAAGAAAAACAAACAACACTAGTCCCTAGTACATTGTAATAAGATTGTCGAAATCAGTCAGTCAGTCAGCCAGAAATACATGAGATCATAGCTGGGCTTGATTTATTCCTTTTAACCGTCTTGACCCACATTCGCGTATTGGCTGTAATTGTTAATAAGGATAATTAAAATGCGTGTAAAATACACGCACAATCAAATAGTAGGCCACCAGTGTCGGGTACAGTATCAGGTTGTTACATTATAATCAATTTGGTTCATTTCTATCTGGATGAGTAAGCTGAAAAATTGGAATTATAATGAGGCGACGCGAGGATTGCGGGTTCGATCCCCATTCGAGGAAGTGATATATTTATTTACGTTTATATTTCCATTTTCTTCGCTCTGGTGTCGGGGCAAAGCGCGGCGTTGAGTTCTGCCACTCAACTCGCAATGCCTCCAGAATTCGGCAGAAAGTGGAGAATAGAGTGTTTTAACACTAGATTCCCTCTGACTACCCTGCTGTGTGCGTGAAGCTGATTTTTTATTTATTTTGTTTTTATTATTAGAAGATTTTTACAATATCCAAAATTGATTTGAATTCTCTGCAATATGAAATTAAATAAAGATCAAATGATATATTTTTAATGGTATATTGGTATAAAAGTGCAGGAGTACATATCTAACGATATATAGGACAAGCTTTTACATGCAGCTTCGCTTTCGTGGTGAAATAGAAATAGCTAAGAGTTTTGTATGAAACATGACACATTCTAAGTGCACGAGTTAATTCTGGCCGTAGGACCAGTGCGTTACATCGAAATGTAATATAGCTTATAGACTTCATCGAAAAATGGTGAATCCAATTTTTTTTTCAATTCCTACCAGCAGTTCCTGAGATTAGCGCGTTCAACCAAACAAACCTTTCAGCTTAAGCGTTAATTTCCTTTTTTTTTGGTTATATTTTTATTATTACGAAATACGAATACCTACATCCTATCCTATCCTATCCTATATCTTATAAAACAAAGTCGCTTTTTGTGTTTGTCTGAACTTTCTAACTCTTCTTCTTCTAAACCACCCAACGGATTTTGATCCGGTTTTCACCATTAGGTAGTTTCGAGTATTTCTCAGGGAAGGTTTATATATAGTTTATTATTTGTACATTCTTATGTAAATTAACATAAATACGATAAATGTGTATCAAGTCCTACCCGTTGGTACACTTTCGCGCATGCATTGCTTTAATGGTAAGTACTACATGAAAATATTGTACTGGAGTATTGTTACTCTTAATAAGATCTACAAAAAAGTCCGCGACAGCATATTCGTATCTTTTAAGAATAACGCGCAGTGATCATATTTCTGTCTAAAAATAGTAATTTCAATATATTTTCCGCGACGCGACGTTTTGCTTATACAAGCGCGTCCGCCGTGCCCGCCTGCCTTACACGCATCGGTGGTCCAGTGGTAGATAGCTCGCCTGCCACGCGGGTGGCCCAGGTTCGATTCCCGGCCGATGCATTCTATTTAATTTTCCTCACAGGCAGCCACGTAGTGCTTGCTTTTTATCAGGGACAGAATACCCTCTTCAGCATTAACCACAAGCTCGAAAAAAAAACCCACCTGCCTCTATAGCAACGAAGATTTAGATGCGTTTGCACGTATTGGGTAACTGGAGTTGAATGTATTATTTCAGCGCGATATATTTGGTTTCATATTTTTTATAGTAGTTATTAGTAGGTAGGTTTTTGTTTATAAATTCTTCCGTTTAAAAATAGTCAGTTAACTATCTAAAAATAGTCATTTTTAAATATATTTTAAAAAGTACTTGAAAAGATTAGTAGCACAGATTTAAAATTACGGTAAAAATCCTTGCTGTGTAAAACAATTGGAAAATCCTAATTGAAACTACTAAAATGCGGGTTGCATTAAGATCTAATTAATTTTCACATTATCTTAAGTGCTTTGCAAACATACATTATATGAATAATCCAGTAGTAAAAGCGAGCGAAGCCGCAAGAGGGTCGCTAGTTTAAATATATTTTAAAAAGTACTTGAAAACATTAGTAGCACAGATTTAAAATTACGGTACCTACTAAAAAATCCTTGATGTGTAAAACAATTGGAAAATCCTTATTGACACTACGAAAATGCGGGTTGCATTAGGGTTTAATTAATTTTCACATTATCCTAAGTGCTTTGCAAACATACATTATATGAATAATCTAGTAGTTAAAGCGGGCGACGCCGCAAGAGGGTCGCTAGTACATTATATTTAAAAAATATTAAATACAGTAATCAGTTTAAACTTATAATTAACTATAAACTTATTTCATATAATTATACGTATGGCTTAAACTTTTATTTCAGGAAATTATAATAAACAAAATATGAATTTATCGAATAATTTAAAAAAAAAACAAGTTCAATAACACGAAATATTTAGTCAATTTGACTCTACATGCATATGTAGATCTTGTAATGCAATGCATTTTACGGTGAAAAATTTAATTTATTTTGTAAAGTATACCTACTGCTGTTATATTTTTTTCTTATTATTTATTGATATATTTTGTAAATATTATAAAAAGAGGCCGCGGCACAGTGGTGCAAGTGCAAGTGTTATATTATAAACTCGACGTTGGTAGGTTCGATTTTCTTTAGAGAGAATGAAATATTTAATATTTTCACTTTGTCGCTCTGGTAACGGTTTTTTTCTGAAAGTTGGTAACAGAGTGTTTTTCTGCTTAGACTACATATAAAAAGTAAAGCTGTACTTAACTTATTATTTCTTCACATTTAAACAGTTTGAAAATATTCATTTGAAATATTATAAAATTACACATAATCTATACCTATATTATAAATTCGAAAGTAACTCTATCTGTCTCTCTTTTACGCAATCAGGGCCAAACCGCTAATTTAATTGTGATAAAATATTCATATAGAGATACTTGAGGGTCTCGGGATGAACATAGGATACTTTTATTTCTCATATTTGTAATATTATCGATATATACCAATATATTAAAATACTTATTTATTTGACATGCAATTTATTCTGCCATGTTAATAACAACCGTCGCTATGCGACCATTGCTAAGCACCGATTTGAAAAGTTTGTTTTTAGAAAACGTCACCCCAAATAAGCTTGCTTAATGCATCTCTCTATTGAAAACTGAAAATAATTTCATAAATATATTTAATAAATATTCGTATAGTTCAAGCGGGCGTAGCCGCGTGCGGGTCCACTAGTATTAATATATTTCAATAAATTTCAATACAATTTTAGTACCTAATACATATAGATTCATTTATAATGGCCAATCGTTCATACCAGTTCATTAATCTGAGCTAACGTATAGCTTCGCTCATACGTGCAGAGGTCAACAGGTTACATATTACATATCAAATACATTGTTATAAATATTTAAATTATTTTACATTATTCTGTGTTAACATAATAAATGTAAGTAAATTATCATATAATAATATTATCAAGAATATGAATTTAATATAAATTAATACGTAAATAACTTTCTTTTATACCTACCTTTAACATTTGAAACGATTTATTATTTTCTTTATTTTATTATTTTTCGTATTATTTTATAGGTAGAGTAAAAATAAAAAATCCAAGGGATGCGTCTCTCCGTTCTGCACTTCTGCTTATTAAGAGTTATAAATATAGCGATTGTAGAGTGTAAAGTCTCTTTTTGCCTGAGTATATTTAAACCTAAGACAATCTAAAGTGAATTGATGATGAAACTGACGTTACAAAATCTTTAATTTAGAAGACGGTAACCAAATTTTACGATTATGAAAACCATTATTGAAAATATTATCGAAACAGATTTGAAGCTATGTCTGTAGCTGTGCTGTATCATTCCAAGTTCTCCACGAGAGTCATCCTAATACGAGTGTACACTGTTTCTGCGAAATATTCCTTTGTGTATTTAGTAATATTTGCTCTGACGGCTACAGTTGAATAATATTGATAAACAAGTCAAAGAGAAGATGCACATATTAAAATGTTTATTTCTACTATTGTGCCTACTATAGATATATAAAATGCTAATATATTATAATTTTCATTAAACAATATATTCATATTAATCTATACTGTAACTGCTATAATAGTACAGCTAAAGTAAACTTATTAGGCACTAAAATAAACCACTTCACGTAATTACATTAGAGACTTAATTAAAAACTGAATTCGTCACGAAGTCCTTAGAAAAATGGTCTTTAAAAAAATACGTAAACTGTAATAGCTACAAAAAGGCACAACAAACTTAATGACCAAAAATCACCCAGGGGCCCGATTTTAAGCTCCGAATACATAATTAGCTATCATTACCAATCCACCAGGAGACCTCGCTAAAAAGTAAAAACACACATTTATACTATTACAATACGTTATTTTGATTAGTTCTAATTAAATGGAAAAAAACTACCAAAACATAGAATTTATTTCTACCATTTTCTACCACCTAATTGTCTTATAGGTGTGACAGCCATTATTTTAATTGCGAACTGTAGCTTTAATTGTTGCTTACATTTCTTTCTATGTGCTTTTAATGACGACCTATAATGTATTATATAATAGCGTTCTTATTTGCCTTTTCTACGATATCACAAATTACTAGTTCTGTTAAAAACATACAGAAATTTATACTCTATGCTATTATCATAAGGTTTTAAATTAATTGTAAATGAATAATGGTAGTCTAGGAAGTTTCTGGTCGTCGGTAATATAAGGTTTGAGTCTAAAAGAATAGTTCAGCTTACGTGACCACTTTAAACTGGTGGTATGGAGTGGGTTTATTCTGTCACAGTAATGGCAGTGTGAATTTTTCATTCGATTTAATTACTTTATGGATTTTCGATATTTAATAATGAATGCTTGTAAATATTGTTTTAAATAATTTGTTTGGATTAGATTATTGTTATTAGGATTGTTAGATTTGGGATGCTTGTGGCAAAGTGGTAGAAGCGTGGGACTGTAGACGCGACAGTTATGGTTTCGATTACCGTTCGAGGGAATATGAGTTATTTAATATTTTCGTTTCTTTGCTCTGGGACCATATCTATCTATCTATCTGTTTATCTCATGTGTTGTCATCTTAACTTTTGACTCTTATTTCATAAAGAAAAAAAATTTTTATTGTAAGTCAAATATTAGTTAATAGTTCAACCAATAAAAGTACAGTATGTATGTATGTTTGTATATAACGATACGTCGCATTCTGACAGAATAGGCAGTCACACTACTTGCTGTAGACTCGTAGAGTACCTACCTAGCAGCTACCTATCGTATGGGATATTTTTACATAGGTTTTCGTTTCTTTTTTAAGCCATTTTCCATAGTCCGCTCGGGCGCCCCGTCCCACGCACGTTTTCTTTTTTTTGTAAATCAGTAAATTGCATATTTGAAAAACTACTGGCGGCCCCGATGTACCCCGATTGAGCGGGTGGGTGTGGTTATCGGTGCTTGCGTTTCGTTCCCCAATTTATTTTAAGGCAATGGTTGTTTATGAATCATCTATGTGATGTATATTTATATATGTATGTATAATGTATATGTATATGCAAATGCAAATCTTTAATATGTTAAAAAATACTTTTCACAAAAAATAAAACTTGATATTAAGAATAAAACTGTTTTAGACTATTCCTACTTTATCTATTTCACTAAATGATGAATAACTAACAATGTCAACTAATAAAACAACAGACAAAAAAAATTTAAATCATCATCTATATAGTTTTTTTTTCTTAAAATTGCTTCTGCAGCCGTTTGGCGTAGAGCAAGCGTTGAAAGGGTTTGCCGGTAAAAGGTAGCTTAAACGATACGCAGCCGGCAATGTTTTTATTTTATATACGGCAATAGCAAGTGTATACATGACTGCAGTTCTATGTAACAATCACTGTGAGAATTATAATGGTTTTTAACAACAATTAGATAAAAATGTGATGAAAACTTCACACAATTTTTTAAAGTTCTCTTTGAAAAATTAATGGTGCTAACTTTTTTGGGGTATTTTTGGAATTTTATTTTATTAAGCTGTTTTGATTATCTGTGATATTATTGGTAAAACAATTCTTGGGTTACATAGTGTAAAGTTAGGATTTGTAGTAACTTACTTACGTAGACTTTTATTTTCATATATATATATATATATATATATATATATATATATATCCTGTTATGTTATGGAAAATCTAGTGATCATCGCTAAGTAATAAAATGTTGTATATAAAATATATCCTAAGTAAACTAAATTTGGAAAAGTTGATCACTAAATAAAAATAAAAAAAATATTAAATACTCCATCATCATCAACAATCATCTTTTGTCCACTGTTGGGCATAGGCCTTCCCCAATTCTCGCCACCACACTCGATCCTCAGCTTTTCGGACCCATCCGCTTCCCGCTAACCTCTTTATGTCGTCGGCCCATTTGGCAGCAATACTCCATACATTATTTATAGTCCACATGTTTTAACAAATTTTATTTCAATTCTAATAATAATTATTCCGCCCTTGATTAAATTATTATGCTGACAATAGATTTTTTTCAAATTTAATTTTAATACTCAAATGTTCACTAATAGACTGAATGAACTTCTCCTGCGTTGCGTAATAATGTGACTCTACAGGGGACCTTTCGATGACTTCGATTTATTCGTATATAATAATGTTTTTATTGGATTTTTGCCCATAAAAGTATGGAGAAAGTAAGATCAAATATTTTTAATTTTTATTCAACTATTAATAATACTAAGAGCTACAATTTTCAGGCTAACAGTAAAAATAAAATGTAGATATTTTAAATATTACACAGTACAAAATCTCAAGCCAAAACTACAATTAACTATAAACAATAAATTAACACTCAATGTTTCGTATTCAGGCGGAGAGTAGAGAACGGAGTGTGCTGACACTAGGCTTTCTCTGACAACCATGCATTCTTAAACAGCGTGAAGCTGAAAATAAAAAAAATTCTACCATTTATTACTTAATAAAAAAAATAACGGTAACTAACTTCATACACCAATTGTTATAAAATTAATGCTCATCTATAGCTAAAGTGGTCTCAAAATATAATGGAAGTTCGGCTTTCGAAATTTTCGTTATCGATATAATAACAATACATAATGAAATAACTAACTACTAACCAAAAAACAATGGCTATCATTGCAAATAGACATTTTATATTTTAGTTAAATCGCTTCGCTTCGCGTGTTTACAAATGAACTTTGATATAAACTTGTATGGTATTTAAATAAAAGATTTGAACTTTAGGTTATACTTTTTTTTAGCTTCATCCTGAATTCAGCTGTGCTAAAGTCTAGTTTTATGACACTCTGCTCGCCACTTACGGACGAACTCTGGAGGCAGTGTGTGTTAAGTGGCGCAACTTAACGCCGCGCTATACCTCGATACCAGAGAGAAGAAATGAAAATATTGAATATTTCATTTCCTCGAGTGGAATTCAAACCCACTACCTGTCGCTTTACGCGCGCGCAGTCACGGCTGGCCTAGATTACCTATATTTATAAATATTTTAAAATAAATTGTCTTCAGTATATATAATAGCTACACAAAATACCTACGTCTAAGTGAAACTAGAAAAACAAACGGTCTCACACTCATCCCGCCGTAACCTCGTTACAGAACGATAAATGAAACGTAATTGGTAGGAAATTACGCAATAAATGCTAGATTATTATTGAATTTAATGTCAAATTAATCGTGAGCCCCCCTCACCATCTGTCGTCTGTGGCCCCCCGCGGTCGATGCTTGAGCAACAATGGATTTTTATTATGTTATTTGTATGTTTTAAGTGCTTTTGTTAATGTTTGGCGGTATCTTAGAGTACGTGGTGCATTGGTTGTGCCATGCGTGGCACTCGTGTGGAGGGTTCATCTAAAGTTTTTAAAATAATGGTGGTAATTGGTCAGTTTTAGTATGTAAGTTTAATGAGGGGACGTTAAACTACTCAGTAGGCTAGATGTCTCAAAAATTTAATTTGTTAGGAAGGTAGTGTCTTAACACTAGGTTCTCTCTATAATGATATACAGTAGCTAAAGCGTTATAATGATTTTACTAAAACGTGGATAAATTACTTTTTTGTAAAAAAAATATAAGCATGAAAAAACTATGATCTTAGAAAAATTCAGATGTGTGCATTATATTTCACAAATTATGAAATTTTTCATTATTTTATCTAACAAACATGGAACGTGAAATTATAGCGCAACTAGTGAAATACCTAATTTAAAAAAGAAGATATAGCACCCATAAACATTCTCGACTTAATGTTGACGAGTCATCAGTAAAGGGATGGATTCGATGACAGTTACGAGAGTCGCGAGGGCGAGGTTCTTACTTGATAAGTGTGATTTTAGGTAATTACAGGGAAAACCTTTTTGAAACTTATATAAAAAATACAATTATTATTATATATAGCTGTATTACTGCCATATATTTATAAAATTATGATGTATACGAACATATTAATATACAAATGTATATACTATTTTTGATATATTTATACATATGAAATTAACCCTAAAAAGTTTTTGGGCTATCAAATCTATCCAAGTGGTGCTAAATTCCAAAAATGTATTCAATAAAGTCTATTTGTATGAAACCAGAGCACGATATTTTACACGAAAAATATATTGGCGTACTTATGCAAATTTAAAAGAAATATGCGAATTCGGAATTACGTTATAATTCAAAATATTTTTTATCTCCTACTCTAATTATAGAGAATTTCATTGCATCGAACACTCGAGAGCGACGCAACGTTGAACCACTAAAAACCTCAATCAGTCGACGAGAGCATCATTAACATCCTAGTTTCGGGCGCGGTCGCGTTACGAAGTGAAGGAAGTTAATCAAATTCCACCAGCTACCTACCTACCTACCTACGTAGCAATAATGACTGCTCCGTACCAATATATGTTCAATTAATTTTTCTCGCCCGCCGTGCGGATTGCGGGCCCGTCCACGTACGTACGAGTCGCCGCGACACCCGCGCGCGCGTCTGCATAATACATCGCCATACGCTGTTACTGTACGTCGGACTTTAATTATATATCTGCTACAATTTTGCCTTTTTTCGAGTATTTTTCACAATTCCTCCCCCCGAGCGCCCACCCCACTCGCCCGAGCGGCCGCAGAAAAAAATAGCCTCGTGCGTGTGTGTAACCGATGGCTCCGGAGCGACCGGCGACAGCGCGAGCGACGCGCGACTCGAGCGACGCGAGCCGTCTGTCTTGAGACCTGTCTTGCGACGAAACAATTAACGCTGATAACGAACGCCGGAGTCGTCGCACAAAAATACACTTAGACATTTTAATGCAATTAAGCTTGTAGAATACGACTGCGAGAGTCCGATAAGCCCCGCTCAACTTTTCCTGTAACAGGCTGTTATTTCACGATTTAAAATCGGTTCTCAACCCGTTAATGACGCGAGTACAAGTGCAGATCGGCGGCTCCGTTCGGCCGCGGACCAATCTATTTAATAACCCCCGCCGGTGACACCCCGCCCGGCGGCCATCGCCAATTTCAACCCCCCACGTACTCCCTAGCACCCGCCCTGAAAAAAATCCGGAGCGTTTTAAAATTAATGAGTAAAAATGTACACACACAGACGCGCGCGGCGCGTGTGTGCCGCCGATAATGCCCACTTGCGGACACAACCACCAGCGACACGTGGTGGTGGAAGCGCCGATAGCATCTAGCGCCAGCGCCGCGGCCGCGATCGCCTTTTCCATTAGGCACAACTAACTATCCAAGAAAAAAATCAAGTACAAATTGAAAATTCGTCGGCGCGCGCTAATACCAGAGCGCGGCGCGAAGCGAACGCAGTTAGATAACGTTTGTAGAGGCGAGGGGAGAGCGGGGTGTCACCCCTACGCAACGCCGTTTTTATTTTGGCCGGCCTTTGCCCCCACACCCCCTTCGCTCGTCCAACTTCATCTGAATAATTACTGATTTTTTCGTGTACCGCTGATTATTTCGAATGTTATTTGCTGGTGATAATTTTTCGGGCGCGCAGTTTGTCCGCTTGGGTTGGCTCGCAGGGCCTCGCTTTGTATATGTAGGTAGAGCCACATGCAAGTAAATATATTACACCACATTACAAAATTACATTCATACAAGTTATTTCGACCGACAACTGTTGCGAACCAGCTAAAGTATTTCAAACCCTTTGAAATCCGAACACAGGTCAAAGCAATTTTTTTAACAATGGCTTTGACGGGTTTCCTTTTTAAATTTATTCTATTTACTGTTAAGATAATAAAAATGTTCCGTAGTGACTGAAATAGTCACAACGTAATCAATAGTAATAAACGTACGACCTAAGCTATATAATCCTTGAAATTTGAAAATATAAAATGATATCTAATAAAAAAGTAACCCACGACAAATGGCACCGGTTTTATAAAACACTATTATGACTAATTAAATTAGAGTAATTAATTGAAACGCCAAAACCGATCGATAGTGTAATCGAAAATTAGTTTTGCTTTTTATCACACAATTTACAAGAATTCAATTTTTAATTGTTCACGTTTTATTGCCTCGTAATATCTCTATACGATAGAACAACGTTAACATACGTGAGAATCTAGAAACGCCGCCGAGTGGAGATCATTTAAGATACAGCCTCTAGACAAAACGAGTGCAAAACTTAAATAAAAACTTGTTTTTTAAAAAAAAATGACAAACTTTTCTCGAGATCGAGATGTTTTTTTTTAATTAAATTTCCAACGCGTCCGAGTGACGGCCAGTAATATAATTGAACGCAATTAAAACGCTAATCGAAAACTCTAATTATTATGCTTATTCGACAAGTGACAAGTCAGGCCGATGGCGATCGCTTTGGCAAGGATTTCGGTGGGACCACCCCCCGCCCTCGGGGGCCGCATTTTTTCCAGCCACCACTGAAGGGGTTGATTTTTTAAACTGATGACGCGCTTTCATTCTGCGCTGTGCAACTTGGCGCGCGGCTGTATGTGTGACGGTCGCTGATAAATAAATAAAAAAAAAATAAAATAAAAAATATATGTGAACGCTTTGTCGATAGTGGCCGTGTTCCTTTTTCACCGCGATATCTCCAGGTTCCGTTCGGCCTCGGAAGAACTTTTGAACAATATAACTTTTGACGCGCGACAAACGGTTTTAATAAAAAATATATATATTTCTAGTGCAACTACTAAACAAAGTGACGGAATATCGCCGACCGATTAATGATTTATTAATACGTTTTTAAATATTATATTATAATCAAATTAATTGCATTTTTAATAATTAATTTGGAAATACAGTTAATTTACCTAAGTCGGGAATTGTCATGATAAAATTACGGACGTATTTACCGGAGTGAGTTTTTGCGAAGTTTCAAAAAAAAGTTGGTACGAGCTTACGCGTCGGAACTTCGGAACGGGACGTTCGAATAATTCACCAAAGGATGATAAAAGCAACTATTGTGTAAATTAAAACAAAATTAAAACTAAAGTGAAAATTGACCAAGTGTTTGGGAGAATGACATTGTCTTTTGTAAGTATTATTAATAATGATTTATTATAATAACTACTATATTTTTATAATAAAAAAAGTATAATAATTGTATAATTTAGACGGATCTCGCTACAATATATTACAATTGACTTAGACATATGCGTAATTATACAAGAAAACAAAGTGTATAATTACAAAATTGCTTGAAAATATAATATTAATGTTCAGACGTAATGTTTAACCTTAACTTCCATTACACGTTCTTAGTACTATAAATAATTGTGCATATTAAATGTAATCAACTATATCCTTATTTAATTTATCAAGGTCGATATTAAATTACCTTTCAATAATTCATATCGTTTATAGATATTTGTTATTTTATAAACAATCATTATATAATTATTGTTTAACTAGTATCGACCGGTTGTCTGTATGTCAGCTCTATACTACTTATTTTGAATTTTACTGTCTTTAGAAATATTTTTCTTTACAATTAAATTATAATGAAATATATTAAAAGTATTATTATATGCTTTTTAATTTATTATAAATTATTACTAATCTTAAATAACCACATTTTCATATATGTAATGTCATATTTAATTTAATTTACTATCCACTTAACTTATGAAAACAACGATTATTTAAAAAATAACTAATTAACTAACAAATATTTTCCAAGCGTACACACTAGGTATACTGTTTTTATATTGCGTTTATTTCCTTGAGGTAATTCGATAAACTGTATTTAATGACTATAATAATTACATACACCGGACTGGCCTTTCGAGAGATAACGGAGTAGGTAATATAAAACTAAGTAAGCTAATATTTGATTTATACAAGGTGATTAAAAAATTAAATTAAAATAAATACACGCTGTATCCCGCACACAACAGGGTAGGGAAACTAGTGTTACGACACTGCGGATCATGATCAATATGATCAATACTATCATTTTAATTAAACCTTGAAATTACTTTCTTTCCAAATCCTTTTAACGAATTTAAAATTGAGCCAGTCATGTGAATATTGATTCATATATTTAGAAAGTGGTCAAATACTTTCTTAAAAATATTTTTCATCTATTGAAACAAGTATTATATTCTTAAATTTGAACACGTATTTATATATAAAAAGTTACTTATATTACAAAGGTGATATTTTTATTTAACACATCTATCAAATTCAGTAATCTCTAAGTAAAAACAGTTGTGACCACTGGAGTTGTTTCTTTATGAATATAACGCAAAAAAATTTTTTTAGTATAGTTGCTTTATGTTATCACCACTAATCATTACTCACCCATTCTTTATATGATCGAAAATTTAAAAAAATATCGCTATCTCTATCTGCCTAAAATAATAGTAAAAAATAAAAAAAAAACTTGCAAATGAACCACAAAAAAAAACAAAAGTTAATGCTAATTTCGTTAGAGCCATTTCGTAATTTAATTAAATAACTTCAAGTGTAGGTACGGAAGTACTTGTCTTTCTCAATATTTCGGAGCCTAGACCAAGGTCTCTTTAATTAGAGTCTGAAAGTCATTAGTTTTTATAACGATTGTAAATTCAATTATGCAACTTATTAATTCTACCGGTACTTTTATATAATATGTACTGATCTAGGTAATTAAATGGCGTTTTTTTTCTTAATAACATTTTGCACTTTGACGCATTTAGTCGGTTTCCAGCACGGCTAGGTACAACTGTGGGTGAACACTTATACATATGAGAGTGTGGAAAACACCTATTCTGCTTGAATTTAAATAAATTGTATCTAATAATAATAAAATATACAGTAATTATTTTGAAAAATACATTATGATTTTCTTGAGGTGATTTCACTATTTTTACTTCACATGAAAAAATAAAATATCGTGTATGATTTCGTATATTTTTTTAAAACTATGACGTTTCACTCCCTGCTCTTTCGCTTGCCAAGTATCAAGTTAAAGTAATATTTGATTGCCTAATTCCTATTAAGAGTTATATTTTTCTTATAGCTTGCTTACAGAACTGCTAGTTACGGGTTCGATCCCCATTGGGAGGAAAAAATATTTTAATTAGCCTCGGACTGATAAAAGGAACCGCGATGTCAAGTTAACCCATCTCGAAGTCGTATTAAAAGGAAAATGGAATGTTTGATGTAATTTCTGTTATAATTTCTCTTCGCGTCCGCTCTACGCGAGATACAGGGTGAAGCTGAAAACCCCCTAAATAATAATAAATTTAATTGTAAAAAATAATACTAATATTAATAATAAATATATATGTTATCCAGCAGGCGGAGTCGGACCGTGAAAGCGGCGCGAGCTCGCCGGAGGGAGGTGCGCGCGCGCAGCTAGCCGAGCCGCGCACCCCGTCGCCGCGCGCGCGCACACCACAACACTTGAATGGCTCCAGTGAGTTCGTAATAATTCATTGTTTTTTTTAATATATATTTGTATTAATTAATAACTATTGTTTTGTGTAGTTGATAAATAATAACATTTTTATTTAAGTGACAAAAAGTAACTATTTAAAAAAAAACTGCTATGTTTACTTTATTCCTCTCTGATTACCCCACAAGGCATACGAAGTAACAAAAAATGTTTGTTTTTATTTTGAAAGTTGTAACATATATCTCTATTGTTATTTAATAATTAGGAATTTAATATCTACCAATATTAATAACAACAACAGGGGATTTTATAGAAAATAATAATCAAATATCCTATTTAACTATATCTAACCAAACTATTTGTTCCCAGTGGCATCAATGTTCCAAAATTTACAAAACTTGGCCAACATGCAGCAGAGCATGCCAATGTCGCAGCAACAAATGTCCCAGCAGATGTCGCAGTTGGCCGCCAACCTTCAGGGTCTCACGTCCATGCCATCCAACCCTGTCATAAACTCGCCTCTCAATTTGAGTGTTAGCGCCCCAGGTAAATATTTATACACGTATGTATTTTTATACTCCTATATATAAGTTCAAGAAATGAAAAAATAAAATAATTATGAAACAGCGCAGTGAAGAGAAATTATATTAAGTTATTTTAAATTCCTCCATTCTAGTAGAAGACTCGTTGCGTTGAACTCCGCCAACGCTGATTGGGCGCGCCAAAAATTGGGCGGAAAGTGGAGTTGACAGAGTGCCTAAACACTTAATTTCCTCTGCATTCTTGCTATGCGGGAAATGCGGGCTTTTCTTGCTAAATGACAAAAAATGTATGTGCAAATGTTAAAATGTGTAATAACGAAGTTGTTTTGTATTTAAAAAAGCTTACCTTTTAAAGGTAGAATTAAAAATGTTGACATGAATGTGTGGCCCTATACAAAAACATTTCCTATGAACAATTTAGTCACATTAGTTAGTAATACGTATTCTAGATCTTCCTCTATAACAGCAACTGACCAGCTGCAAATAATGGGTTCCTGCAACTTTTCACCTATTATTTACAATACCAGAAACACGACTTTAAATTCATCACCATGGCTAATACAACGCCATATTAGGTAATACTATTCCTGTATTCCAAACAAGTAAATAATTATTGTCACGAGAAAAAAAACAATAAACGTATATAGTTAAATCGAATACCGACTAAAAATTAGATGCGATAAACTTTGCGGTGCCATTAACGCTCGTTCTTAATTAAATACTATCCACCATATGTCAACCAGTTTTCCGGGACACAAATAGAATAGACCAGCCCAGGATCTGTATAATATAGAAACGAAATGAGTCCCTATAAGGGACACGGTTTGTGCATTAAAAATCTTTAACTCCAAAATCACAGCATAATTAGGTGATTACCGAAACCAATCGATTAACGAACTCAAGATAGCGGCTCCTCTGGCCCGCCATCATCCAGGCCGTAATGGACGAAAGAGTCTATTTAAATAATGATAATAATTATATATTATTTCACGAACGCACGGACGTTACGTCTTTTGCGGTGTCATTAACAGTTTTATTGTCTTAATAGATCTAATTATAGATTTTTTTCGGCTGTTAATTGCGGCTGTTGATGCACCGTACAAAATGTGAGATGTCATGCTTTAAATGAATACGTTATGTTAATGCGGAGTTTAACGGGCCTGCACGGCGCGCTGGTAATGTTTTAGATTTTTCTGAGACCATTTTGTTCGCGGTAAATTAGTTTTGGTCGGTTGCCGGTGGATTTTTGTGTAATTTTCTCCTATAGTTTATTACAGTGGGATGGATGGGGTATTTTATATCACTATATTATTTTATTGTTCATAATTATGAGTAGAAAGTCTTGGGTTTGATGGACGATTGTTTCGTCCGCGTCGGCACATAAGCGTTACCATGACGGATGGTACGTACCAAAGCAAATAGAGTTATTTAATTATTATTGTAATTGCACTTTTAGCTATTAACAACTTATTTAACTAGAAAGGTGAACGTATGAAAAAACTACTAAATTTTTATATTTTCACACAATAAATGTTTGTTCATAGACTTTTACGTAATGCTTTTATGTCGAAACTTTAGGATTATGATTTAGGAACTTAAAAAAAGTTTGAAAACACTAAAACAGTACTGAAGTAACATTGTTCTAACTTATTGTAATTGTTTTTTATATATATATATATATATAAAAAAAAACATAGAGAATACGAATACACCTTGAAAGGAGAGAATAAAGAAGAAAAACATATTAGTTGATTACTGACTTTTTTGAATATGATTTAAAATATTTATGTTTTAATAACACACATTTGGGAACAGGATGATTAATTATATACAATAGAGGCCCTTAACCTATAACTTTATAGATTTTTAATCTTAATCATATACTCAAAAATTAATTGTTAATCCAGGTATGGGCTCCCCAAACCCAGTCGGTAATAGCAACATGTTACCGCCAGCCATGCCGTCGCCGATGCCGCAACTGATCCTAGCTTCAGGACAGCTTGTACAAGGCATTCAAGGGGCTCAGCTACTTATACCGACATCTCAAGGTAAGTTGAATATCAAAAATATAGTACGACCAAAATAAGGATAAATTTTTAAAAAATCTTATCGTTTTTTTCAAAATAAACATTGATAAAATGTAATAAAAAATATCCGTATGTCCATATTAATATAAAAAAAACAAATCTCTTACTTATATTTTAAACTTAATGGTTAATTTTATTTCTATACAGGTATAGCAACGCAGACCATCCTAACCATTCCCGTCAACCACGTCAACTCAAACGACCAAATGGTGAATCTAGCGTTAAACAACGGCCAAGTAGTTTCTACGTCGCTAGCCAACTTGCAGGCCATGGCCCAGCCGCATCAGCTATTAAATTCCAACCCTCAAACGCCCAACATTAGACCAAACATGCTGAACCCATCATTATCTAACGCTCTATTAAACCCAGGATTACCGAATTTCCTATCGAATGGGGCGGCCAATGCTCAGGAGCTGTTACAAGCCTTGCAGCAGCAGCAGCAGCCTCAGGCTAACCATAATCTGCTGCAAACGGTACAGCAGAACAGTATGCCGCAACAAATGCAAGGCAGAAGATCGTCCTCTCCAAGACCAGACCGACATTATAAGGAGAGAGAAAATTTTGAAAGATACGCAAGTAGCTCTAGGGAACGAAATGACAGAGAATCCGGATCTACTATGAACAGTATTAACAGGTTAGTGTTCTTTTTTGTACTGTTTTTTTAAAATTTCTTTGAGAAAAATGTATTATATAACTAACATAAGCATACACAATTCGCCATAGTACTGCTCTTAGGTTATAACTTTAAGCGGTAGTTCAGGGTTCAATGCCAGGTAGGTGTATTTTAACAATTGTAATTTAGACCTTCCTCGTCTTATTTATTTGAAACTTACACTAAATACGCGGTATATAGAAAACAGAGTGGCATATCACTAGAAAATAAGAATTGGTAGTACAAAATATAATTTTAAATACATACCTATAAACTGTTTAACATCTTTTATTGATTTTCTTTAATTTATATACTTCGAAGGCGCAAAAACTTTTGAATTCCTTACCATAAATAGCGGTAAATTGCCTGATTACTATGATAATGACAGTTTATATCGATGTTATGGTAAAAACTCATAATATACCCTTCGTTGAATAAATTATATGAAATTGACAACAAATATTTTAATAGTAACCATAAAATAAGAAGATATCAATAATATTAATAAAATAAAGCACTCGATAAAGTAAGTTTTGTAAGTATATAAGTATATAAGTTAATGTCAAAATTATTTTTTTTTTTTACTTAGGTAGAGGGCGTAAGTCTAAAGACGTTTTTATCCATATTGCAGAAGTTTAGGGATTGTCGTGTTGAGTGGTGGAATTCCGCATTTTGTCTTGTAACCAGGGCGACGAAAAGGAAATAATTCATTCCCCGAGTGGGAATCGAAATAATAACCATTACATTTGCAGTCAAGCATTGTGCAGCTGCGCCATACTATGTAGGGTACGATGTGTCTTAATACTAGGTTTTCTATAATTACTCTGCTCTATGCTGGATACAGTGGGAATCTAAAAATACCTACAAATAAAGAAAGACGCTACTCAATTCTGTAAACATTAAAATTTTGCATGAAATAATAAGTATTTTCATAATGCCAACGAAATGTAGGAATAACATTTTTTAAATTTCCAAAAAAAAAAAACACAATTATCTTGTAATTGCTTAAATCATTAATGATAAAGTTAAGTGCATATGAAATCGATTGCAATTATGCAATACGTTTCTTTAAAGATCACCATTCGGCCACTTGTCGTTGAAGCGAGGAGTGGTGATCGTAATAATGTACTACATTGTCTTCTTCACAATGGCGTGTTAAATTAAAATAAATTAAGTAGGCATACTTTATGAAACAATACTGAATTTATACGTGAAATGCGTGAAAGGATTGCCCGCTTGTTTTTGTAAAAAATTACATATTTAAAAAAATGTATATTAGAGTATAGAAAATACACTGTTTTCTAATAATATTTTAAACTAATGTATATATTAAAATATTCGAAAGCTTCCACACAAAGACTCTCACAAAATTAGTATAGAACTGAGGAATCCTTCGCTAACAAAAACTACCTTAAAACCATAAAAGTTTTATATTAGAAAATGACTTATCTGATCCAACTGTTGAGTTTCTTGCTGGCTCTTCTCAGCAGAACTGCCTTCCGAACCGGTGGTAGCTTTTTGTTCATATGTTCATTCGACGATTCAAAAGTGCTTATAATAATTGCCTATTTGAATAAAGAATATTTTGAATTTGAACTTGAATTGAAATGTCATGTAAAAGCGTGTATATTTTATTTGGCGTGCAACCCTTGAGGGATTAGGCTGGTACCAAAGTCAGCGAGCCCGATGACAAATGTTGGGAGTAATTACATGACAATGAGTGCAATTAGGCCCGTGTGTACGTTACTAATCAACGGGTTGTGTTGGAAAGCTTAGATAGAATTTGAAAGCTCAACTATGTACTTGCGCCGCCAGATGGTGTCTGATTATATAGAATTGACGTACAATTGTATAGAACAATGGATTGTCGCGTTTTTGGGTTTTTTTTTGTAGGTTGGCCCAAAACTAGGTCTAGTTTTAGGCATTTTTTAGAATATATATTTTTTCAGCTTCCCGCTGTATGTATCTAGGAGGGGACCTACTATTAAGAAAATCTGTTCCTAGTAAGACAATTCCATTCCCCACTTTTAATCGAATTCTGGAGGCATTGCGGCTTGAGTAGCGGAACTTAATGCCGCCTCGACACCAGAGCAAAGAAATGAAAATATTTTATTTTCTGGGAGTTGAACCCACAAACTGTCACGGTTGCAATCGCCTGTACTGAGAGATACATTTCGCCATTCAACTATTTAAGTAACATTACGCGTAGTAACTACTTGAATGCAAAAATCATGAATTTATGTATCGTCTGTAAAATTGAAAAATTAAAATTTATATACACATGATTCATAATATTAAGTATTTTTTAATATATTTTTTTCATTTCCCCGATTCTCCTTGAAATAATAATGTAATTTACAAAATCGATATTCTTAATTATTAATTATCGATTGTTGAAACGTATAATAACATGTAGATATACATTTTTCATTCAAAGTATTTACTATTAAAAAGCTCTCATTTCTTTAATATTAATAAATTCAAATATGCCTAATAGGCATACTATGAAACCTAGTGTTAAGACACTCCGTTCCCCACTTGACGAGCAATTTTGGAGACATTACGTGAGGAGTTTCGATAAACAACACCACGTTAGATCTCGTTACCAAAACGAGGATATATTTAATTGCCTCGGATGGGAATCGAACCCATAACCATCGTGCTTACAGGCAGACGCTGTCCCACTGGGCCTCGACTGCCTCATTTACCTAAACAATATTTTTGACCTAAAAATAGATTTCTCCATTTTCTCTTTTCAATAGTATCCAGATATAACGTTAACCCATGTCAAAGTACTAACATTTAACATTATTTTAATTTAATTCCATTCGTTTTGAATGATAAATGAATGTCATGCAATGACAGTATTAGCATTTTAATTCATTTGAAATAAAAAGGTATGGATACTGATGCTATCTGGCCGGGGAAACGTCCCTTGCTTATTACACGTCATTATAGAACTTAGTCTAATTAGATTGTAATTTAATGTTTTTTTGAATAATAAACTATAATTATCCTTAATGATGCAAAGGGTATAATAAATTATTATAGGAACTTCTAGAAAATACATAAAACTATAGTGATTAGTTTCTAATATCTTTTTATAATTCGTAAGAAAGGCGCACAGAGGTCTTTATGGCGCTGTAGGACGACGTCAGGTTGTAAGCACGACAGCGGAAATTCGTCGTTTTAATTCTCTGCTAGAATAAACTGCGGTGTTAGGTTCCGCCATTCTTTTCTCGACGCTTTGTCTCTAATTCGGGCTGAAAATGTAGAACGGAGAGTTTTGACCTGTTGTCACTACCAGCCCTGATATATGCGGAATATCGATAAAAAAAAGAAAGGTGGTAATCATTTAAATGATACTTACCGCTGAGGAAATGTAAAATATTTTTGGACTTTTAAGGTTGAGATATTTTGACCATTTACAGTTTATACCAAGTTCACGTTTTGCGTCACTAATAAAAAAAACGATAAAATTCAATTATTATTGTATTGTATGCCCTTTTTTGAAATGTTGTTGTACTCATATTAAAAATTAAAATTGAGTTCCTTTCTTTTCCCATTTTTTAATTAACTAGCGGACGCGCGCAGCTTCGCTTGCGTATTTAGGGGTGAATTCTAATAACCCATGAAACATTTGTTCGATTAAATATTTTTAAGAGTCTAAATTTCAAATTTTATAAAAATCGGTTGCGATTTAAAGATTTTTCCATACAAACTTTCAACCCCTTATTTGTACCCTTAGGGGGTGAATTCTAGAAAACCATGAAACACATGTTCAATTAAATATTTTTAAGAGTCTAAATATTAAATTTTATAAAAATCGGTGGCGATTTAAGAATTTTTCCATACAAACTTTCAACCCTTTATTTGCACCCTTAGAGGGAGAATTCTAGAAAACGATGAAACACGTGTTCAATTAAATACTTTTAAAAATCTAAATTTCAAATTTTATAAAAATCGGTGCCGATTTAATTTTTTTTCCATACAAACTTTGAAACCCTATTTTACCCCTTTAGGGTTAAAATTTTTCAAAATCCCTTCTTAGTGGATGTCCAGATTATGAAAGTAAACATCTGTTCAAATTTCAAGTTTCTACTATCAGCGGTTACGGCTGTGCGTGCGTCTTACCTCAGTCAGTGAGGACAAGTCCTTTTATATATATAGATTATAGTAAAAAATATGAAAATATTCAAACAACTTTTACATACAATCTTTCTTTTATATCAGTCCTTTATATGTTACTTATAGTTCGGACCATATCTATGACTATTTGGGACTAAATTTTGCAATTACCTAGCACAAAAATCGAACCCAGAGCCATTCCACACGACATAGGAAAATTTCAAAAAATCACATCCATTCGAACATACATTAAAGCAAGCATAATAAGGAAAAACCACAGTCACTCGCCTATTATCTACCTTAATGAGCTATTTTATGCTAATTATAGACAGGATATAATGTGAGTTATATAATTACAAAAACATCGCGGTATGAGCACGGCGGTTACAATTTTCTGGTGTTAGCCGCGCGGAAACAAAATGTACTTGGCTACCCTGCCGCTGCTGGTGTAGACTGAACTAAAAATTGTTTACTTTTATATATTTTTTTTATTTATGTGCTTAGAACGTTGCAGGTTGTGAGTTCGATTCTCTTCTTCGATTCTCTTCTTCTCGAGGAAATAAATTTAATATTTAATATTTACATTTTTCGCTGTCGAGTTCCGCCATTTCATTTCTTAATTATCGAGACATTACGTGTTAAGAAGCGGAACTCAAGGCCACTTCGGAAAATTATGTATGTGTATAGAAACAATGAAATAAATAGAAAAAATATATAAATTTTATGTTTTCTCCACTTTTCCAATATAAAGTGATAATTCATACGCAGTGCCCGAATTCAAAGTTCAGAAGTTCTATCAAAGAAATGTTTATAAATTTCATAAATTTAAGTATCTCCCTAGATAAATTATGGTTAGTAAATTTTTCTACATTCTAAGATTATTTAATATTATATCATCATTTTTGTAATTAATATTTAAATATTTTATGCAGCAAATGCGTATAATTATGTTATTGAGAAATCTATGTACTGCGACTGAATTAAGTTGTATCTTATTAATAGAACTATGCGTAATTGAATATGGCAAATCAGTAAACAATCCTTTGCTTTAATTATATGACACCTACAATGATCATAATGAATCTTTTTGTTTCCATAAGCGCTAGCTATTTATTGACTTACTCCACGCTGTATCCCTCATATATTCCACCAATTTTTTAAACATTATGTGTTGAGTCGCGAAACTCAACATCATAACTTATCTGGTTACCCAAGTGAGGGACTGAAAGTACTTAAATACCTCAAGTGGCTTTGAACTCACAATCTTCACCATCTAGAGATATTTTCTTCAGGGCTGGACTTTAGCTTTGCGCAGATATATTTCATTTTTCAAGGATTTTATATAAAATTTCAGGGGTACCCACCCTACACACAAGACTATTCTAGGCATAGTCCACGACCCAGACACCTTATTTGCCCACGTTTGCAGTGAGAATAAATTTATTATAAATAGTTATATATCTATATTTAATATTTATAATAGTAAAACTGAAACAGCCACTGTAGCCGAGCAATCATCTAAGTATTACAGCGGGCCGTACTGAGCCTCTCTTCGTAATCGAGTAGGCTAGCAGGTATAACCCGTGTTTGTACTACCGCTGGTAATATTCCTGTATTGATTCCGCAAACTACTGAGCCTAGGTATGCTTTGTACATTACATGAAGATATGATGAGGGTATTTCTAAAATTTTATCTGTTTTTATATAATTTTTTTGCTTCGTATCAGTGCCTGCCCACTTCGTATAAGTGAAAAAGGGCATCTGATGAAGAAGCTACCAGTAACATATTATAAGGACATTTTTAACTGTTAATTGTACCTGTATTAGAATTTATCTTAAGTAACAGAAACCTGACCTCATCAAATGGGTCAAAGTACAGATGGGAATGATTTTATTAGTATGTTTTCCCTACCTCGCCTACAAAAATTATTACTTTTGCGCTGTATCCGCATATAGCAGGGTAGGCAGGGAAGCTTATTGTTAAGACACTCCGTTCCCCACTTTAAACCAATTTCTTGAGCTATTGCGTGTTGAATGTTGGAACTTAACGCCGCGCTTTTCGTTTGTACCACAGCGAAGAATTGTAAATACTAATAAATAATAAATCATTCCCCGAGTTAGAATCGAACCCGTAACTGCGGCGTTTACAGTCTCACACTGGCGCCTGTGCCACGAGGGTTTCAAAAATCAAAAATTAAGTGAACATAAAAATAATAACAACATATAGAAATCATACAAATGTATTACGTACGAGATATATAATTTTCCAGAAACAATGTTGCAAATTGATTCATTATGTAAGCCAAGCATATATATTATACTTGTTCGCACTTACATATGTATGTAGGTACATTGCTTCATAATTATTTCTAATAATTAAATTGCAAAAAAAAGTAGTAAATGCCAATAATTATTACGCAGACGAAAAAACATATATTAGTTATATTATTAAAGGTACCTAATAAATGAATTTCTAAAATTAAGAGCCGTTGATCCTACAATATTTAAATTTCTGTTCAACAGCTTCGACGTGAAATACTAACAGACAGACTGACAGACAGAGTTACAGAGTTAGTTTTCACATTTATAATATTAAGTCTAAGTAAAGAATAATAAGGAATTTTCAAATAGTTAATGTTTTATACATTTATAAAGCATTTTAATAGTATATAACCTGATTCCAGTTATAAGATTACGTCTTAATTATTAGTAGAGCTGAATAATCTAATATATATCTTATAAATAACTATAATTGGCCACTTCTAATATGTTTGCAACTAGATTTATCTATACTATGAAAGTTCCTATATACATAAACATAAATATATTAAAGCCGTAATAGCGCAGTGGTAGATCTCAATATAAAAGTGATGTTTGTGGATTCGATCTCAACTTGAGAAACCGCCTATAATTAACTTGAACCACTTCCCTAGCATTGGGTTCCAAAATTTAAAAGTGCTTTGAATATGTAAACAAATGTTGGTGGATCAATAAATAAATGAATAAATAATATGGAACATATAAATTTAGCATAGAGGCCAACGTGAGGCAGGGGCACAAGCTTACTTAACGGTTGTATATTCGATTCCCATTTGGCGATTGAAATATATATTTTTTTTCTCGCTCTGGTAACGAGGAAAAACGCAGCGTTAAGTTTCGCCTCTCAACACGCAATTATTTTTGCATAACAGATTTAACTTAATATATAATCTTTTATAACTTAGTACATCTTTTAAATGTATGATTTTAAAATTATCCTAATCCTACGTTAAAGTCGAGTTTACGACTATCAGCTTTTTATGTCTTTGTTATTATAAAAAGTACTTCTGAGATCCATCATTGTTCCGAACACTTACTAATCATTTGAAGAACAAAAAAACACAAATTACTATTTACTTTTAATTAGCTATTAAGTATCTTTAATTACGAGGAAATATAAAATTTTAATATATCATAATTATTATGTACAAACATAATGTGATGTGCAGGTGTTATTAAAATAAAATACTTTACCTTGCAAATTACATCAGAGAGAAATCAAGCAGGTTACTACCGTTGGTTTAAAATAAATTAAGAGCTATTTATAATCAAAAAAAACATGAAACCATGAAAAAAAACAACAATCAACATGAAAAAAAACAATCAACGCTGAAACCCGCATACGTTAGGGAAGCAGAGGTCAGCTTGTGTTAAAACACTCCGTTTCCCACTTTTACATACATTGCGTGTTAAGTAGAGGAACTTAACGGGGGGATTTTGCTTTGGTGCCACAGTGAAAGAATTAAAATATTTATAGATAAATAGGTAATAATTCATTCCCCCAAGTGGGGATCATACCCACAATCGTCGCGTTACAACCGCACCTTTAACTATAAAATTGTAACATGTTACCTTCACTAACACAAAAAAGTACGATATGCAAAATGTCCAGTTCTTTATTTAATAAAAAAAAACGACCAAGAAACATCCACAATCCGTTTCACGGGGGTTTTAATGGGAACATATAATTAGGTACGCTCGAGGCATTAAGTATTCCAACGTATATAATTACCTTAGCGCCCGTGACGCGTCTAATCCGGAGTAATAGTGATAAATAGATTCTATGCGATATAGCGTTTGAACACGAGTGTATATTAGACTTTAGCGAGTCAGATTTCAAGGCTGATGTTGGCTTCAATGCTATAATGGCGAATAAATTTATACTTATAGCATTATAATTATGTGTAATTATTTGTTTAATTATATTTTTAAATGTTTTGCTTGGTGTTCTTTTATTGTTTTGACTAGCTGATTTGCTGATTTTGTTTATATGAATTAAAATATTATTTTATAAAGTTTGTTTTGTACAAATAGAAAAAATATTGAAATCAAAAAATTAATTTCTGTGGATTTTTGTAATATGTTGCTAAAAATCTACCTGTGATATGTATTTAACATAAATAATAACATTAGTAGAATCAAGTTTATACATATATATAGATAACGAAACGAGCTAGATCCTTCATAATATCTCATAAATAAAATTATCGTTCCGTTGTATTAACGCGTATCGCTGTTATAAGTAAGCAAGATACATAAAAGCCTAATGTTTTATTTGACACGTAACACACAGTTAAGGCCTGAAATGTTTGATATCACAATTATAGAAAAAAATACCTATATTATAAACTGATTTGTAAAATATATTTAATGTTTAAGGGTGATAACATCGGTAGTAGCTTGGTGTGCTTAAATCAACACGATGAGTTTGGGTTCTAATCCTATTAGTGGATTTTTTTATATTTATAATATAGTTACAACCGCTTTGTTTAATGTGCACTATATATAAGTAACGGAAATCGAGAAACTATCCATAGTTACACAATTTAGCTGAAGTGTGATAGTGGCAAGTGACGTCATAAGTTACATTATCACACTATAGGAGTCTTAATATTAAACTCTGTTTATATAGTTTCTCGAATAACCCCTGCTACCGTTGTTTTGAATGTATTTATTATTTTTCACACTATTTTTTTCTCTTTTTCGATCGTAGATGCGAAATATTATATGCACAATTAATGTGATTTTTCCTGTACTTATGTAAAACAATAAATCGTTACAATTTTCTTAGAAGTGACTATTAGTAAGTCGTAGTTACTTATTATAAATTAAAACAAAGTATGATACTAGTATTCCCACAATTTCATTACATATTCTATTTGTGGAACTGAAATTGTAACATAACTATGCGTGTACACATCGCATAAATCTTTTGCTCGCTTAATATTAGTATTGTAGGCAAAATGTTATCATAAATTATTTCATAACGTTGTATAACAAAAAATGTAAAGATTATAATCAAGTAAATATTATATGAATCCAATTATAATAAGGTAATAAAATGAATTTAAAAAAAAGTAACGCAGTTGTCATATTCGGACGAATAAACACAGAGTTTGTCAAATCGTAGCTTATTTATATTACAACTTAATATTTTTTTAATAGGACGAAAATGGAAATCTAAGTAAAAATCACCCCAAAAGACTTTATGAAAAGAAGAAAAAAATCTTTCAACCTACATTTATTAACGTAACTAACAATGGTATTATTAAACTTAAGATTTCAGTATTCGATTGTACCTTGCATCCATTAAGTGAATTTATATGTGCGCGTAGGTACTCGTACTTCAAAGACATTAAGTTAATGCGACCTCATAATTACTGGCTGGAAGCATTAATTCTCGCATCCATAATTAAGTTTAATACCTCATTTCTGTTGGCCTACAATCTAGATAAATATTGTACGCCATTTGACGACTATTAAAGTTACATTAAAATGGAGAATCATTGTGAAATAGTACGTAACTAAAAGGTTTTGAGAATACACTTTTTTAGACAAGGTCGTGGAAACATACGGTTCTCGATTTCTATTTTATACGCGTATGCGTAATCTGATAAAATTGATATTGATAATTTTCAATCTGTTTATTGACAAATGATTGATGGAGGTTATGTTGTGAGCTAGGTTATTAGACAAGGACTAAACGGAGCTCATTGAGTCATAATGCAGATAATATAAAATGATACAACAGATGAGTTTAGTATTTATATATAATTAAAATGATAAATATTTTTCTATTTATATTAATTACATTATAATTGTATATAACATTATTATATGATATTTAATACATCCGCAAATTATATTATCGTGACGCTGATAAATTTATTTAAAATGGAAGGAAAACGTAGAACGAAAGAAAACTCAATTATTCATGCATATGCCGTGCAAAATAAAAAGTGATACAATAAGATGTTTGTAATGCATAATATGCATATGCATATATACCTATATATCTACTTAATCTTTTATTTTCCTCATTGCTCAACTCAAAGAAAACTCTTACAATATTTAAGCATTCTGACAACACTCAAAGCTCAAAAGCGGAATGAAAAGGTGCATAAAATATGGAAGTTTAAAAATAAGATAATGTACGAATTTGTAGTAATTTCACAGTAGAATAATGTAATATATCAACGTATATTTTAGTATTTTTTTTACTACTCACAAATGAACTCACCTACAATGTGTGAAACAAATGGAAAATTAAGTCAATTATTGTAAACATTAGTGTTAGAAGCAATGTTATGCTGTTTTGTTAATTTTTTACTTAAATTAGTATTTACACGTCGTTTTCTGTCTTTTAGTTATATGTTACTGGCAATCTGCATAATTCGATATTCTATATAATACCTCGGCAATGTATAGAATACCTGAAACGTGTAGGTAGTATATAAAGTATTATTTATCTTGTACTTTGCTTAGGTATTGTATACAATACCGAATGCGCAGCTGGTATAAGACGAGAACAAGACGGTGTCATGCTGAGAGGCAGGCGATAAATGTACACATTACAAGCTTTACTGTAATTATAAATATTTTTAAGACTAGATTATATTTAAGACTTCTACATCTTAACAAAAATTTTAAAAATAACTCTTGTAACCATTAAAAACCGTTACAACAATCTTTATAGCCATTTTTAAGTGTTGCCAATTTAAGATTCGTTATACCATTAAATTTATTAATTTTAATTAGACTTATACCTTATCGTCGAAGTTTATTTCAAAATAATACACTTTCAAATTACTCTCACGCTATATTTATTATCATTGATTCAATTAATTGGACTGCTTTTAATATTGTTTAATCATTTGCTTATTGTTAAGATTTAAACGTTAATTTAAAATTTAAAAATAATACATAAAATATTATTGAACTTGAATACTTGAACAAGCCAATGTCAGGAACTACTATAATTAATTGAATTGAAAAATTATATTTTTCTTGGATAATCAATTTATAAGAAAGACTATAAGGCTAAATTCGATGCGAATTTAAATGTGTCATACATAACAGTTGAGGCATATCTATTTCAATATGAAATTATCTTTTCTTAAATATCTACTATATAATATGAATGTAGTCCTCAGGCTCTTTACTTCATCTTTCTATTCTATTTAAAGCCAGTGTGTGTTCTTTTCCATTATTACAATATAGACACAAAATGTGTTTGTCTTCCAAGGTTGCTTTCAAAATAGCCTATGGTTGACCAAATTCAGCCTAAGCATCTTCTTTATACGATAGTAGATAATAGTATAAAATTTAGTTCTTCCTTTGCACTTAATGTCAGATTTACAGCTAGTTGTAGTTAACTTTAAAAGAAGTGAAAAATAAACTTCAATTATATTAAAATTACACTGTCAGTCTTGTATTTTAATAAATTACGTACACATTTTTTAAAACATCTTGTAATACAATTTTGGGTGTACCCGCCGAACAGGTTTTGCGTTCACCACGTTTATAGCTTTAATTCACATTTTACATGCATCGTCGTGAATAGCATCCTTTTCGTAGTAAACTTGACAAAAACAAAATATGAGTAAGAGTGTGAGGAAATTTGGGAGAGACTTCGGAATCGATGTTATGGAGATAAATGAAGAGGTTCATGATAGTGTCCCAGGAAAAAGAGATATGCAGAGACCGTAGAGTTGGGCGCGGAGGTGTTTTGGGGGTGTTGGGGTGTTTTCCTACCTGGCTACCAAGCTAGAAGATATTATATATATATATATATATATATATCTGACGTCGTTGAAGTAAAGCTACTTAATTACGAAACAATACAACATTTATTAAAGCAATCATAAGCATCTTATTAAAATGAAAAAATATAATAATCATGCATACTTTATTAATGACTCTCATACAATTACGGTGGGAATCCAATAAATTTTTACAAGTAAGAAGTGCATTGCCTGCAACAATAATTAGGAGGTGCTTTAATATTTTCGCAATTATAAAGCTTATATATAGCTTTTACCCTCGACTTCGCTCGTGTTGATTACTTTAAATTAGTATCATTAATTGTCACTAATAAAAAGCAAATGATGTATTGAAATTTTAATATGTTTTAGAAATCGTGTTTTTTTTTATATATAGCGTTAAATTATATTTTAAATTTTCGTTATCATTATAAGTACATGCCAAAATTATATTTTTTTTATTTTTAATATTTTTTAAAAGTAGATCTCCAACGTCCATGACCGTACTCCTAATTATATCTTAAGGAGTTTATACATGTATTTATATAGACAAAAAAATCATGATAATCGGTTCAATGATTTTCATGTGAGAGCGTAACAAACAAACATACATTCTCATTTATAATATAACATTAAAGATAGCCACAGAACGGTTTCGCAATATCAGGCTGTCAAGAGCACACGAGAATTTTTATATGGTAGATTTTACATTATTAAATTGTAATTAATTATTAACCTCAATGACCTTAAACGTACCCTCGATGATTTAATGATTCAGATATACATATATATGTTATAAATATGTAATTATATGTAAGATTTCCTTAAGAGTTGCTTGTCCTTTAAATTTTACAACATGTAATAAAGATTATTTGTTAATGACGATATAATATCTCATATACGGGATTACCTTGTTTTGTATTATAGTCAAAATGATGTGTATTATTTAATTTCTGATGCGTAGTCGTCGTCGGCGCAAAGGAAAGAAATATTTTATATCTTCATTTCATGTTTCATCGGCTTCGCCCGCACGGTCAATTGGTAATATGACTCATGCTATTCTAAGTATCCGTGATAGCTGCGAATAGATAAACGTTATATAATATAGCCCATACCTTTCTCGAAAAATTGATTATCTAAAACAAAAAATATTTTTTCAATCCAAACCAGTAGCTACTGAGGTTAGAACATCCAACCAAACAAATTCTACAATAATATTAGTAAAGATATTACAGCAATAAACATAATAACATATTTCAATATAAAAATGTATAAAAACATGATGAAATGGACCTCGCGTATACTGCCTCCGAAAGCTTAACTTAAATCGCTGTAAATAATGAAGATACTCGTATTACATTTTTGTTGTAATATCGCAAAATGAAGTAAGTACATTGTACTTACTTCTACTTCTTGCATACGTTATTAACAACAAAAATATTTATTTTATAATGGGTATTATACATTTTAAAAGTATTATCTAGTTATATATAGAGTCATATACAGTCGTATGTACAGGTTTTGAGTCGCAAAACATATAATTATTTATATCGGTATAGTAACTTAAAAGTAAAGATTATAAGTACTGAAGTATTATCGAGACATTACGTGTTGAGTGGCGGTGCTCAACTCCGTACTTAGCCTACATTGAGTAAGATGAATATTATTATATTCATCTTACTCAATGTACATGTTTCCCATACATGTTTATCCGGATCATTATTATGATCCGGATAAACATGTATGGGAAATCGACTAACTGTTGATAGTTATAGGTTCTATCACATTAGGAAAAAAGTTACATAAAAATATTTTCTTTTCTTCTGTATGTTTGGTTAAACCAAAATGAAAAATGAAAAACGGAGTGACATTTCACTTTAATGTTATTATTATACCTACATAAAAATAAAATAAATTCATTAACAAAAAAACTTTATTTCCACCACTCAAAGCACTGCACTGGCAAATGTCAAGAGACTCATTTTTGCCACTAAGCAGGGAATTTAAAAAATAATTATCTCCGAAAGGCGTAGCTCCGCCGGCCGAGTGTCTAACGCGTTGATAAATTGAAGGAACAATTAATGTTGGTGCGCATGTGTGCGTTCAAGTGTCCGTACACACTTACATGGTATTACACTTACACTTATGTATTTGTGTGTGTATGTTTTATTATAGTAGGGACTAGTGTGTTAAGAAATCGCTTCGCTAGATTCATGTGCGGCTATTTAACGTCGATAGTCATTTCTGTGGGCATATTTTGGCAATTTTATCTTAATTATTTTTTGTATTTGAACGAGAAATTAATTAAATAATTTTATTAGTTAGATATTTTTTTACTTTATTTTGTATTGTGGGCAAAGAGGATGTGAATAATTTCAGTTCTAGTTTTAACAGTTCACAGAAATTATGTAAAGTAGTAACTACAGTGCACTCCTAATAGTGATTTATTTAAGAGTATGACATACATATCAATTATAAAAATAAACAGAGTATTATTATGTTTTGTTGAATATAAAAATAGAAGTTTGAAAAATGTATTAATATAGATAAACAAATACAATACAAAAACTAATTCCATCACAAACAACAAAAACCACCGCCATATAATAAATATAAAGGCAAAAATGACAAAATCACGCAAAAACTTCCCATAATTTGCACCATGTTCCCATACATCAATTTTAAAAGAGTTTAGTTTGTATGTGTACGAGTGTGTATGAAATTCAACGGATGGAGCCCTAATTAGCCCGCAATTACCGCTAATGCAACGGCACACTTAATGAAGCGAGTTGTGCATCGCGCATCACCACTTGTGGCAATCCCAACACCATTGTTTGTGGCGAGGATACATTTTTACCAGCGCTACTACTGTGTGTGGGTTACTACTACCGTTATACGTGAGCTTTATACAGCACTTTGAAAGCTTACTTTTGTTATGAATGTTCTAGAGTAATTTTTATTATTTTTAATATGGGCTGGGTTATATATTCGTTTTTCTCGTTAGTGTAGAAATTTAGGGAAATTTTATACTATAAGTCGTCTGTGTTCCTTAAGGAAACTGCTAGTCAAATTTGAAATTTCTACTCCTGGTGGATTCGACTATGCTTTGTTGCTCAATTATAATAGCAACGAAAGAGATTTATATGACTATAGCTTAGCTGTCTATATAACCTACATGTTACTTAACAAACCTAGAGTAAAATTCATGAATAACACCCCATAGGGTATACATTCTTGTAAACTATAATCGAAAATCGAAATCTAATCGAACTTAATACTATCGATTCTGAGAAACTGCAAGTATATCAACATTTTTGTTACTAAGATATAAGTCGCTTTTTTACACGTTGCATATACAATAGTCACAGCTATGTATATTTATGGACAAATTAACCCTGGAAGTAATAATGAAGTGTTCACAGAAATATAATAAACTGTGTTCGATATAAAAAATAATGGTCATAAAATGAAAGTCCAGGGAAGCATCTGCACAATAAGGTCATTCGCTCGTTTTTTTATCATACAAATATAATATATTTAACGATTATATTTTTCCTGTAAATTTATGAAAAAAATATACAAAATTTCATTTCTTATAACTTTTTATAGAAAAGCGCCATATGTTATTGACTAATTATATTTAACTAATTGTTTTTTCGTATTTCCTTTACTTGCAAGAAGTGTTTATCGTATTTTCACACTCACCGATTCACTGAATAAACAAAATTACAATAAATACCAACACTATTAGGCTTAGGCTTAAAAATGTTTTATCTATGCTCCAACTTTACCTAACTTTATGTAAGGACGTGTGATTTCCACCACTCTTCTTCTCCATTTAGGAATAAAATATCTAGCTTATGTCTAGTTTTAAGCCTAGTTTAAATAACAAATAAGCAAGAAATTTTTTTTGAGAAAGTAGAAAAAAAGGTACAGACCACGCGTCTATAGTGTGTAAGTTCTTATATATATTTATATAGGATCATAAATTTAATTTTAATTTAAAATTGTATTAAAAATTTTCTTATTTTTCATCTTCAATTCAACAGGCTGGCAGCATCCAACGGCGAGATAACAATAACAACGTCTCTGTCCAACGCGGGCACAACGAGCAGTGCGGGCAGCGTGGGCAGCGGCCCCTTAGCCTCACCACATCCGCCCGTGAAGCTATCACCTAGCTCTGTTAAATCACCCGCCCAGGATGATAGTGATCTCCTCGCTGATTCACCAAGTAAGTGATTTGTTTTTAGTAATGGGATCTGGAAAGTAACAAATCTGATAAAATCCGTTATGGCACAGTGCCTGGCTGCGACAATTCAAATGGGTTCGATTCCCAGTCGGAGGAATCTATTAATTCCATTTCTTTGTAATCATAACCGGACGTAATATCTCGAAAGTTGGCAGAAAGTGATGTTAGAAATAATCAAGAAATCAAAAGTACACATTAGTGCTAAAAACTGTATTTAATCGTATCGATAAAATGGGCATAAATGTAATTTGAGAGAAATTTTGTGTTTTTAATACGTTTGGTTCCCTATCGATAGTATGGAGCTTTTTCTTTATTCGCACTTATAGTACGTAATATGGAAGGTATGTAAAGGACAAAAATACTAAAGACATTTATTAAAATATTATAGACGTTAATTGTGTAATTAAAACTACAAATTACAAAATTAATAAAACTGTACATGTAATGTAACCCAAAATAGATTTTAATAATAAAAGCTCACTGTACACGCACATAAAAAATTAACATTTAATTTTTATATATTTAACCTTGTTTCAAAAATATTAATCGTCTTGCCAAAATAAGTTGGCCTCTTGACAATATCTATTTTTGGCATATTATTACCTATATTTGGAAATGAAAATAACGTAACAAGCACTTTCACTACATGTTTAAATAGGTTTATTGTAAAAAAACATTTACTTTTATATTTCATAATTTACTTAAGCTTCCGCCTTTTAACATATATCAATTTTTTTACAAGCAAATCGTGTAAATTATATCTTATTTCCAGAGAATTTATAAAAAAATTAAATTAAATCTAGTTTCTAATATATAATTTAAACAAAGCAAAGTCAAGCCAAATGGAAAAGCTCTATTTTCGACTTTTGTAACTCAATTGTACTCATCCATAAAAGTTTCACGTTCTAAGCATAGCGATCCATTAGCTTCGACAAAGTCCGACATTGTCCTTTAGTTATTTGAACTAATACTATAAAGAGTTGGAAGTCTGAGTGTGTTTGGAGTTAGTGCGTCGGTAACAGACCGCAAAGTCGGTTAGGGAACATGGTAACAAGAGATCCAAGTTCCACCTGCTTTATGCTAATGTTTCGATTTTAATTAATAATGTCTTAAGTCCTTTTATATGCACAAGCTTTTTCTCTAGTTTAGCTAACTTTTTTTATAAAAGGAGACAGAAGTATAAATGTACTATAAACACACTTCATGCCTCCAGAATTCGGCAGAAAAGGGAAAAGAGTGTCTTAACAATAGCGTTCCTCTACCTACTCTCACACAGCGAGAACCAGAAAAAAAACAAAATAAAGGCACATACTTATTTAATATTCCAAACAACATTTACTAGATACCCAAAAATAAGTAACTCTTGAGTCAAGTAGACGTAGACGTCTGCATAAACTATTTAAAACGCCCTATTTTTACTGCCCCAATTTATTCACATTTAGAATGAAAAGATCTTTATAAATCGTATGTATAAACCATTAACCTACCGGCCAGGCTCGGCTTTTATTTCTGTTACTTGACCTTAAAAATGTAGCTTAATCTTATTTGTTATTCTGGATTTTCATTGCAACTTGGCAACTTTCCGCTTTGCAACTCAAAGTTAATTACATTAGTCTCGAATAGACTTTTAGTGTAAAACAACCGTTCTATTATTGATTATTTATTTATATTAAAACAGATTTATTGAATAAATTTGAATTTATTATGAAATGTATGGATTTTATTGATTTGTATTTGTTAATCGAATAGTCTTGTAAGGGAGAGTGTTCGTAATCTATATATTTAAGGTTTAAATATCTATTTTTTATTATAAACATTTTTTCAAATTTGTTTAATATTCAACTGGAATGATATCTTTACGGTTCATCCTTTCCTATCATCCAAAAAAGTCTTGATTATTTAACCTAACAATTTAATAGCGGCGTTGTATTCCGCCAGCAATTTCTGTTATTCGGGTGGACTGAGAAAAACCGAGGTAATAACAACTCTAGATTCTCTCCGCCTAATTTTTTACAGCGTAAAGCTAAAAAAGGTCCATATTCTTCACGCAGAATTTCCTTAAAGCCTTCATCAACTAAAAACACAGTCACCTCTACGTTACGTCAGCGTCACTAACATTTACCTATGGTTATATTATATAGCATCAATGAGACTATTTATCGCCACCTGTTGCATAATGATTCGCGTGGTATCGCGCTATAATGCAAACTACAGAATTTTCGCCGCACCCTCTCTATGGCGTGCGTCTGTGTATGTAAAAATATTTACATTCATATTTATATATGCCCGGTATTGTGGTTCAGAGGCAACGCACAGATAAAACTATTGAATTTACATAGTCGATTTTCTTCATATAGGCAGGTTAGGAAGTATTTCTCTACACTTCTGACTACTTACATGTACTGGATTTAGGATTTAGCAATCTGGGAACGAAATTAAACCATTTATTTTACATTTTTTTTTAAATACTCACAAATAAAATTGCTGGTCGTGTTAAATATCGACATTTCCTGCTGCATTTTGCGTAACTAAACGCTGTACTTTTAGCAAATAGACTGGGCAAATCTTTATATTGAATATGAATATTCAATCTAGCCGATACGATAAAAAGAACTTGCTACCTAGCCGATACGATACCAATTTTTTTATTTTTTTTTCATTTTCTCAATAGAGTTTTAAATAATGAAACAGCGTTAACACTTCATCACAGTTATGTTGATTATTCATTAAAATGTTGACAATTTGCATATCGCCATTTGCAATCGTTTCACGGGTTATTAGACACGAGACAGGGCCTTAATGGCAGGACATAAGGAGATGTGTGTAGTATATAAAATTAATTATATTTATTGAAGGACTTGAGATAAATTAAAGATCTATTATAATATTTATTGAGGGACTTGAGATAAATTTAAGTTTTAATATAAATTTTTATTATATCTATATTTATACGAACGTAAAACGTTATACCCTGCAGATAGCGGGAGAGGCAGAAGAAACCTAGTGTTAAGACACTCCGCTTCCCATTTTCCTCTGAATTTTGGAGGTATTGCGTATTGAGTGGCGAAATTCAACCATATCAGAGCGGAAACATGAAAATAAAAATTTAGAGAAATATTTAATGTCCTCGAGTGGGGTTCGAACCCACACCCAATCACATATTTGTGCCCCTTCACCAAGACTGGCCTCATATTTATTATATTTTTAGCTTCCAATCCTAAATGAACGATAGTGTTTCTTATTAAAAATTCCCATTTGCTTACAAAGGTGTGACCCAGCCTGCTAATTGTTTTATAATTATTAGGTGCATCGATTTCACGCTGTATCTGCTTTAATTGAATCATTGTGTGCTAACCAATGTAGGGATACTAACTCGACTAAGACTTGAATCGATTCATGCGTATAGAATTGTATCTAATTATATTATAACATTCGCGTTATATTTACGGCGTTGAGTTCCGCCGCTCAACCCGCAATGTCTCGAAAATTGGACGAAAAGTGAGAAACGGAGTGCTTTAACACTACGTTCCATCTGCTTTCTATATCCCCCTATAACATAGTATTTTTTTACATTCGACATTTTTTGTACCTTAGAACGAGAGGCAAAGGGATCCTTGTGTTAAGAGTTAAGACACTTCTTTTAGCACTTTCTGTCAAATTTTCAAGATTTTACGTGTAGTTTGGCAGAATTAGAAACCGCATTAAGTCTAGAAAAGCTCATTCATTTATAATTATAATTATTCAATTTAATAAGAAGATACAAATAAAAAAGTATTGAGTCAAAATGTTTGTGTAAACCACCGAGAGACATATCTTTTAGGTATATGTAAATAAACAGATATAGATTATATATGATTCATCGATTTTTAATTGATAAATAAATAAAATATATAAAAATAAGCAATAAAAGAAAGTAGGAAATCCTTAACTTTCACCTTGATATTTCTTTTGACTTAAACACTTACATTCAATTCTTATTCAACAATATATTTTACTCTGCCTATATAGAATGCTATACATATTTTATAAAGAACATTTACACTTTGAGATTATTTAAATTTTGAATAAATTAATATAGTCACGATTGCAATTTATGTTTGTTATGATTTTACGAATTAAATAAATTTTGCTTTATACCATAAAATAGTAATCGAGTAACTCGATTAATTAAATCATTTACGTAACGGATAGAACATAATCTTAACTATATTTGATAGCGTGAATTGAAGTTTAATATTTTTCGTTAGTGTGCTGGGTGGCAGAATTCAACGTCATACTGTCCAACTGCTAAGCCATAAATATTAAAAATATACCTAAACCTAATGAAAATCGAATAGACAAACATCTCGTATACAGTCGTTCACTTCTCATTTACGCTACATTAGTATAAGCTTAAACTTGAATCATAATAAAAGTTTTATAAGTGTTATCTCACTAAATTACCATTTTACTGATAAATGATAAAATACTTATTCTATTATTATAACCACATACTGAGGCCGGCGTAGCGTTTCAAAGAATAATTATTTTAATTCTTACGTACAAAGTGTAACTATATCCGGATAAAGGTAACAACGGAGTGTCTGAACACTAGCTACTATCTACCCTGCTATGTACTAAACAAACTTTAGAAAAAGCAACTAAATACTTCATTTCCTTACAACCAAAATGGGACAAGGACAACGAAATCACTTATCTAATTTTAATACCACTATTATTATTTTTTTCTTGCTCTTAAAGAACAACGCAAGGTAATCTCAGTGTCTTATCGTACCCGTTTCACGTGTAGAGAAAGGTCTTATACCCGTGCCGGGGGCCTCGCTTCTATTGATTACTATTTAATTCGTTGTTAGTGGATACAATTACTAAATTACTCAGTTCCTCTACTGTTTACTGTTAACGCTAATTTGTCTATGTTCAATTGATAAGCTGTGTGACTTTTTTATTGGTTTCGTTTTATCTTTTTATTGTTTTTTTTAAGATAGACAATATAAAAAGATAAGAAAAGATAGACAATTGTTTCATCTTTATATTAAATGAAAAGTACATATAATTTTGAAAGCATATAATACATAGCATAGTATACATTTATAAAAAGCTTCAATCTCGAAGGTTTTTTTATAAAACAACTTTCTTTTCTTTTTCTCTTCTCATCTTTTGAACCCAAAATTGGATATCCCCATTAAATTCAACATTAACTATTACCAATAATAATAATCTTAAATTAAAAATTAACTAAAGCGATCAAAATAAAGGCCTAAGTGGCGACATCAAAGACGCCGCGCCGCATTCTCGTCTCCGACCAAATTAATTAATTAACTAATTAAAATCCATTACAAATAATTAGAGCGGCCGATAAAATTGAGCACAATCGATAAAAAGAACAAAGAGTCACTTGTAAACCGTCAAATGTTTTTATATACTTCCGCTATATAAATCAAAATCGTTTTCATTTGTTTATCTATAATATATCCTTGCCCAAAGATAATAACCATAGGTGGAATTCAACGCCGCAAATTTTCCAAAAATTGTCTGTATTTGAAACATTAATACGTATGTTCAATTGAATTATAAATTATTTTTTTATAAATATTGCTTTGGTTATTGTGATACAGTTCCCAGGTAAATACTGAAATATCCTCCCTCCTATTTTATAAGAGTACGTTAAAGAAAGAGTTACAGAATCAATAAATATACATTTATATATTGTTAATATATTACGTAGATGGTAAACATATAACACGAAAGTGTTAGAAACGTGAACGTTAAACCCAAATATAATTGCGTTTTCAACTAAAAACGTATTTAATATTTATAACAAGGCCACCGCTATCAATCGGTCTGTCTAACAAGAATTACCTAATTTTCGTTCATTATAGAATCTATAATGAAATGGGATTTTAATAACAGACGTAGAAACGAAAACTTGGATATTATAACGAGGATCAAACTTTTACAGACACCGCTTTTCACAAGTATTTAAAACGGCTACATTAATACAAGTAAATCGATATAAAATCGATACCGTTCTAAATCTTAATATTACCTATCATTAAATATATCGATTCGGCTCGCACAATTTCATCTATTACATACATATATTCACAAATTGTTAATTTGCGTGTCTAAAGTTAATGTGTAAGATATTTTATACTTCATATGATTCACATAGAAACTCTATAATGTATTAAACATGGCGTTCCAATACTTTAATTAAGTATAATCAACCGTAGAATAACGACTGGATGCGAAGAGCTGAAGATCGAGCTCAGCGTGCCATTGGAGAGGCCTATATCCAGCAGTGGACGAGGACAGGCGGATGATGATGATGATGAACCGTAGAATATAAAATTTGGGAGTAACGGACGGATTTTACTTAATAATAATGGTTGATTTGTATGTACGATTGCATGTTCTAGAGGCATTAACTGTATTTCGACAAACGCAAATCTGATATTAGCGAATCATTTTGAAGAGGAAACTATTTTAAAATTAGCCGTAACGAGGTGAAAAATGTACTGGGAGGAAGCGAAATGGACGTTTATTACGATGATTTCAAAGTAGCTTTTCATAGTTTTCAGTGTTTTGGCCTTTTTATGAAATGAATAAATTATAGGGCAGTGTATTGGAATCAGTATTATTTTATTTTTGAGTTATTTTACTAATCTAATTATATGAAAAAGCGCATTGTTCGGCATTTTTTGCTCATTTTACTGATATTGAATACTAATTGGTAAAATTCATTGTTTAAACAGACCGACGTAAGTTCTACATTATTAATATATATTTTATTTAAATATTTTACAAAAGTTGATATCCAGGTATAAGCTACGTAGACTATTATTGTATTAATATTTATATTTAAAGGATACTCCAAAGTATTTATTGTTGCGTAAAGTATTTCTTAAAATATTATTTTAATGAATATTTTAAACAATGCATAACTTAGTTTGTGTTATTATCTGAATAACATATACAATACAAAATAAATATAAAAATATTAAAAAAACACTATGAGTTTCGCCATTTAACACGCAATGCCTCCAGAGTTCAGCAGGAAAGTGGAAAACGGGAGTGTGTTAATGGGAACAGAGTGTCTAAACACTAGTGATACACGTGATATAGCGTAAAGCTAAAGTTAACAAAGCCTGAAAAGAAACAAGAGCAGCTATCACCAAACACATTCTATAAATAAAAAGAAAGCAACCGCCAAAAAAATACTTAATTGGCATCACTTTTCAAATTGTTCTCTTACACGTAACACTCAGGTCAATAAACGTTAGCACGCTAAACACGCAAACTGAAATTGTGTATAATTAATTTACAACATGTATTAAACAATTAAGAGGCACAGTATCTTGATGCATTAGTATCGAATTCGGGCGTAGTGGCCACTCTCCGCCAATTGGTTTATCTTTGTAAATTAATTAATGGGTGAGTATCATCACGCGATACGTAATTGAGAAAACTCGCAATGGACGTTTAGCGTTAGTGTATTGAAGTGCGCGGTAGATAATAGAGAATTAGAGATAATACTTTGAATATGCTTTTTCAATTTTTCATACACATGTCATATTACAGTAGTAAGTTTATGAGCTTCACGCTGTATCCCCCACACAGCAGGATAGAGAGATTAACACACTTCAAAGTATTTATAGTACCAAAATATATTTTTTATAACTTTTCTAACATGTAGAGTATGTATTAAATAAGGTTTATATATCAGTAGTAGCAATAGCCTTAAAAAAATCAGTACAATTCCATCAAAACTGATGAAAATTAGGAACGGAGTGTCCTAATACTAGGTCCCCCCTGCTGTGTGTGGGATACAGCATGAAGGTCAATTAATTTGATTTTGATAAAAGAAATCCATTCAAGTACAATCCAGTAGACATAAACAAAACTAGAATATCTGCCTTCGGTCCACCTTTCTCAGTAGGTACACTGCAGATGGGGGCACCAACTATTGCCAATTTACCAACCCTACCTCGTTTTAATTGATGCAGACGCAAACCAACGTTGGGAAGTAATTTGTCATCGGTTAGCTAAGCAGGGGGATGACGACTAATGATATTCCACATAATTAGTAACTACCATCTATTTGGTAATAACGTAAATCGTAAGCTAAACCATTCTAATTTCCTTGGGAGAGAGAGTTAGATGTTGGTTTGAGCTTGGTGTGATAGGATATTGTGATTATTGAAATTGCGCAAATTTGATGTTTTTTATACTGCGTTGAGTTACGCCACTAGTATATTTTTTTATAGCTTCATACTGTGTAGAATGTATCGAATTAAGTTAAGTTAGTGGAATTCAACACTGCGCGTTGCCTCGTGAACAGAGCAAGGAAATGAAAAACATTTTTTTTTTCATTCCTCTAAGGGGAGTCGAACCCACCACCGTCGCGTTTACAATTGCTCGAATTGCACTAGTGTTGATTTCGAATAAGCCTTGATTCTGAAAGACACCGGAGCACGGAGTTTCTTAACATTAGGTTATTTCTGTATATCCCGCTACATTGTTTTATAAAATAAATTTTAACATTTATTTGTTATGACATTCAAAAACCTAATAATTAAATTCTTAAGTTCGTAATTAGAACTCAATAGCAACTTAGCTAAGTAAATCAGTGTAAAGATCTATCTATGCTAATACACAGGTGAACGTTATTTATAGGCCCAGTAATGTAATTATTCCATTCAAATACGTTGAATATACCTATTGGAAATATATAATTTATACCTATAAATTATAATTTGCAGTACAAATACATATGTTATTTAAAATATTACGTTATTTCTTTAGGAGATATACACATAGTACAGACATACATAAACATTAGTATAGATATACAATTTAATTTACCTCGAATAACTAATCGGTTGAAACATTTTCAAAGGCTTCAATTAATTTTCTTTTTCATGTTCATTTTAATTAGAAATTGAAAAATGTGCAAGATACAAACTTAAAATTTATTCTGCGAAATCTCGTGTACGTATGTTTGTATGTATGTATGTACATTAATCTCAGAATCGGTAATTGCAGCGATTCAATTTTAACGAACGCCATTAACATATCGTATTTTGACGCCACCTTGTGAAGGAGGTGTTTATTTCTTCGCACGATGGTTGCGAGTTCATTGTCGTCTATATATGATACTAGCGGACGCGCGCAGCTTCGCCCGCTTATTTGCACCCTTAGGGGTGAATTCTAATAAACCGTGGAACACATGTTCAATGAAATATTTTTCAGAGACTGAATTTACAATTTAAAAAAAATCGGTGCCGATTTAATTTTGTTTCCATACAAACCTTCAACCCCCATTTAACCCCTTTAGGGTTAAAATATTACGAAATCCCTTCTTAGTGGATGGCCAGATTACGAAAGTAAACATCTGTCCAAATTTTTCGTTTCTACCATCGGCAGTTACGGCTGTGCGTGCGTCTTACCTCAGTCAGTGAGGACAAGTCCTTTTATATGTATAGATTATAGCGCCTATATATTATATATAGATTAATTAACACTTTCTAGCTTTTTTTTATATGCTATACGAGAAAAAGCTTGAAAGTGTTAAATTAATCTATATCTACAAGACAGAGGACGACAATTTTTCGCCTAATTTTCGACACATTGCGTGTTAAATGGCGTAACTTTATACCGCGCTTTGTCTAAAGCTAAGCGGAGAAGTGAAAATATTTCACTTCTTTTAGTGGGAATCGCACGTACAAATGTTTATGTATGTATGTTATGTATTTTCGGAACCACATAGAAATTTTGTTAAAAGGATGATTTTAAGTCGATTCTGAGACTTCTGCATAGCATATTTAAAAAACATAGTTATTACGCTTTAACTTTTTTATATTAAAACCCAAATAAAATTAAAAATGACAAAATCAGTGATATTTCAGCACTCATGCGAGGTAAAGTTGCTTTACACAAATTCTAATTCACTCAATAGGACTTCAATCGTATGGAGTATTGAATTTTCAATTAAGTATGATTACTTTGTGCTCAATGAAACGAAATAAAACTAAACGTTCACGTGCAAACTTCTGTTATAGACTAGACCTAGACTGAAAATTTCTGAATCCAGGACAAAAATATAGCAAAAACGATCAATTCATTTTGTAAGATTATAATATCATGTAGGTATGTTTATATTACTTAGAAATCAGCATTCTAATAATTATAGTTTTTACTATCTAAAATTAAGATAATGTCAGTATAAATTTACTAAATATGTTTCCTTATTACTCATATTAAATGAAATCATATAATAAAATTAGTTTTTTTTTTGTTGAAATCAATTGATAAATCTAAGCAAGCACCTTAGGTAATTATTTCTAATGTGACAAGTTTATGTTCATTAATTTAGCTTTTAAGAAAAAATCTATACGTGTCTGTAAAACTACTAAGTAAAAATAAATTAATTTGTTATTTTAAAAAATAAGAAACCTCCAAGATTTTTAAATTTACTCTCATCTCGTGTTTATTTGGAATGGTCAAAGAGAAAACACCAAGATCTTTCACAGAGACAAAGAAACTAAATTAGCTAAGTAAATGCCTAAAATGTACTTATAGTTTTTAAATACCACCAGATCAACCAACAATCAGCCAGTCGTCTGGCAACGTGGTGGACGGTATCAACTTAGAGGACATCAAGGAGTTCGCCAAGGCCTTCAAACTCCGACGACTAGGCCTAGGGCTCACCCAAACCCAAGTCGGCCAAGCATTATCAGTCACGGAAGGCCCCGCGTACAGTCAAAGCGCTATATGCAGGTGAGATTTTTTATACTATACACACATTTAAAAATGTATTTATCATTTTTTTAGTATTTTTTTCAAACACACTATAAAAAGAAAAGGATTTTTTTTTTTGGTACAAAAACATCCTTTTCGATGTTGATTAAAATATTTCTGTTCAACGAGTGAAATTAATCATTTCCATACATTCTATCAATTTTTGTGTAATAGAGTCGCACGCTTGGTTTAAACATACTCGTATACATAAATATTATGTATCGTGAATCTCTGCTTCTGTCACAACGTGAAGGTATTTTAACACGCAGCTCTAAATATCACAATAACATTTTAATATCGTTAATTGAAGTGATTTGTAAAACAGCATGACTTCTTTCGTTGCCTACAATTCGTTTAATTAATTACAATTTGGACGGCTTCCGTTCGCTCCGCTACGATTTTTAAGACGTGTTCTTTTTTTAAATATGTACCCCGAAGATAAACTAATGATTTACATAACCTCATTTGTTTTAAAGAATAATATATGTTATCTGTATAGTTTAAATATTTCATGTTCCTGTCAAAAGTCATGTTCGTAGTTCTAAATTATAATAACATTAAATGTTTTACATTTATTTTAGTTTTAATTTTCAGTGTTCAAGCATTTTGTAGCTTTTATTGGTGTTTTCACGATACGTATTTATCATTTGGACTATTTAATTTATTTTTAATTTGTCAAATCTAAAAATGAACTGTTTCTTATTCTTATATCTTAACTAATATATAATAAAATGAAAGTATTTTCTTATCAGCATTAATTAAAATTTTGAAGTCTATTCATACAAAATAGTCTAAATAAGCTTCAATAAATGATATATTTATATGTAATTTCAAATGTAGACCAATAAATCAAGTATTTAAGGCAGTCTTGTTTTCGTTACACGGGATTCGGTTCACTAATAATGTTTAATTGAAAGTAAACGATTGAAAAACCTTACCGACGATCGGGCCGATGAAGGCAGTAGACAAGTCGAAGGAAATTTCGAATTGACCCCCACCGACCTCGGCTGTATAATAAAATCATTAATCGTTACTTCTGTTCCAGTTAATTAATTATCTTGCCTTAATTACTTTTTTCGTGTAATTAAAAGAGTAGAATTCCCCTGTCTTTGTCCCGTCGTGATTTCATTTTTCATTAATTTTTCGCTTTCGCCCCAATTTGCTATTGTGACGGCGCTACTACTGTTACCCCTTTGATTATGCTGGACTCAATTAATTTGCATTATAATTAAAATTTATTATTCCTGAATACACCTTGTGCATCACTTAGACCGCGGCCGCGATCACAAAGGAATTTATTATTTAAACAGCTGTTTATTATAACATTATTGACGTACTTCATGAGCGCTGAGCTACTCGGCTTGGCACCAACAAAAGAACTTGACTACACTTCAAGCGGGAATTAAATTAATACATTATGTTGTATACAAATTATTACGTTAGATAAGATAAATAAAATTATTTAGATGTTTTTTTAACTTAACTAAAAAAGCAAAAGTAATCTGAATCTTAATGTGTATTTATAGGTACGGTAAAAAAATATGTTATCGCGTCTTAAAATACCGTTGTACCGAATAACTTTTCATATTTGTATGGTCAACGTTCATGATCATTGTCCACAAACATTGAATTAAGCATGGCCTAAGTTATTACAATTGTATATCAGAGAGACTGCGTCAACGCATCCGCCATCCAGATTTAGAGATTTCCTTTGAATTATCTTATTTAGGCATATAATATTATTTCCTAATTGACTGCTTTTAGGTTATTATTTACTATAGATATTACAAACCATGCGTGCGGCTCTAATTTGAATTACTGATGATGCTCCTTGGTTTACCGAGGAGTTCTCAATGAATACTCTAACATATGATTTATTACCGTCCCCAGTGCCCTGGCTTCGCAGATGCTAGCAGCTCAGCTGTCTTCACAACAACAAAACATGTATGTGTTTTGTTTTCTTTATCCCTACATTCAGCATTCTCGAATATCTCGTCTACTATAGAACTTTTCATATTTGAACTAACTTTAATTTTCTTAAGTAGTCGATCTTCGAGGATGCTGCCTCTTATATGCATCAGCACACGCTTCGACTCACTCAACGGCAGTAGGTAGATTGTCTTTAAATCATAATTTCAACGCTGCTTTATATAATGGTATCTCGATCGGCGATCCGTGGATACCCCGTGAATGTAAGCCGCATACATTTATTTCTAATTACCGGTTTTGGCGTTCTTACCTTTCCTTTTCACACGTACACCCTATTTACATACGAGTAATTACTGTAAAACGCATTTTGACTTTTAAAAAGAGCGCTACTAATGATTGTACCGGCGTCCGTTCGACATAAATAATAGTTGTGAGAATTATCAAATTTGTTATTTATTTTGTAATGTATGTAACGTCACTAGTAATTTCAAACTCTCCATCTTATCTCGCATGATGTATTATTTCATTACTTTGTTTTATTTTGATTAATATTATTTTTTTAATTCATTTTGCGCAATTCTAAGCCAGGGCATTGGCATACGTTACCTCTCGCTTCTAATTGAATTCATTTTATTGTTACCACGTACGGTATTAATCAAACTGAGTACCTCCGGCCTAAATTGCCTATTGTTTTCTTTTTCTTGTACGTTAAAACGTTAACGCAATGTCAATGTCCTGTATGTACTACGCCTGTTGTTATTTGGGATCGGGATGAGCTCGCGTAACCGCTTCTCCGCTAATATCGGAACGTCCAAGTTTTCTAACATTAAAATTTATGTTCGATACAGATTTGAGAAATTGGATATAACTCCAAAAAGTGCGCAGAAAATCAAACCGGTGCTTGAACGGTGGATGAAGGAAGCCGAAGAGAGGTAACTATTGTTTGAGACTTGAGTGACTTGTGCGTGTTGCGTGTTGCAATCGTGTCCGTGTACCACATTTGGCCTTAACGCTTAGCAACGTCGAATATATTTCTCAAATCTGGACTAACTGAGCTTTTGGTTAGGTTTTGCTGCTTTTTCTTATATTTATATTTCGTCTTCATGGTCGTTGTTGGAGAGGAGATGGTTGGTTTGTGAAACTGTTATTCAATCCTTCAAAATCATCTCTAACTTCGGCCCTGATCGCCTGTAGCACATTTTATGCTTACACTTTTATTTTAATTTCATATATGTATGCATATTATTTAGATCATGCTTGTTTTTATAATGTAGCAATACACAACTAAACGTAATTAATAAAAATCTAATTATTACTAGTTGATATTTTCCATAATTCATGTTCACGCATATCAGGAATTTAGAATTTATAATTAATTATAATATTAATTAGAAACACGTTATTTAAAATTCAATTACAATATTGCCTGTTTATTCGAGCGCATGTGAAGTGATTGTACGAATGACATACATATATTTAAAACTGCAATTATTAAACGTGATAATTACATTAATACTGTATTTGCAATATATAAATATATTCTGTTCTTATATGAAAGATTTTCAAGAAACTAACATTATAATTTAATAGATGGATTCACACGAGGTAAACACTACTCGATCACATTTAAAATTTCATAAGGAAACCAGGTGTCGCTTAAATCTCCGAAGACCACTTAATATCTTGGAAGGACCACTAGGATCTATCGATTTTACATTCTGCATCATTAAAATGCATTATCTGGATGCAACGGGACGGTTTTAACATTGCAAATGGTTGAATTTGCAATCACCCTCTTGGTGGTAATTTTTAACGAGCGCCTCCGTTAACGGTCCTTGAATTTATAAAGACATATCCTCGTCTACGTTAATCACAACCGGCAAATCACCCTGTTAACTTTTTAATTGTCCTGAAACGACGTTTATTAGTTCTTTCGAATTCAATTCAGTACATCCAACGATACATTCGGTTATTTGCATAGTTGCTTTTTTTCTTTTCTGTTGTTCATATCCTCTCAATCAAAAAATATATTTTTTAAAGTTGCAGCACTAAAAATGTTTTCTATATTTCGACTGGCAATATAAATGTAAAACAAATTTTGTTTGTTTTTTCGATGATATGTCAAAAACTGTGGAGAGTCATCCATAAGATCCTCACTATTCATGCGTTCATATAGCCTTCTTAGTTTTGTTTCATCGGCTTAGATATTAATAATAACTTTATTTGATAATTTTCACAATATTTATACATATATCAGCTACGGGATATTTTATCGGGAATAATCGATTATTTCTTATACATCCCATTCATCGAATGATTATTCGACTGTCAATAAATCGATTCGATGTAATGAAACCAATCGTCCGTATAGGTTCTACATATATATGAAGATCATCCCATATGCAGACAACACTAAAGTGTATGCTAAACGTATTCTTAACACTAAAAATTCATTTATGTAAGGGGATTCAAATGACATTGGCATTATGAAACCAGAGCAAGGTTCATTTCATTTGACGTTCATCAGCTTATTTTGGTTTTCAATATGAACTTGAAAACATATGAAGACTGATCTACTCTAGTACTGCATGATTGTAATTATACGATAACTTGTTGTATTTTAAAGTGACAATACACTATGCACGTATGCACGATGTGTGTAATATGTATTTGTGAAGAAATAAAATTAAAAATAAGAATTTAAGAATATAAGTGATATATTTATATAATATACTTTTTAAATATTTATGTATATATTTTTGAATAAAAAAATAAACATATAATTCTGTATGCAGGCTGCGTTCATTCGTAACATTGTTCGCTCTTATAGCCATTGTTTAAAAAAGCAATTAAAAGAAATAATTAATAATTTTCGTATAAATTCGCATAGTAGAACATAACTAAGTGAAAATAAATACAACTTTAACTGTAGCGTTGAAATAATAAAATATCTTGTAATACATAGTTAGAAACTGTATTGAATATGACAAAGAAATGAAAATAAGTAAAATATTTATTAGTGGCGTGTTTATTCGACATACGTAATATTAAACATTTGATAAATTAACGGTGGGAATGAACGAAATTACATTCTAGTTTTAGCATTTAGGTTTTATAGGCCAAGGATCCTCGGGCACAACTACCTAAATTAGATATTATGGATATGGTTTTAAGGTTTAAATTTGTTTCTTAGGTATGCATCAGGACAGAACCATCTCACGGATTTCATCGGCATGGAGCCGAGTAAAAAGCGTAAGCGGCGGACATCGTTCACACCTCAGGCCCTGGAACTGCTTAACGCGCACTTTGAGAGAAATACGCATCCTTCTGGTATGTATTGAAATATAATAATTATCATATAATCTATATTATAATAAGTTGTTTTTAATTAAAATAAGTTGTCTTTCCGATTTTTAACTAAGTAATTAGAAAATGTGACGTTAAATCAAATAGAATATGTTCATTTCCCGTCTGATGATAGTTTTATGCTGAATGTTATTTACTAATGTGGAGGCTGTGTGGTGTGGATGTGTATGGAGGCTGTGTTCGGGCCCCTCGAGTGGGAATGAAATACTTTTATTTTCTCGTTCTGGTGACGAGTTAAAGAGCAGCGTTAAATTTCGCCACTCAACCCGCAGTGTTTGATATTTATTAACCCGCAATGTCCCGAAAATTGAGCGGAGGCTGGTAAGCGGAGTGTCTTATACTAGCTAAAAACGGAATAAGCTAAAAAAATACATTTTTCCATTTCATATTACTTATTACGGAATATTTATTCTTAGATATTTATGTTACGGATATAAGAAATGAACGCAATTTCTTAAAGTCTACTTCTTTATTCCATTCGTATTGATTAGTAGGTACCTACTACGATAAAGGGGATGACCCTTTTCCTCACAATAATTCGCAATTTCCTCCCCCTAAAAATATTGAGGAATAATTTTCTGGTAATGAAACGAAAAGTTAATTAAAAGACAATAGATTTCTCATCTATCTAATTAATAGTATTTGTAATTTGTGTATATAACATATATAAAAAAATAGTTACTATAGAGTAGGTAACTTATACATATCTATACGTAAAAAGGCTAGGGCCACTGTCACGTCCCAGTCTTGATTTGTTTTAGAAAGATAATAATATTTTACATAGATTAAAAATACTTTAGAACAAGCATTTCACTGTAAACGGTGGTGGGTTCGATTCCTACGTGGGGAAAGATTATATTATTATCTTCTCGATAACAAGACAAAGCGGGGCGTTTTCCAACTCAATATTATTTGTCTCGAAAATTGAAGGAAAGTCTGGAGACACTGGGTGTTTTTTTTATGTAAAAAGTTAGGTAGAGGAAACTGCGTTCCATAGGTTTCAACTTTTTTTCAAATTCGTTCAAACGGTAATTTAGTCTACAACCACCGCGCACAAATAAAAATTATCATAATTATTAAGTCGATTAAAATGTTTAAATATTATTATTTAAATCTTTCCAGGCACTGAAATAACCGGCCTCGCGCACCAACTAGGCTACGAACGGGAGGTCATCAGAATATGGTTCTGCAATAAACGACAGGCGCTTAAAAACACCGTGCGAATGATGTCTAAAGGCATGGTCTAAAACTTTCGTTTAGATTACGTTTAAACTGCCAAGTGTGATACCGTAAAACCTCATTTTATAAAAAAAAATAATGAATCATTATTTCACCTAAACATGTTATATTGAAAATAATAAATTAATAACGGTTATTAGAAACTACTAATTTATATGTCTATTAAGCTCGAGTAACTAGTTTTATTTTATGTAACACTAAAATTGAAATCGAGCTACTATTCGAATGGGTCGATCAAATCGATTTTATTCAATTTTGTGTGTGTTGTCATAACATTACCATATAAAATAAAAAAAGAAAGTAAACAATCAACCTTTTCAAAATTACACGTAATTGCACAATTTTAATGGAGTTGATGAATATTTTGAAATATATAATCGACTATTGTATTTTAAACGATATTTTGAAATTTTCTACTTTGGAAAAAGATATTAAAATAGGTCGAATATACACAGGAGGACGTGTAACAAATTATTGAATTTATATTTTATGAGAGATTTAAATGTGTGGTCTGTAGAATGTTTAATATCTGTTTCTAGAGTAGATAGTATTTGAGAAATAACGTCATTGAAAGTGGAAAATAAAAATTTAGTATACGTGCATACCTTTTTGGGGCAAAATATACCTACCTTATTCCTAAATAAAAATAAATAACGTTAATTGTGTGTAGAAATTAGTTAAAATGCATTTATTGTGATTATTGCACAGTAAAATTAAGTATTTAAATATCGAGGCCATAAAAAACAACACATGTGTATCAAAATAAAGCAAACATTAGGTATCACACTAGGCTTATGATTTTTATAATAATTTTATATTAATATGGTTTCTCCTTTATCCAATATTAAAAAAAAGACATTTCTCGTCTTATTCTCAAATGATCGCTACACGATGTATTTTCAGTTGAAATCACTCTGGCCTTATTCGAATCTTAATACGATTCCAGCCAAGATTAGTGAAGTAATACGATTTTTTTAAATATTAATGTAAAATAAAACATTTCGACTGATATATTCGTCTCGACGTAGCTACTTATACAATGGTATATAAATGGTAGAATAAAATAGGTGTTTAGTACAAAATCAACAAACATAAGAGTGCTTGTCACTAAAGTAACCTTTTTGTAGTGATGCAAAAAAAACGATATAACGAATATCGATAAATACATTCTACCTGATCTAACGCTTATAACAACTTTTAATTTAGAGAGGCCGTATCGTTAAAAAAATGCATTTTGTAAATAAGTACAACATTTTACAATTGAGCTCATGGCGATAAAGAAATGTAGTTTATAGATACATTAATTTATTGAAATACTCTGAGTTGTTTCGTTCTATATAGCGAATGTTGCACTTTATAGTTTTAGGATATAACAATATTTGGAAGTAGTTAAAATGTGTCGTCAATCTTAGTGGCCTACTGATTTTTTTTTATGTTTTATTTTCTGTTTATAGATAGGTTTAAAAGCGATATGTATAAAATAATTATATACATTGTCGTAAATTGTACATATTGTTCTCGTAATTTTAGTTTTATTAAAATGTATTATTAGTTTTATGTAACTATAACTGAACTATAAGTTTAGCTTTGTAAGGTTTTGTCTAAGTATTCGAGTTGGATATTTGTTGCAATATTAAATAATTTTTCAAAGGTATGCCTTCATTTCCGTGTTTGCGATACGTGTTTGTTCAAATGCGATTTGATATTGTAAAATACAAGTAACAGCGGGTCTAACTTGAAGCGTTCATTTCTTAATTTATTGCATATTTTTTGAGTGTCTACAAAAAAAACTATAAAAATTGCCTCGCATTTGGAAAGTAGATTTCGAAATATATACTTATATAGATTTTCAAAAAAAATAAAATTATTATATATGTTTTAAGTAAAGGAGGTACTCAAAGAATATGCATAATATTATAACCATATTAATTATTACCTTTAGTTTTATATCACTCTCAATAACGTTCAGGATCTTGCAACTATAGAGTAAAAGGTTTTTGTATTGAAATGACTGATTATTTTTTTAATTTTGTTCATACAGATGTAAGCACAATGATGTTTATTTTCTATCCTAATAATATTGATCAGAGTAACTATTGATGTAAATAGTTTAACTAGAATCTCAGTTAAAGACCTACTGTTAACTGTATTACCGATAGTAATAAGGCTGTAATTTAACGTATGTTAATGACCAATGAAAACCAACTTGTGATCATTAATATTTGTACTGTTACCTACTACTTAACAAGAGTCGTTAAAAAATAATATTATAAAATTGAACATATTTTTCGGCTGTTGAAAAATTGTAAATACAATATTAAGGATAATAAAACTATTTGGATTAATATTTAGGAACAAAGAAAAAATATTATCAAAATTTATATTTTCAAAAATTATTACAATTGCAAAAAATGTGTATTTAAAAAAAAGGAATGTTTGGCCATAATCAAAATTTATCGAGTACGGAATTTTTTATCGACTAAACACAACACTACACACCCAACGAACAGTACGGTAAACAGTGATTTAAATATGCGACGCGATGTTGCGCGTAATGTACTTATAAAGGAATCAGACATTTCGTTGAAATAATTCAATTTTAATCGTTAGATCTAAATGGATACCATAGTATAAGTATACATATTCTGTGTTTCAATAGGCAGTCCGTTTATTATATCCGATATTCAATCGATTCTAAGCATCATATAGTAACCGTGCTTTAAAATCGATATATTGCATAAGACACGAAACGTCTGATTCCCAACAAACATTAGTGTAATAGATCGAAGCATAGAATGCTAAGTACAAATAATTAATTTAACGATAAACTGCTAGTCCGTTACATAATATAAAGGTATTATAAATTTTATTACATGGCAACATCGCGCTGCACTCTGGTTTTCATGATCCGCATGTATTTATAATAATAATAGTTTAAAATACAATTATTAAAAGTCTACTACACATTACTTCATCTGTAACACATAATCAAACCAAACTGTAACAGTATCTAATAGTGTATTAATTTTTCTTCCTGTAATGGTACCGAATGGATGACTATGGCTGCTGGAATATGACGAGAAGCAGATTAAAGGCAGATAACTGTTTGAATGATTGTTTTATTCAGAACCCTCATATTGATTTTAAAGCTTTTTTGTTATTATGCTATTTCAATATAACATTGAAGAAAGCCGTAATGCAGGGGCACAAGTGTGTGAGTGTAAACGATACAAGTTGTGGGTTCAATTCCCACTCGAGAAAATGATATATTTATTTAAATTTATATTTTCGTTTATTCGCTCTATTGTCGAGGTAATGTCTATAAAATTAGCATAAAATAAAGAGCAAAGTGTCTTTAGACTAGACTCTAATGGTACGAATAGACTACGACGCTACATATGATACACTCGGTGTACTTTAACTGCTTATACATTATGACATACATTATGCCCTACGAATACGAGTGTCTTTAATTGATTAATTTATTGTGTCACGATATATTTTAGAATCACAGCAGTTGATGTTACTTTACAAAACTTCTCGAAAGTTGTGTGAAAACTTTTCGCGTAAAATAATGTAATGAACATTTTTACTATTTGCGTGTGAATTTCTGTCGTAGTCAATTCGTACCAATGAGTGTTAGCTTAGAGTGTTAGCTTACTCTTAGCCTCGCATATACATGCGAAAATTACATGATATTTGAAAATAATTTATTATTAAAATAGCAATGCTTCAAATCATTAATATAGAAGCAGTAACGAAACGCTTTGTCGGTGCATTATAAACGTCAATGTCAGATATCTAACATCAAATATGGCGAGATGGGATTTAACGTCAAGTGGAACTAGAAGTGATCATCGTTTGTAATTCTAGGAAGGAAACTCGTACATTTATCCTTTTACCAAGAAAATATCAAGTTCCTGCACTGGTTCAATAAAGCTATCTATCATTAAACTATCTCAACGAATTCTAATTGAAGAGGCTGCAATTAAAGTATCATAATAACAAATACACAAAAAACTTAAGTACTTATACGTAATAATTTGCGTTAACATTACGTCAATAACAATCATACGAGGAATACCTACTTCATATGGAGTGGACATAGTAAGAACAATGATTCACGAGGTTATAGGTTACTACAATGCGTAATTAAGTTGTTCTCCGTGCGATATTTGTGTTGGAGTGTTGATTTATCTGATAGGAATCCGGTAGTGAGTCGATGAAATGATTGAGAGTGTTTCCCGTCGTGCCTTCAGTAGTTCCAGTGGTACCTATAATGTTCGCGCGTCAGAGCTGGCGCGAGAACGTAAGCTCAACATCTTCAATGTCACTGTTGTGTTTTTGGACGATACCCAGCACTCGTTCCAAATCGAGGTGAGCTTACATATGTAAATAATCTCAATTATTGATAGCCTCACAAAAAATGCCTATTAATGCAATACTTAAAGTATTCAATTAAAAATTAATATCTTGGCTGAGGTTATAACAATTAGAAACTAAAGGAACTTGTAGAATTAATTTTGATAATTGAAATTAAGTTAATATCGCTAATTTATTTTATAATTAATATGATTAATTTATTTACAAGAAATAAAAATATAATTTCAGAAAAAAGCCAAAGGAAGTGTACTACTGGAGCATGTGTTTCAACATCTGGAATTAGTTGAGAAAGATTATTTTGGTTTACAATTTACTGAAAATGGTACAATACCTAATGCAACCAATACAGAGATAACGGTAAATATTTTAACACACTATATCCCTATATAACTTTTAAAAATGTTACACAATAATAATACATTATATTTTAAAATCTTTTATTATTTATATATATTACTATTTATTATAATATATTACTCCATACTTGAATTACGATTATAAGTTTACATATAAACTTATATATAGTAATTACCTTTAAGTAATATTTACACACTATTTCACACCTGTTGTTAGAAAACATAATGTTATCACTTCTTATCAGTAATGCAAGGCATGACTCACAATCAATTGACCCTACTGAGGGAATGCATTAACTTTTAAGTCATCCTTTCTGACTCATGCTTCTTGAGTTTAAATTGTATAATTATTATCTGCAATACTTTTGCTGTCTTTTAATTCATTTCTTATATACTTTGGCTTATAGTGAAAGAAGTGACAGTGTTTTGTAAGTTGTTTATAAAAATATAAATTTATAAAGAATAAATCAGTAAAAGGTATATTTTATTAAGTTTTAATTGCATATGTCCATTTTATACTTTTTTTTTAATGTTGTTAAACAGTTATTTTATTAATACAACTTCTTACATTTATGTATTAGATTTTTTTAAAATTTATTTTTAACATTTAATATTATTTATAATATAAACATAATATGTAAGTAATAAACTATTTCTTACTACATTGTTTTTATAATAATCAAGCTACAGCATTAGCCTATTTATTCAGTGTTGTCAGACATAATTAGGTAGAGTTACTTTAGAAAGTGTATAAAAATTTGATATAGTCCGAGAGATGTGAATGTGAAGTATCCAAGTTGTGGGCTACTATTTTTTTGTTCATTTTGTATAATGTTTAATTATTATTAATTTAGTAAGTTTGTATGCTTACTAAATTAATTAGTATTGCATACAATAATTTGTATATTTCCAGCGTTGGCTCGATGGTGGCAAAACTGTGAAAAAACAAGTAGGAGTAAACGCACAATTCTGGCTTGCAGTTCGTTTCTATCCTCCTGAACCTTGTAGGTTAGCAGAGGAATTTACAAAATATCTCTTGTGTTTACAATTGAGAAAATTATTGTTCGACGGAAGAATGACTGCTCCTAAGAATACTGCATTGCTTTTAGCTTCATTTACTGTTCAGGGTAAGTTTAAGAGAACAACTTAATTTTAATAATAAAATTTAATTTAGTTCTTGTTTATTTATTTTGTGTCTTAAGTATAAATTATAAATTGCTTGACAATTTTTAATTAATTGTGAAGGATGTATAAAAAGCATTATTGTTGAGGTTAAAAAGGTGTCTTTTTAAATTAAAAAAAAACTAAATAAATATGCAGGAAATTTACAACAGTAAAGTTCTATCTGTATATGTCATATATAGGGCATACATTTAAGGAAAATTATTTCAACAAGGAAAAGTATTTAACTTACATAGTCCTTGTATATGTATATGCTGTCTTATAATTTATCAAAATATTTAACATACAAGATTTATGAGGTCACAGGAAACTATATTGAGATATACATTAAAATAACTAGGGACCCGCACACCGCGTCGTTGGAATACATTATATTTATTTACTTATCTTTTATCAATTACATTACCTCTGCCTACCCTGCTAAATGTGGGAAACAGCGTGAAGCTATATTTTATTTAGTTAAATAATACCACCATTTTTTTCCATTTTTCCTCTATTCTTTGTGCTTTTTCAGCTGAAATAGGAGATTACAACGCAACAGAACATCAGTCCAACTATTTATCGGACTTATGTCTTTTACCAAAACAGTGTGCGGAGGATGAGCGTAAAATACGTGAACTACACAAGTTGCATAAGGGCCAAGCGCCTGCTGACGCCGAAGCGAACTTTCTAGAACACGCCAAGAGATTGGATTGCTACGGTGTTGAATCGCATCCGGCTAAGGTACCCGTTTAAATTAATAAAAATATGATTTTATATTTTTACATTTGTTAAATTTAATTACACGCTATATCCCACAGCCAACAGGGTAGGCAGAGGAACTTAATGTTAAGACACTCCGTTGTCCGTCGTCCGCCGTATTCTGGAGGCTGAATGACATAATGCAACGCCGCGCTTTTGCAACGAAGTGTCCTAATAACCACATTCCATCTGCCTACCCTGCCATATGCGGGATACAGCGTGAAGCTAATAATTTAATACATATATATTTTACACTATTTCTTCCAGGATTACAACGGTAAAGACATATTCATTGGCGTCACGTCAATAGGTATAGTGGTCTTTCAAAATAACATAAGAGTGAACACATTCTCTTGGAGTAAAATTGTCAAAATTTCCTTCAAGAAGAAACAGTTTTTTATACAGCTTAAACGTGAACCGGTAAGTATATATTTTTTAATATTCTGATAATAGAAAAAAAAATATTTTAGAGGTACAAATTAGTTTAATGTCAATTGACTTCAATTGCAGAAAGTTATACAAAATACGCCCTTCGGTGTTGTTTGCCTTCAGTATTTTAACTAATTCCATAAAAAAGGGTAAAAAATCTTGTATAAAATAAGAACCCATGTGCTTGTCAACGGGGAGAGCTGACATTACTGGTCTAGGCAACATGTCAAAATGAAAGCTCCTTAATTATAATTATAAAAAAAAAATTAGGATTATACATACATAATTTATTATATATATATATAATCCCAGGGATGATTTAGATAAGCAGTGCTATTATAGTATTTGCATTACTAATAGTAAAAATCCTATTACAGTCAGAATCCTACGACACAGTATTGGGATTCAATATGCGCTCAGCGCGCGCGGCTAAAGCGCTGTGGCGTTGCAGCGTTGAACGCCACGGGTTCTTCCGCCTCAGGGCTCCGCGACGAAGACCCCTTTTAGGAGCCTTGGGGGCTCTAGCAGGCGTCACTGGTGTCACTGCGCCCACTGTAGTGAGGACTGAAACTCAGGTGTTAGAAGATGCAAGGAAATGTAGGTCGAGTAAGCGGAGTTTCGTAAGGTAGGTTTTTTGTTTTGTTTGTTTAGTTTGGTTTTTGTTATAATGACTTAGTTAAATAAATAAGTAAGAATACGGTTTTTCGCAGACAGCGGCCAAGCCCTAAAAGATAGCTATGTGTTTAGCGTTTATGTATGAATAACCTTTCCTTTGTTCCTTTGTAGCTGTTAAACCAGTGAATTTTATAAATTTTCGTTGGATTTGTCTTCACGGTGCTTACATACTTTATAATATAATGTCTTCATATATTTATATTCAGTTTTGTAAGCTTAACAAGAATGCATAGGTCATGAGTTCAAGTCCTGTTACGATAAAATGATTATTCGTTTTCTTATATTCGTCTCCGCAGACGCAGCTCTTCCCGCGCCCGCGACCAATCGTGCGAGTCCCCCGCGCCGCCCCCAAGCGCAGCGCGCGGCGCCCGTGTTACCGCACACAGCGAGCCGCCGCCCATAGAGGCGTGGGGTGACGCGCCGCAGGAGAACGATGAGTAAGTTGAATTATTAACTTGAGATTTTATTTTTTAGGCAGACCTAATGTCAACACATTCGTTCCCCACTTTTCAGTTTTCATTGAATTTGCGAGACATTGCGCTTTAAAGTGCGGAACTAAATACGGCGCTTTGTGTTGTTACCAAAGTGAAAAAATGGAAATAATAATGAATTATTTCTATTTTTTGTTTGTTTGTTGAGTAAAAATCTTGTGCTACTACTCCATGACTGTTGACTGGAATGGTATTTACAGGATTACTTGGTGGAAGTGCGTAGAAGGTGTATTGTTTATAAACTTATGCTTGAGAGAATGCAGTGAGAAGGAGTGGAGGGGATAGTATACAATCACAAAAGTGCACTTATATTCTTAGCAAGCCACCAAAACCTCCAAACCTTTATCACTATTATGTTGGTGTGTTCCGAAGAGTCATGATGAATATTGACTCTAATTTGTTTTAACACTGAACTTGAAAATATGTTTTTTTTTGTATGGAAATTATTATAGTAAAAATTATAGTAGCCCAATGGCTTAATATATATTCCTAATCTATAGAACCACTCATGGTCGTATCTTACACATTTTATTATTAAAACTAATTCATATGCAGTTAATTATATCAATTTTTCAATTCTTCTTACAGTAGCGATGGCGGCTTCTTAGAAAGAGCACTCCGTGTCCCTCTCTCATACGTAGACGAATCAGACTCGGATACAACAGCGGATAGGAATGAGGATACAGAATCCCACGGGACAGTGTCTGTCCGTTTGTCCGCAGGACCGGATGGCAGATTTGGGTTTAATGTACGGGGTGGGGGTAATGGGACCCCGGTACTAGTGTCTAGGGTTGCGCCTAGGACAAGGGTACACTTGCAGGAGGGTGATCAGGTAGGGATAGTGTTGCATTTTGTATTTATTTTACGGGAGTTATTGAAACATTTAGAAGGATGTGTTATGTCGAGGGTCCTATTTAAACATCGAACGTAAAAGTATTTAAAATATTTAGGTAATTTGTAAATTTCAATCGCCAAATGAAAGTATGCAATGCAATGCAATACTAAAAAAACATGACAACTGTAAAGTTGCTTGATAGATTCTCGTACGGTGCGTAAAAAAAGCCGTCTTGGGTCACGGAATAGCGTGGGTAGAAATTTTAGTAAAATTAATTCAAATTTAAGCGTGAGTAAATAATATTAAATAAATAAATAATAACAATAATGTCGATATTAAAGTCAATTATTGGTAACAGAAATATATATAATGAGGAGTGAAATATATAAGGAGGAGAAGGAGAGAATACTGAGGAGAAATATATAGAATATATAATATTAAATTTAAAAAATGTTTTAGGTGATGTCCATAAACGGTAAAGATGTGGATGAAATGACGCATGAGCAAGTTGTACAAATGATAAGAAATACTAAAGGTGTATTGACGTTATTAGTTAAACCTAATGGTAAGTTATAGTCCACGTTAGTCCACAATATGGTAACAAAATTAAACATACACGAAAAAATAAGAAATAACTTGATAATATAATAAAAAAATAAAAATTTCCATTTTAGCGGTATACGAACCAGAAGAGACCGGTCCTGAAGAGCCAGCAGTATGCTTCGTACCTCTAGGCTCTAGTCAATTCGAGGGTGACCTTCTAGAACAATCCATGCTTTTACTAGGCGACGGACTTGCGAGTGGAAACGCATTGAAACAGTACGAAACCTTATTAAGAAGACTACCTGAGGAAAGTTCGGCTGCGTCCAAATTACCACAGAATGTTGCTAAGAATAGATATAGGGATATAGCTCCTTGTAAGTATATTTTTTATTTGGGACAGTGAATTATTTTAATTTTCTTGCCGATGTAACGAGAAAAAGCGCGAATCTGAGTTCCCACAACACGCAATATCTCAAAAATTGAGCGGAAATGGAAGAATGAAATAGCCAGGTTCCCCCTGCGCATACGGGGACAAAAGCGTATAATGTTAGTTTTGTTTGGTTAAACGAGCTAATCCTAGGAACTACTACTGGTTTAAATTTCAAAATTGTTTTAGTGTCGATAGTTAATTTTTTCAGAAGACGGAAAGGACGGACGGAGCGGGTAGGCTCCTTTCAAAGGTTAAAGCTAATGTGAAAATAATTAAATTATAATATTTCAGATGACTCTACGCGGGTTATACTGAAGGATGGTCCCAATGGTGATTATATAAACGCGTCGTATATTAACATGGAAATACCTAATTCTGATCTAGTACTTACATATATCGCTACACAAGGTAAATTTTTAATGATATATTTGATGTTGTAATTATTAGTTACATCTCCATGAAAAGTGGTTATCTTTTAAATTTTATTCAATTTTTTTTGTCGTGTATAAATTATTTATTTAATGTAACTTAAAGTAAACAAAAATAAGGTTGTTAATTTTATTTTTTTAATATCCGAAAAACCAAAAATTAAATTATACAATTTATTACACTATATAGGGATAGGCGACTGTATAACTAATTAAAAAAATATTATCGCGATAAAAAACCAATCGCTTTGATGATCTTAACTATTTTTACTTTGAAATAACATACTCATACATACATTAGACTATATCTTTGATTTGTTAACTTCCTTATTTTATGTTATATAAATATGGAATTATTATAAAGCTGAAGAGTTGGTTTGGTTTAACGGTCTAATCTCAGGAACTGCTGCATTATATCACGTTAATCATTTCAATGAAACCCACCGCACCTTTAAAAGGGTTACTTTGGGAAATTTCATGTGTCTTGTGTACACAACATTGATTTATTTCCATTTGACCACAGGGCTAAAACTGTAATTAAAAGCTAGTGCTATATAAAAAATTAAATTCCAGGTCCCTTACCATCAACAATAGGTGACTTCTGGCAAATGGTATGGGAGTCTGACAGTAGTCTAGTAGTAATGCTAACAGTGTTAGCTGAAAGAGGTCGTGCAAAATGCCACCAATATTGGGCTAAAGTGGGCGCGGTACTTAAGCCCGCAACTAATATGACAGTGATGACCATTAGCGAGCAGAATATGGGACACTATGTTAGACGGGAGATGTGTATTAAGGTAGGTTGTTGGTTTTAATTTCACGCTGTATGCTATACTCACTCCATCCTTCATCGCAGACTTGTTAGTCTCTATATTGCTGCCCTTTATAAAATATTAAAAATTATATATCCCTCATTTATATATTTTTTTGTTATGAATGTATCTATATTGTAACAGGAATCAACAAGTGGCGCGTCTCGCAACGTAACCCAGTTACAGTACACGGCGTGGCCAGACCATGGTGTTCCAGAAGATTCTGCTGCTTTTATAGGCTTCACACAATTATGTTCTGAGCTTAGAAATCATCGAGCTGGTGTGTATTGTGTTTTTCTTTAAGTTTATTAAACGTATATGCTTATTTAAAACTGGTTACTTGATTTTATCTTCATGTTTTTAAATATGCTCAAGGATAGCATATTCAGTAGTTCTTTCAGTGAGATTCAGTTGTCCTGGTTTTGTATGGAATCAAAAGTCCACAAATGGGCTGTTCAAGCTTTATAGCTGTCAATTTGATTAGCTTAGATTAGTATCAAAGATAGGAGGAAGGTATAAGGTACCCTACTAAGGATATAACGTGATTCTAGATAACATTAAATTTTACTATGCTAATTGAAGTGTGAAATCTCAAAAATACAATTATTTCTAGTAATTCCAACAGTAGTAGAAGAAATAACGGAGGAGGAGCGCATTCTTGCACCTCCCATGATAGTGCACTGCTCAGCGGGCGTGGGCCGCACCGGCGCGCTCATACTGGCCGAGACCGCGCTGGAGCTGCTCGCGCGCCGCCAGCCCCTCTACCCGCTGGACCTGGTGCGCGCCATGCGAACGCAGCGCCCCATGTGCATACAGAACGCTGTGAGTACTGTGTGAGTGTGTGTGCCTGAGTGTGTGTGCATGAGGGCGTGCGTGCTTGCGGGCATGCGTGCGTGCGTCTCGCTCCAACTGGAGTATGTTGTCGGCGTGCGCCTCATGTTTCATATATGAATGTTACTGTAAATTTCTGTGGGTACATAATATGTGTGCACTTGTGCAGTAATAATTTCTTATATTGCTCTCTGTTTCTGTCTCACTTTTAGTAATTGGTTATTTGATCCTGTCTCGCTCTTGTGTAATGACACTAAGTTCCTTCTGGCTATCCTTTATGCGGGATACAGTGTAAAGCGTGTGTGTGTAAAGTATTAAAATATAAAAACAAATACAAATTTTAACCAAACTTATTCTTCCTCGGCAGAGTCAATACAAATTTGTATGTGAAAGCATACAAACAACTTACTCTCAGGGCCTCATAGCTTCAGACGACACGTCCAACTGATGACTGATCGTTCCCAATGGGGACGAAGTTTGTACTAAAATAACTCATATATGCACTAAGGTAAGGTCGATATTTCATTGTCAACCCACAGAACATAGTGTAATAGAATAAATTAAGTAGAAGGTATGAAAAACTATAATTTATTGTGTAATAGTTTTATAAAGTATTCAATGAATAATAATTTAATTCGTTTCAAATTTTGAATTATCTGTAATTTTCAGTAAATTATATTATTTTATAAAAAAAACATTAATTTGAACACAATTAATACTTATGACTACTGCAAAATTACATAACCGGTTCAATGAACAGTTGTAACAATAAAAACGTAACTATCTCGTTAATTATTTCACTTGCCACATTTACAGCAATACTTGCCTATTGTGTATCTTTATTTTTTAGCAGTCGGTATAAACGAAAGAGCATATGTGAATAGTAATGTAATTAATATTTTTTAATTTAAATTATATGAAACATATACAATAAAATGTGAAACTGCCAATAAAACAGTTATATCGTGTAGTCGTTAAATGTACGTTAATGTATCGATAGTTACAAGAAACCTTTTAACGTAAATATTGTATGATCTGTCATTTAGAAATTGAAAATATAAAATATTCTAGATTCTTCATGTACTTGTATATAGTATACATCATTACGATTTTAATTTCTTTATTATTATCAAAGCAAAAAATTTGGAACAAGACTTATTTTTATATATAAAAAGATAAACGGTATATCCGTTTCTTTAATGCCATTTATAATGACATGAAAGTTTATTGCGATTTCAGATGGTTTTAACGATACGATAGCAAGAATAGTGTAGAAACTTTCTATAATATTGATCGGTTTATAAAAACTTTGTTATTTTAAAACTTTGTTATTTACAAAGTAAACTTGGTTATTTCCGATTGCTTATAAAATATGTTTGTAAAAAAACTCGAATAAATCGGAGACAACATATCAAAAAGTTAATTAAGGCTATTTATTTTCTCTCACTTGTTTTATCTCTAACATCTAGATTAGATCTAGGTCTTACTTGCCTTGCAACGAATTTAACCTGTGTATATTTTTTATCTGTACTAACGTTTATTAGCTGTGCCATTTCATTTAACAAAGTTAAAACGATAATTATCTCAATTCTTATTTATGAATCGGCCAATTGTTTTAAAATCGTACATAATAAAAAATACTATATTCTTTAATACAAAAAAATTATCAATATCATAATAAGTATTAATTATTATACATTGTATGTAAGCATGATGATGCTGTTTCTTATTTATTTATTTCAAGAATCTAAATGAAAATTCCAGAATAAATTGAATTATCTTAAATGGTCATAATACAATCGGTTGATTAAATAAATAAGTCTTGAGATAATAAAATATATTATTATTTTAATAATAGCACATAATTTATTTTTAGTTATTTAAGTATGTTATTAATAAAGTTTCCTTCACAGTATTAAGTTGATTTTTCTAAAAGATACACACTCGAGTGTTCGAAAATATTGGGACCTAAAAGTTGAATTGGTGTTCCAAATAGGGTTTTCTCATTTCTAGACTCTACATAATGTAATAATAGAGCAAATTTAAAAAGGAAATGCTTATAATAATTATTTATTAAGCTTAAAAAAATGATAATTTCATATTAGGAATGTCTCTTAGTCCTAGAAATTCCGTCTTTTGCGTAAACATTTAATTATTTTGCAAAAAAACATTAGTGAAACTACAAGGTTAAGCAAATATTCTGTTATTTTTTACTAGTTGTTTTTAAAATTTGTTGATGAATATAAAAAAAGGAAAATAAATTTTAAAGCGTTTCCTTTTTAATCTGAACTCTGTAGTTATATAACGTATGTTTGTAAATCTAAAAATTAAGTATTATATTAATATTAAGTGTATACAATAGAATTTTTAATTTTGTCGGTACATTTAAAACTTTAGTCAAATGTCATTGTTTTTTAGTTATTTATAATCGGTTCTGATATTATCATATCGTCACTCGATTCTAGTAAGATCGATTTTAAATATCGGGCAATAAGTAGACAACATAAGTGTAAAATTAGACTGATTAATAAAATATCAAATAAGATCTATTGAAATGGTATACATATATATTGCACTTATAACTCTAAACCGTCGTGGTACAGGGATCAAATCTCCACTCAGGGGAATGAAATATTTATTAATATTTTATTTTCCTAGCTATGGTAACGAGAGAATGTGGGGAACGGATTGTCTAAACTATTGAAGATAAAATAAAATTAAACCGTCTGTATATACATAGAATTTTGGAGTAAAGCTACTTAATAAATAGAAATAAGTATACAAAAAATTATAATCTAATCTTTACATTATGAAACGCACATTAATATAGCAAAAATCGACTTTATAAAAGAGCTTTTTCGGATCTGTTACTGAATATTGGAATATTAAAAACTTTAATATAAAACAATTCTTCGATTTAGCGTTCAAAGTGCAATGTATTATATGTACGTATATTTTTAGACAGTTTTACACTTGATATTACCCCCTTTCCCTCCCATTTGGAATTCATCCATCCATTTAGTATACCTTTTCATACAAAAATCATTAATTTTCAAACTTTTTATGTATTACCTGCCTTTTTAGTTGCCATAATAATACCTATATAAAAGTGTGTAAGTAGTGTTGTAGTAATGTAGCGAATAGACATATCGATATTTTTACACATTGAAATCTATTATTCGATTATTCGTGTAAATATTTTTTTTATATTATTATCAGGGCTTTGTTTTGTTTTAATGCGATTTTTAAATAAATTAATGGAGTTTAAATACTTCAAGTCTAATAAAAAAGTGCTCTAACCAAGATTATTTAAAATAAAAATAGAAACATTTTCTTCTCAGTGAAAACGGCTTGAAAATATTTTTTTTTATTGTAGACAATTGTGGTTATGCCAATTTAGTTCAAGTTTCATAATATTTGAATATAAGCACAAATTTTAATAATTATTAATAAATCTTGAATTTCTATGTGATTATACACATTATTCAATTGTCAAATTGCATTTTAATATTAAATTTTGATTGAAGTAATTCTGTACATATAAATATAAATAGGGTTTAACAGTAAAACTAATATTGATTTATACTAAATATATATAACTTTGGCTTATTATAATAAGTTTCTCTTAAACAAAACATTTTTTTTATATCAGAATGTATACAGAATGTTACAGCTGAAACTCGATTAACCGGACTTATTGTTGTTGTTAGGCATTCGGATAAACGAATATCCTGATGATGGAATGTATAAGAAAAAGCTACATATTACTGTATATTGAAAGTATGTAGACTTTATGAAGGATTAATGGTTATTTGTGTGTATCTGTGTTTATAGACATTTTATACTACTGTTCTATGGTTCCACTGCTTTTTATAAACTGTAACTTTATTTAACTCATCTATATATCTGTCCAGAATCTGGATAATCGCGAGTACATAGTTTTAATTAACTAAAGGGCCGGATAATCAAGTTTCCTATGTACATATTACACTTTGTATCAAACAGGGTCTATAATGTGGCATAAGGATTCTGACTAAAAGGATGGAATGGAAAGGATTCGGTTCTTTCATAACGTAAATATTTTTTTGCTAAATTCATTAGAAATTCTTCATGTCAGAGTTATTACGCAATTCTATTAAAATGTTTATCTTTCATAAATTATCAATTGTAAATTTAAAATATGTAAACATATTATGTATAATGTTTACAACTATTTTTCTCCATATATTTCTAATATATCCCAGTTAGTTTATTTTCAATATATATATATTTTTGTTATTAATTTATTTTTATTATTTTATTTTTCTCATAGAATTATGTTTAATTTATAATTATAGACTATTTAATTTTGAAGCTATATAAATGATTGATTATATCCTCCTATAACAGTTGAACTTTAACTTTAAAATCGCTAGTATTTTGTAAATAAAAGCAACAGTTACATATCACGTATGTCTAAAGGGTTGGTTTGAATTCTAATATTTGTCTCATAGAAAAAGTTAACAAAATGATGATTTATTTAACGATCGTGACATAACGAAGTGCTAACAATATCTGTTTTTAATTTATTTTTGATGAAAATCTTTGAATGTAGGGTTGGTTATAGAAATAATAATTTTAATAAGTCATTTAACAGTTACTACATAAATAAAAAACATTTTATCCATTTGGTTTTTTCTTCCTTGCATCTCATATAAAAGATATTCGGTTATGAGTCTGTTTTTTTTTTTTTGGAAATTNTTCCTTGCATCTCATATAAAAGATATTCGGTTATGAGTCTGTTTTTTTTTTTTGGAAATTCTTGAAAAAATCAATTATCAAATATTATAATAGCATATTATTTTGAATTTCTACTACATAACTAAATTAAGTGAAATGCACATTTTTTTTGTTTTCAATGTGCCTAACACGAATGGTCCTCAATGTGCGAATGACTGATGTAGTTTCTAAGCGTTTCAATGTTTAAACGTTAGTATGTGTCATATAGGATACGTTTTACTATAAAAGTCAAAATATTCTTACATGTGAACATTTGACATACTAATATGATATTTTTATATATATATTAGAATATCATATTAGTATGTATGTATATTAAAGTATATTTTTTATGTTAGGTAATGTTAAGACACTACCTTCTGCACTAAATATTTACTTTTTTAGTAACTAGTGATGAATGCCACATACATACATATTTTTAAATGGCAATAAAGTTTCGTAATAATTCTAATCTGAATACGGCACGTGCGTATGTCAATACATTCAATATAAAAATTAACTTATTTGATTATAATATTAACCATCTGTTAGAAATGAATGTCAGAAGTTGTAATCAAATATAATTATTTACATTTATTTGATCTGTCCTTGTGATCTCCGATTGCGTTGTGTGGTGTGTTATATAAATATATTATTTTTATAGCTTTTTGCCTTTTCGCGCATATAGCAGACTAGGGGGAGGGACGTAGTGAACAAAAATTAACAAATCTATACTTTTCATATATGTATATATACTTACCAATAACTGCTAAATGATAATTATTATTAAATCTATAAAAACATAAATTAAGATACTGTTGTCCCCCTCTCTATATTATATATTTTTTGTAATTTTTTTTTTATTTTTGAAACTAATTAGTGAAGCCCATTCGCATATGAAAATCACTAAAGAATCATTCAAAAAATAAACACACGTAAGTAATATTTTGACGTTTACATTGTATATAGGAGTGTTGATTTTTTTACCTAGTGATGTCTTTATACGATGCTGTGCATATTTTTCTGTGAAAATAAATTTTTAATTTAAGCAATTACTTTTATTTAATTCCTTACTTTTAGTGTAAGACCTATAATTAAGAACTATAGTTGTAGGCACATGTGTACTCTTGATCAAGATTGGCCTTTCCCCGCCGCATTTCGCAATTTGTGACGGAGAAATCCATCACTAAACTAAACCAATATTGGGAAAAGTGAAATAAAGTGTACTTTTTTCGATGTCTATTTTTAATGAATTAAACTCGGCCATTTTTTCAGTTAGCAACGGGTAACTTTGAAATAGAAAATTACATGAATACTAATAAAATTCGATGTTATTTCAGTTCATATTTTTATATTCATATTGAAAATGATAATGAATTTTCTATACATTGTCTTAAGTATTATCTCTACTACATACAAATTTGTATTTTAATTATCAGTAATCCAAATATTTTACCGAAAATCGCTTATTTGTTTATAAAAACACAGTTTTATTTACCAGGCAACAATCCGTAATAAATTAAATCACATAAAAACCTCATATACATGTCAAAACTCGATCATGCGTATAAAATGCGAAAATAACAGGAAAATAGTAGCGTCCCAGGACTGTTTAGCTACAAGGGGCCAGTCTAGCTACGGGAGCCGCGTAGACGCCCGCCCAGCGTCGAAGACACTCACTTCACAATTTACGTGAAAAAATGTGATATTTTATATGAAAAAATAACTAATAGTGTTTTTCTTGTTAATTAATGTTGTATTAACGTGTTGATGTAGATAGGATTTAGATAGAAACAAGTGTTTGGAATGTTAAGTGATAATTGTTTATATTAAAATAAATATGTTTGTTTGATTGCTATGTTTTAACGTGGTAATAAATAGTTATAAATATATGTTAAATAAAATTAATTCAGATTAATATGTTAGTATTTAGTCTATATTATCATTTATTGAAATATAATTAATTGTCTTATATTTAAAATTCAGTACACATGCTATACCAAAACCTATAAATAAAATTAATAAAATATTAAAATTTAGTAACCTCCTCACAATGTACCCTTAGAATCAACACAGTTCAGTTCAGTTCTCTTCGCCAATGTCTCTTTGTATACACGATTAGAGCAACCTGTTGCGTCAAGCTTCTGCATTATATTTCTATTACATAATTGATATTTATCAAATTTAATTATTTACACAACAAATATCTATACATATTTGAAATGATGATATGGGTGAAATGAAAAATATTATTTGGACGGTTTCCGAAAGTCGCTGGTTCAAATCCCGCTATAACCTAAGTGTAGAATAATACTTTCAAATTATTACAAATGAATACGATTTCGATTTCCTATCCAATTTCCATGCAAAATCGGTACGTAGTAGAATGAAAATGATCAACAGATTGTTGTGTACACATTGGGCTGTAAAGGTATTATAAGGCTATATGATAGAATGTTTGTCCTTTGCAAATATTTACTTTGAGTTTAAGCTAATTACACGTATAAATTGTATAATATATTGATATACAATTTAAATGTTATAGCTACTCGATTATTTAATTGTTTTTTTAAATGTTTATAAGTAATTGATAGTATAAAAAAAAAATGTTCGGGAAAATGAAAATGTTAAATATTTCATTTCCTTAAGTGAGCATCGAAAAACATTTCGTGCTTACTGTATACAGAAGCTTTGGGAGATAAAACAAGAAAAAATAAATCATTTTAGAGAGAAAGATATTTATATGTTTATAGCCAAACTAATACTAGAATACCAGTAAATTTTATCGTAATTGATGGTACACTTATACTTGTATATTTGTAAAAACAGTAGTGACGTACGAAATAAAAATCGATTTTTCTTACGTAAATACAGCTAGGTTATTAAGCTGTTTGCTTTAGCTACAATTATTCACTGACGGAGGCGTTATTTAATGTTATTTGACTTATTATTTTACAAATATACGTAATATATAGGTACTAGTATACTTTTGTTTTATGTACAAATATATATCGTAATAAAATGATTATATTTAATTATTAATTGTTCGTAGAAGCCATGACGGCCATGACGGCACACCACTATAACGTGATGGTCGTGGGTTCGATCCCCACTCGGGGGTTTTAATTATTGTTTATTATTATTTTTTATTTATTCGCTCTGGTACCAATTCAAGGTGCAATGATTCGAAAAAATCGGCCAAAAGTGGAGAAGGGATTATCTTAAAATTAAAATCTCTTTGCCCACCCTGCTATGTGCGGGATAAAGCGTGAAAGTAGTGTCTACTGTAGGTAAATAGTTAAAAGCTCTATTGTAGACAATTTTTATATTATAGAGTACTTCGTACTAGCTTGTACTATTTATAGAAGCTTTGGGAGATAGAGCCAGATCAATAAACAACAGATTATATTAGACATAAAAAACTAAACAGACCTTTTAATATAAAATAATATTTTCATTTCAAATAATCAATGTTATATTGAAGTAAATAATATTACAAGCGTTATTTAATGAAACACAGTTTCTCTTCAAATAATTTTGGTAAGCCTTCTTCACAATTATATATAGAAATCTTTATTTGCGCATATAGTCCTTTTTATTTTCTTATTATCACTAATTTCTTGCATAATACAAGTTCGGCAAAAAAGACTTCCGTTTCTCATCTCATCTCTACCATCCATTTAGATACCAACGCAGCATTAAGTCCGAATTGAAAACTGAACATAATTATATATTTAATTATTCCAAATGAAGATTGAACTGAAAATGATCGTGTATTCAATTAGGTTCTTACTCAATAAACCACATTATATATGTAAATTTATTATTAGTACTATAAAGAGTGTCTTGACACCAGGTTCTCTGCCTTCTCTACCTTCATTTGGTACGCCGCACATTCAACACACGTGTGGCATACCACTTGAACCAGAGAAAAAAATATATTGAATTACCTAATCCTACAATGTGTTTTATTATAGGACTGAAATGAAAAAAATTACATTTTTTGTACCATTGTGTCATATGGATACCATTAATTGTTAACTTTTTGATTCAAAATGTGAATATGACTTTTTAAAATCAATGTAGCATGGACTTTTCACAATGAAATGGCATACGGCCGTATGCTGTGTGGTTATAATTTTGTCTGGGAAGAGTACACGGCCAGACTCGGCCTTTACAGGGATCAACACGCTTATAAGAGAGTATATTGGCAGAACGACGAGCTCTGATAATTTGGAAACTAGGATTCAAGAAGACTTAAGCACTGCTACGCCTTTGAAACTGTCCACTAGAAAAGATATAAGAAAATTTTCTACTTTACGGTCTACTCTAAAAACTGTTGTTACGGTAAGCTTTCTTTTCATTTGCTTAATTTAATTTTAGTTATAGATTTTTTTTTCAGCCACACGCTCTATCCTGCATGTAAAAGGGTAGGCAGAGGGAGACTAGTGTTAAGACACTCCGCTCGCCAAATTCTGGAGATATTGAGTGGCGGAATTCAACGCCGCGCTTTGCCTCGACACTAGAGCGAAGAAATAAAAATATTCCATTTCAACGAGTGGGATTGAACTCACAACCTGTCACAAGCAGAACTCACAAGCTTGTTCTTATGCGCCACGGCTGGCCTATAATAGTTATTTGATTTATTTTATAATAAACATTATTATGATTATAATTATAAACGGGATGACAGGCTAGTCAATATACGAAATATGCATATGTTATTTTGAAATAAAAAAAAAAGAAATTAAATAAGGTAAAAATAATGAAAATTTACCTTCTTTACAAAACCTGTTGCAATTTGCTTACCCACGGCAAGTGAATGACTTATATCTATAGTAATAACCTATATAATTTATTTACGCATTTTCCATAAGAATAGTATTCCATAATAATTAATTCATATCTTTTACTGTTCTGAACTTACACCTTCTAATAACTTTTTATTAATAACATTTGATTATTTAATTTTTTTTAAGATACATTTGAATCCGCACCTACCACAAATTAGCTAACAACTGAACATAGCCACGTGACAACTGTGGCTATCAATAATTTATATTGTAATACATATGAAACATTTCTATATTACTCTCAATATTGGAAAAGTATAGGATGTCTCAATAGAAAAACCGATATTTTTCCCGTCGTTATGTGAAGACTTCATGTTTTTCACATCCAAAATTTGATAGAATTTTGCTAGAGAATATTATATAATTGCACAAATCCATCAATCAATTAATATATAGTTTGATGAATCGTTAAAATTTCATTACAAAGTTCTTTATCTTGGTTACAAGAGCGAAAAAGGTGAATACTTCATTGGTGCGAGCAGGAATCGAACCTATGTACAATCGTCGCGTTTACACACACACACTTGTGCTCCTGCGCCATGAAGGCCTCAGGGCATATTAAGATATATGTCTAAAAAGAACACTAAATAAATAATAGCTACAAAATCATAATCACCGTTAAAGTACCATGAATTAGAAACATAAATTAGTTTTGTTTATACAATTTTAAATGGACTCGCATAAAACGTTTCAACCCCGTTGCTGGAACCGATACAAGATTTTCACTAAAACAATTGTTTGTTGTTTAATGCATAGTTTACCTTAATAATAATCAGCTCCACGTTGTATCTGCACAACACAGAGGGTAACTAAGTGTTAAGACACTCCATTACCCGCTGATTTTTTTGAGGCCTTGAGCAAAGAAATGAAAATATTAGGAAATATAATTCATTCCTTCAAATGTGGATGGAACCGACAATAGTCGCCCCTACGGTCACCTATTTTTCCTTATTGTTTTCATATAATTAAAACACACATTACCCGTCCAAATATACGATGTTAATGTTCTAATCTTATCTATAATGGCGTATCGTACAACGTCAGAGGATCTCGAGTGCTGACCATATTATCTACGTTATACCGACAATTGATAGCCTATCCGTAAACTAGAGCTGTAGACATACGGCTGTTTTTTTCGGTCTTGTTAATGCCGTTAGCCCTTTACAGCGACACCGGGTGGAGAGGGAAAAGGGTACTCTGTCCCTGAAACTTCCGTCTTTTTAGCAATGGTTGTTTTATATCCCGCTCATAGGAGAAGGGAATCTGAGAACTTAGTGTTAAAATATTCCGATTTCATTGAGACACTTGAATTTCCCAATTTTCGCAACATTCGCAGCATTGCGCGTTGACTGTCGGAGCTTAACGCCGCGCTTTGCTTCTAAACTAAAAGATGTAAAATAAAAGAATGAAAATATTAAACATTTTATTTCCTCGAGTGGAAATCGCACTCACGACCTGTCGCGCTTACAGTCGCATGTTTGTGCCCCTGCACCACTATTGGCTCCAGCTGGCTTTCATATTAATTCAAAATAAAAATTAATAAAATTAGATCAAACAACGACTGATTAAAATTTGGTGGGTGTGCTCATGACAGAGTGATTGACATCTGGTTTGAGGTAATTTTAGATCTATTATCATTTTAGATCTATTACTAGTTTATTATTTATACTAGTTTATCTGTACGGCCGGTCGTGGCCCAGGGGCTCTAGGCTGGTCAATATTCAATGAGTCGAAAAATTTGGCGGTAAGTGTGTTCACACTTGGTTCCCTCTGCCTATCCTGCTGTGTGCTTGATACAGCGTGAAGCTAATTTATTTAAATAATAGAACAACAGAAGTTTCAACAACAATCAGTCGACTCAAAATCACTTCATAAATCCTGCATCAATAGCACATTTAGATGAATTGAATTTTGATCTGAATAAATATAAGGGAAATGAGGTTATAAAATAGACTTGATCCTTTCGAAAATTGTAATACTTAGCTTTGAATAATGTTTGTTTTTAGGGTTGCGTAACTTTTAAGGAAAAAAGAACCCTTATAAGATCTTGTCATGAAGTCAAGAAGATTTGTTGTCCGTCCGTCTGTCTGTCGGCTTATCAAGAGTTTGACAGCTTATCTCAGGAACGCTTGGAGATATCGAGTTGAAATTCAAACCATATACACAAATCTACGTCCTCATAATTTTCTAAATTCATTAAACATGTTAAACTTACATTTATTTCGTGGTCAAATCTTTACAAATAATACAATTTTACATTTCAATAACGCCACGTTATTTGCTGCTAGTGTGCACCTTCCTTAAACCCCTTGTAAATCTTAATCACTAAAAAAATTTTCATCGTCGTTTCATCGCAATACTACCATCAATGCAGTACGGCCTTGTTTTTGACAAGCATTGTTTACAAGTCGTACAAAAATAACTAAGAAAATATTCATTTATAGTTGATTCATTTAATAATTTTTATATGAAATATATATCCGTTATCGAAGAAAGTTGATTCATATAATAATTACTAAGTATATACATACGTATATTATTATATATTATATATTAGAAATGTTTCATAAGGATATAGTGTTAGTTCGATGAAGATGTGCGTGTATAAAGTGCTGTTCGTGACAATAACGTTAAAGTGTACCAATTTATTATGTGCTGGTCTCCAATATTATGGAGAAACGAAATTTGATCAGGACTTCGATTTGGGGCAACAACATGTAAGTCACGAATTTACTAAATGATCTACGTAACTTATTTTTAGCACTATATGATTTTATAGCTTCACGCTATATCCTGGTCTTAGCAGGGTAGGAACAGGGAACCTGGGAACCTAGTGGTTTCCTACTGTTGACACTCCGTTCCCATTAAGATACGCGTGTGTAGAGAAATATCATAATATCGTATAAGAGTTAAACAATAGTATAGTATCCCACCGTTCTGGTAAAGCGCGGCGTTAATTTGCGCCGCTGAACACATAATGTATTTAAGAAAATCGCGCGAAAGCGAAGGGAGTGTCTTAGTACTTGTTTCCCTCTGTCTATCCAGCCATACGCATGAAAAGGCGTGAACCTGGAGAAATTGCAATAGAAGCTTAGAACAAAAGTAATATATTGCAGAATATTTTAATCATTCCCTTTCTTGTTTTATTCTTATATCATATTTAATTTTTCTCGCTCTGGAAATGAAGCAAAGCGCGGCATTGAAGCCCCACTCGACTCGCATATTCTTAATACCACACGAATTCAACAGAAAGTAAGCATTGGAAGTATCAGAATAGGGAAGACTAGATTGAAAGATTCATAATAAAAAAATAATAATACCTGAATGTGGTAAAAAAGGATAATATGGGAAAAAAGGATGGTTTCGGATATTTTAAAAACATTTTATTATAATCAAATAGTTTACTAATGCCACAAATATGTATTTATATGTGTATTCTATTCGTTATCGTTTATCAATTGATAAATGAACAGCTTTATTTGTCTTTAATAGATAGTGAATTAATTGTGTTTTTTAAATATTATTATTATATATATGATTTAATGGTCGTAATTAACACTTTCTCAGGTTCACGAACAGAGAAATATACGTTAATTTTTAAAGATATCGTAAGGGGAGGCCGGGTAGCCTGTGCCAACCTTAATATAGTCCGGTTGCCTAGAATCTTTACTAAAAAACTAATAAGGCTCACAAAAAGAAACTAAAATAAAAAGATTAGTTTTAAAACTAGAATTTTATACTAATTCTCCTTTATCAGCTTATTTATTTAAAAATTAATTAAATTTGTAAAAATTTATATATTTAAAGCTGTAATCAATATAGCTGTACAAATAATAATAACACTTTTGAAAAATTTCTTCAATATTGTCATTAAAACATTGAGAATGAATATGTCAACACAATCAATCAGTCAAGTGGACTGCAATCCCATAAAAGTGCGCAGCAATAATGGCCCTGAAAATAGAAAATACTACGTTCCATTTTCTATTAATTATGAACTGTTGTTATACTTGTTTTTCAGCCACATGCAATGGTAGGCAGAGGGAACCCATTGAACCCAGACACAGCGTTCCGTTCCGTTGAGTGGCGTAACTAAACGCCGCGCGGAAATGCATTAAATATTTCTTTCCCCAGAGAGAAAATCGAACCTATAATCGTTGCTTTTACGGTCACTTGCCACGCCCGCCTCAACGCCTTGTATTATAATTGTTTTAGTGATTCTATATAACACAAAAATATATAAGGCAAAAGCTCTTTTACACTTTATAAGTTCGTTTTTTTATATCATTGTAAGCTATTAAAATATTTAATTAAATATTTATTTATTTCGTAGTATTTATTTTTTAATTAAATAAATTATTCACTTAAAAAATAAACACAAATTGCTTGCTTGCAAAAATTAAAAACTAGTTTTAAAGTTTTATTATTAATCATTTGGTTTGAATCAAATAAGCTTTGCTATATATAGCTTATCCATGCAAGTTAATAAATGCGTACAGTGTTTTTTGTATTCAATTCGTATTATATTGTGTAATGATTATAATTGAAATCTTTCTCTTCCTAGTCTTGTCTTGTAAAACAAAACAAGTGCCGCCACAAAATAGCTGCACGCTGTATCACGAATACAGCAGCAGGCAGACACCAGAACGAAGAAAATGGAAATATAAATTTAAATAAATATTTCATCTCCTTGAGTGTGGACCCAGTTGATTTTACAGTCACACTTTGTACGCCACGACTGGTCTCATATAAAACATAAAAATTCAATTTCACCATGTTGAAACAGAACAGAGAACTATCGTGTCTACAGCCACACCCTTATGCCCCGGGCGTCAAGACGGCCCCAAGAAGAAGATGACATTAAGATAATAAGCTCTGCTCCGCCGACTCCTTTACCGACTCACTGATGGACACTTATCAACCCTCAACATTTAGATTGAAAATATCTTACGGCTATGAAACGTTATATGGAATACTAAATTAAGTTAATATTCAAATTTTAAGCAAACAAACGATACTGAGCTTTCAACAACAAATGTTATTTCAGGGTTTATGTACGCAAACACTGTATTACAGTATGTAGGTACTATTTACTTTTGCTACCAGTTTCTAGCTTTGGCTATGTTCACAGTTTTAGGGTTTTATGTATGTGGATATATGTATTGATTTGATTACTGAAATATACTAACTCTATTAGGAGAAAGAAATTATTAGAATATAAAATAAGCAAGATTTGAAGACGCGAAAGGTTCTTCTTACCAATATTTTTAAACTAATATACGAATACTTACAAATATTAGTTTATATGGCCAAGTTCGGTCATATAAAATTAGAAGGAGACAATCAAATAATTTATCATCAGATTATCTGGACTACATTAAATAAATACATTACGATATATTTCAATAGATGAGTGATAATTCATTTTCATTTTCATTACGTCGATTTAATAACAAGACAAAACGCGGTGCTGAGCCCAATCACTCAACACGCAATGTCTTGAAAATTAGCCGGACAATGGATACATGTATTAACAGAGACAGCAGAGTTATTTAAGGGAACCTACCCTCTGCCTTACGTACTTTGTACGGAATGCATACATACTGTTCTAAGTTAAGATATTTTTTTTACAGAAAAGTCTATACAGTGTTCGTCACGCCGGTCTGCCTGAAGGTGTCATTGTATATCCGTTGCCGCTTAGAGGATCAGACCATGAGCTAATGTTCAACGTCACATGGAGACCACCGCAAGGTAAGTTACATACCTTAGACGAATCGGACAATCAATTAGACAAAGCGGCGTTAAGTACAGATTATTACAGAAACTTCGCTAAACTCAATAATAAGAAATACGTAAAAAATATAATTGTAGTATATTTTGTCTCTAGGACCACATGTCCAGGAGTATTCCTTGGAAGTCCATAGTCTAACTGACACCACGGATTGTCGGTCTAATCTTTGCTATGAATACAACATTCCAGGGGTAAGTAGTTTATTCGTGTTTTCTTCATTATCACGCATTATCCTTCATATACAAGAATAAGCAGTGATAACTTAATGTTAAGACAATTCGTTTTTCGCTTAAATTCGAGACATTATGAATAGAATGGTAGAAGTTCTGTATCCCGCCTAGCAGTGTTAAGTCATACAGTGCAGGAAATGAAAATATTAAATATTTTATTGTTTTGAGTGGGAATCAAACCCACAATCGATGCGTTTACTTGTGACCACAAAGACCTCTTTCATATGTATGATTTTCTTTTTTTTTCACATATATTCAACAAACGAACATTCGTTTGATCATAAAATCTCTTCTATAAACACCAGGAAGGAAACCAGAAAACAAACCAGGAAATATACCTATTAAAACATAAAGAGGAAGTTAAAATTTGTTTAATAAAAAGTAAAAAGCGATTTTTTATGTAAATTTCATATAAATCAAAAGGTTTAAACTTCAAAGAAGAATAGAACAACAGAACACTGGTATATACGAGTAGATTGTAAGAACGGCTTAAGTTTGGTCAGTGTATTTATAAAAATCGCAGAATAAATTATTTGAGTTTAGTATTTTTTTGCCGTCGTGGTACATGAGTAAACATGCGATTGTAAACGGGACGATTGTGGATTCGATTCCCACTTGAGGGAATTAAATATTTATAAAAAACAGTAGACTGGTTATTTAGAGAATTTATTTAAATTAGTTGCCTCTAACCAATATGGCTTTAGATTTCTTTCATCAACGAATGATGCACTTGTGAGTTTGGTGGACGATGCAATAGATTTAGATAGGAAAAGAAGACTCTCGGTATATTCCTCTTGATATTTTTGATTCTATATTTACCTTGTCTATGTAAAAAATTGTAAAAAATTGGTATGCGCATATATAGCGGCACTATAGTGCCACTTTCGCAGAATAATGAACCGTTGACTTTAGCGTAACTGAAATTAAGTTAATTTTTTTATTAACATTTGTATTTTTTATATTGATTGATGTACATAGATCAACTTAATCACGTGTTTATAAAACGCTCTCGACTATGAGATTGATATACCATTTTAATAATCTATGAATAGAAACGGCATCTCAAGATCGATTTTAGAGTTGTAAGCCATTTATGAACACAGGCCTAAGAATATCTAGTATCCTGAATCGTATAACGTGCATACAGACGAAGCCGCGAACTAAGCTTTAGTATGTACTAGAACATAAAACAATTTTCCATTACAACTTAAGGCTTGAAAATAACAAGATTTGTCATTGTGAGAAAAGGACTGAAAATTAAAGCAGGTTATTAAGAAAGTTAATTTTATTTTCATTTTGCTTTACTTAAGTACAATTTTTATTCTTATTTATTGTACAAAAGCAATTTAATAATAGCTATTAAGGTTTCAATGGGTACTTGGAATAATAAATGAGGAGAGCAAGTGGATCCGGATGATAAAAAAATATATATTTATACAGGGATAGGTCAATATAGCACAATGAACAAGTGACATTGTGACATCAGCTGATGGCAAGACGCGATGGTTCTGAATTCGATTTTGACTTAAGGAATTATATTAAAATAGTTTTTATAGTTCCGTTCTTTTATGACAAACGGGCGGCGTTGGGTGTCGCCATCCAAACACGATGTCCCGAAATTTATAGAACGGAGTGCCTGAACACTTGCCTGTATTCATTTTTCAGTTCAAATCTCCTTCGAATTTCGTATCTAGTATTTCAGTATCTACAAACCACTCCGTTCTCCGCCTATTTCTCCTTTAGACACTTTATGTAATATATTTTATAGGAATCACTGTGGAGTGTAATTCCCCCACGAGCAAGTCCGGTACAAGAAGGCTGTGCTGTGAGACCCGGTTGCGCTTACAAAGTGAAGCTTATCGCCCACCCGTGGGATGGGCATACCGCGGCTTCTATTAACGTCATGCTTGATGGTACGTATACCAGAATATCAACTTTCTTTGCGCATTTATATACAGGGTAAGTAAAACTGTGTCAAAACGAACGACCAATATTCAAATTCAAAATATTCTTTATAAAAATAGGCAATTATTATAAGCACTTTTGAATCGTCGAATGAACATATGAACAAAAAGCTACCACCGGTTCGGAAGGCAGTTCTGCTGAGAAGAGCCGGCAAGAAACTCAACAGTTGCTCTTTTCAAAATCAATGGTACAACCTATAAACATTAGCTGGCAGCTATCCTGCATTATCTTTATTGGCGGAACATAACACCGCACTAGTATTCGCAACATTCGATAAAATAAACATTTTTTTAGTAAGCTTCCATGCCTTTATGCCATATGTAAAGAAAAAATATATATCTTTTGTAATGTAACGATCACAGAAACATTGAAATATTTCAATGCCAAGCTTTACGGCTCTGTTACGTGTTATATCAACTATTTGTTTTTCATCTCGCTAAACTGAATTCGTATAAAGTGCAAATATAAAATCGTTCTAGTACGTATAGTATACTAAACAAATGTGTTCTTTAATTACTTGAATCTATTGATATCAAATTTGTTTCTTTTTATTAATTTACATGCTATAAATTGGGGTTCATTGCACATTTAAATTTTTGATAAAATACATTATATTAAAAGCAAAATAGTTACGCTCGCCTATTATAAGATATTTCGAATTTTCACTACGATGACGTCACTCAACAATATATGTTAATAAACATTGGAATTTATATTTATAAATTACAAGTAGACGTACAAACGTACATCGAAAAACATTTCATTAGATTCTTACAAAATCTGTAAATCTCGATTATTTACGACAGCTCATACCCCACAGGATATTTAGTTTATATGGGAAAACTGTTTATAAACATGTTAGGCACGTCCAGCATGAATTCAATTCTAAATAAAATAAATACAATTAGTTTTTAAGAACGCTTTTATATACCTAACTCATGAATTGACACCAAAATTTGATATATTATGTGAATATTAGTAGGGCGTCGTGGCTGTAACGCGACGATTGTAGGTTCGATTCCCACTCGAGGAAGTGAAATATTTATTTAAGCTTATATTTCCTCTGGTGTCGAGGCAAAGCGCGTCGTTAAGTTCTGCCACTCAACACGTAATGCCTCCAGAATTCGGCAGAAAGTGGGCAACGGAGTTTCTTAACACTAGGTTCCCTCTGCCTACCCTGCTGCGTGCGTGATACAGCGTGAAGCTGATTTTTTTTTATATTGGTTATAACTATCTTAACTGTAAGTTACAAAGAAATTTATGTACTCGAACACATTTCAAAATAATAAAAATCACAACTAGACAATATTTTTTAGGTATACAGTCTATTTTGAGCCAAACGCTTGCTAAGTATCAACGGTACCGACAAAATCGATTTACGCAATCGATGATTCATATCTTTACGCTTTACGTCCCAAGGTAATCGTTAACACATTATTATTTTTCACTCGATCCTTTTTATTCGATATAGAAATTGACGGTTTTTACGGAAAATATATAAAGCACATGTCCCATCTCTTATATTTAGTTGAGAAAGCATATTTTTTTAAGATATTGCGAATTGGGTGCCAGAAATTTAACGACAAATCTTTCCTTAGCTTAACTCTTTATTAGAGATAAAGCAGGAACAGAGTATAGAGAATATAGTATAGAGAACAGACCACCAAATATACCTCTTTTGTCTCGTCTAATTGTATCAACCTCCGCATACCTCTTATTCAAAAAACATGAGGACCCTTATGTTTTTTACGTACCGTTCATTTTCATCCAGTCTCTAGTGTCTAGTGTGATTTCAAAGGTCAACTGAAATCTCCCTCCTGTCTCTCTTACTGTTCACCCTTATGTCATAAATATTATTTGCTATTCCTTTGTCAATCATTCTCTCGACATAATTATGTGATTGAATCACCCCCAGCACCATTTTGTACATATATTCATTGGGTATTCTGTTAGTTAAACTAAAAATTATAATAAAAAAGTTATTACATACATAAAATGAATTTACCCAAGAGTTTTGTTTCAGAATGCGTGGCAGGAGTGTGTTCCTGCGCTCACCGGCCACGACTCCCCGTCCCCACTGTGACAGCTCGCACCATTTCCATAAAAGGAGAACTATTTGTAAATGTAACATGGACGCTGCCCCCGCCAAAAGAACCTTTGAGAATACCGCCGAGACTGAAGAAAAAGTTTTACTTTGTCAGGTAATGTTATCTCCACTCACACAGATGACTCGAACTTTATCCATTTATTCAATCTGGTATCGAGGCAAAGTGCAGTGTTGAGTTCCGCCACTCAGCACGTCTTCAGAATTCATCGGAAAATGGGGAACGGAGTGTCTTAAGAGTAGATTCTCTCTGCCTACCTTGCTACATACATATAGTCTGTGATGTAATGTTATTATATTTGACAAATCAGGCCACAGAATCGTCCCTCGTGACTAAATAAATGGTATCAATGACTCGAACACGTCAGGCAAAGTTTGTCGGTGAAATCACCATAGCTCCCATTGTCCGACCGCTCTCATTACCTGAGTTCCCCTAATACCTATCAAAGTCAAAGTCAAAATATCTTTATTCCATAAAAATGCTTAACATTTACTTGAACATGTCATAAAAGTAGAAAAAAATACAAAACAAAATAACCAAAAAAAATGTGCAATTTTGACTTGAAAAAAGCCCGTTCAAATGGTTGAGCTCATGAGAAGATACAGGCAAAGAAACTCATGGCCACTCTTTTTAAATGCCAACATTTGTTACAAATTACAATTAACAATTTTAACTTAGAAATAGAGCAACTCATTTCCAAACATCTTTATCGCGAACATAATCTTTAACAGAGTAATATGCTTTTTGGCAGAGCCTGTGCTTTACCACTTTTTTAAATTTGTTCAGTGATAAATTAACCACGTCGTTTGGAAGTTTGTTATAAAAGTGTATACTTTGACCTACGAATGAGTGAGACACTTTATGGAGCCTAGAGAAGGGCACAGCAAGCTTATTTTTATTTCTTAAATTATGTTGATGGAGGTCACTGTTTTTATTAAATTTATTAAAAAATAGGTAATTTATTAACCTATAAAATAGCTTCAAAACACTCAACGCTCCAGATGATATAATATTATTAATTATGTCCTAAAATATTTGGGGAGCAAATTAAGAAAATTGTAATTTGATATGTATAAATAAACATGGCCTCTTAATTAGCAAATTAATCATTGTTACAAGTAGATATCCCTATTAGTGAGTAGATAATCTGATATGTCTCGTAATTACGCTAAGTAATATATGAAGCCATTTTGTGATTATCTTTCTAAAAATATAATAATTAATTACTGAATGATTGGAAAGCCGTCGATTTAAACGATGAAATTTTCCAATAACTTCAATATTCAAAACTTATAAATATTCAAACATGAAAAGCTATAATAACCATCAAATGAATATTCCGTAATCCGTAACACAAAGTAAATAAAAACAACCTCATTTTGGTCCGAAATGGCATATTTTGCTCCATATTACGTATTCCATTCGCAAATCCGGAATATGATCAGAAAAATTCAATTTTCGCGCACGATTTTAACGTTCTTTGAACGCAAGTGACGCATGACTAGGTTTGGAGGACAATAAGCAGCATTATCATGGAAAATGCTTCTCTGTGGTACCCTCATTCATATTGTTACGGCTCGGTGACGTCAGCACGCGTGGAGCCTCCGAGATTTTTATACGTGGTTTCTACTTTTTTGTACCTATTATAAGATATTTGCATTTATACCTTAGATGCAACAATCAACATACAAAGCCTCGCCAATTGGGCTTATATATATGTATATAGAACAACCAGAAATAATAAAAAAGACATATTACTTCCAGCTTAGGTAAACAGATGGTCTCTGACGCTCATCCAGCTCCGTGGTACGCCCATACCATATCACGCAAAGTGGATGCTTTCGGCTTCGTGGTGGTACCTGAGGTGGAGCACTGGCAGCTACTTCCTGTTACAGAACGAAATGATAAGAGTAATAAGACATTTACGAACATTGTGCTCGATGTCAAGTTGTTAGCAAGAGTTAGTTTAGTGGATGAACGTGGCTGTGTTGGACCAGCCGGGAATGCAACTGCTTATGGTACATGTTTTATTTTCTATATATTTTCCCTTTAATCCCGCGTATAGCAGGGTAGGCAGAGAGAAAGTAGTGTTAAGACTTGAATAGCAATTTTCGAGACGTTGTTTGGGGAGTTGCAAAACTCACCGCTCTTTGTCTTGTTATTAGACGAAGAAAAATATTAACCGATTCATGAAATAATCTCAAATGAAAATATTAACAATAATTAATTGCAGTCTCATCGTCATCGTTAGACATTTTATATGTTCATTATTTTCACATAGATAGCTTGAGTTCTTAATAAAAACAGTTCCTGATTGTGATAGGCCGTCGCGTTGCAGGGGTGTGACTGTAACGCTACGGGTTTCCCCAAACCAGTGAATGAATTGTTTTTTTATCAATATTTTCAATTCTCCGTTCTAGCACCAAGGCAAAAGCCCGGCGTTGAGTTCCGCCATTCAACAGGCAAAGTCCTAAAAATTCGGCGGAAAGTGGAGAACGGAATGTCGTAGCACTATGTACATTTGTGAATCTGCTTTATTTTTTTTATTATAACATACTATTTACACGTATTTTGTAAAACTTTAGACTAGTTATAATCGATAGTCCTTAAACAGCTTTCATAGAAAAACTCTATCATTGGACCACTAAAACTTGGGATATAGTAAAAGTTTTATTACATTTACTCAACCTTACTTAGCAAGATTAAAGTATATAAAGAACTTTAAGTTCAATTTCTATAAATTATATTAGAATGCACTATTGTTTATTAATATTTTTATTTCTTCGCTCTGGTACCTAGCTAAAGCGCGGTGTTGAGTTACACGGTGCTGAAAGCCAATTAAAAAAAAATTGCCCCTACATTTTGGCGGAAGTGGAGAACGGAGAGTTTTAATACTTGGTTCATTCTACCTACACTGTTATATATGAGATATAGCGTGTAGCTAAAAAAAATAATAGTATTTATTTTTTTTTAGATCCAGCAGAGGCAGCTGGACCTACACTTACTTTGGTAAGTATCTTGCAGTTATACTATATAATGTAATTATCTATATATTTAAACGTTAAGCAAAAATCTTGTAGCCATATTCTCCATATTTACGCGCTCAGTAAATAGCGCGTACAGTAGTAGTAGTAGTATCTACTAGAAACACTTTAAATTGTTTAAAATAAAACAAATATATAATTTTTATTCAGTAAGAGTAAGTAGAGAATAGACACTCCGTTCCCCACTTTCTGCTGAACTCTCAAGGCATTGCTTTTCAACCAATCAAACCATCTTAAGGGACCTTCAGGGACTTACAATTGAAATGGGCCCCGACTCATAAACTATTGGACTTATTTTTCTTCTTAGTTTTGATTCAGCCGATTTTTCTTAACATAAGTTTAAGATGAAGCGATTTTCTTTTAGTTTCTTTTGTTTGAATGGTAACTTAATCGAGAATCTTAGCCATGTATATTAGGGAAATATGATCTATCTAGTTCTAGTTTTTTTAGAGCTTTTTGTACCGGGGATGTCTAATTATAATTTATTTATAATTATTTAATTCCTACAACAGGCACTATGGGCTGCATTCGGCGGTGCATGCGTAGTGGCTATGGTCGTCATACTCGGCATCAGCGCTCGTGTAGTGAAACATATATTAAATAAATTCCGTCCGGCTTCCATTTCAGCACCTTTGCAGCCAATGGCTCACCGGCCTTTGTGGTTTCCGCTTGGCACGTGAGTATCTAGCTATAAGTTACTATGGAATCCAAAGAAATTAGAATAAAATAAATAAAATAAATGTTAATGATCGACAACTTGTCTCCAAGTACCAAATGTTACCAATATTTGTTCTGTTTATTTTAAGAGAAAGAAGAAAATTTTGTTGGGATGTATGTATTTCGGATAGCAAATAAGATATACGTTTTTCTATAATACGAAAACGGAAATCACAATTTCAACGGGAAATGAAACATGAGTAGAAAATACGTATAAATATAAGGAAATTTCCTATTATGAAAATAATAGTGGAGTGATGCCGTTGAGGCGCAATGGAAGCATACTGCATAGATTTCCCAGGTTCCTTCTACCTATATACAGGGACTCCCACTATGTATGGGATGCAACTTTAAACTAGGAAAATTAAGAGTATTACAAATTAAACTTCATAATATTATATTATATATTTTTTTTTATAGAAGAATAAATACTTATAAAATCTTTATACTTATCTATACTATTAGATTTTGTACTCACTTATTTCTTGTTAAACTTTTTCAAAAAAAAAGGGACAAAAATATATTAGTCGAAACTACTTAGTTTCAATGAAATTTAATTTTGTATACTAGAATTTAAGAGTAAACGATTATATTCGGCCTAAAATTCACGAAGTGGCTTCTTTGCGTCTCTTATTTAAACAGGCGCTCGATAATTTCGATCATCCATTTTACGGTTTTCCTGTTAATATGATATATCTCTGTAATTAATTATTATAAAATTATATATGCTAACAATGAAATTTATATCTGCAATTTAACTTTATGTTGATATAAATAGAATAATACAATGCGCAACGTTAAGTCCCGTCACTCAATATGTAAAATTTTGAAAATTTGGTAACCCGCGAAGTGCCTTGACTTGTAACCAAAAATTTTACAATTAAAAAGATCATCTGTGGAGTTCATACCTTTACTCTCAGCAGAACTGACTTCCTGGGAGTGGTAACTTGATATTCGAAAGATAAAAAAGTGTTTAAAAATTCTATTGGGCTAAATAATTATATGAAGCTCTAGCAATATACATATATTTATTTATATACGTATTCAAAAAAAATTAACTACTGAAAGATCAACATTTTTCCATTCTTATATTATATAGGTATAGGTTAATTAGGTACACCTACTTACCCTATATCTACATAATGAAATACTGAATTTACCTTGAAATTTAATATATCAAATGCCTCACAATTTCACTGAACACAACGCCCTTAATACTTTGACAAATAATATGGGCGTGAATTGTCTGCTTACAAAAAAGATGATATAATTAAGGAAATATACAAACGTATGTAAAATTGTAGAGTGCGCAATCACTGGTGGTTGTGATTTTCTTCTCTGTGGAAGACAAAGTGCTTGAGGGCAGGGATAAGTTCCGTCACGCAATATCCCTGACCCTAGGTTCCCTCTGCCTATCCGGTGCCCTAAAGGTATAGGTAGCTATTTAGCTATAGTCTTAAATATCTCTGTAAGTGTGTAATTTAATGGTGTATAAATAAATTAGCTTCATGGTGTGCCCCTCACAGCAGTGTAAGCAGATGGAGCCTAGTGCTAAGACACTCCATTCCCCGGTGTATTCTTGTTTCTGCTATTTATTTATTTATTAAATTAAACAAACCTACCATTGTATACATACATACATAAAATGATAACTTCATTAAAACTTTAAAACTTTTGATAGAATAGATCAAAAGAAGCTAATGGAAATATTAGTTCTGGAATCCTTTCACAATTTTCTTATTAAACACCATAACGTCAAATATCCTTTCCAAACTGACATTGAAGAATCAAGAGGTCCTATTTACGAACTAAAACGAATTTGTACGCAATTGCCTTAGAAATTTTGGCGTTTCGTGGCATTTCAAAGAAGGACTGTAAATTCAGTTAAACAGAGTTAATGGAATGAATACGATGAAAGAGCTGAGTTAAAAACTATACTAGTTCTGTTCTGAGACTTTGAGTGAAATTTAATTTAATTTAATATACAAGTATATTTAAACTAATTAAATAATTTTCTAGATGATCTATAGATCATAAGTCCGTGCAGATAGTTTCATTTCGTATTTATTTTCCATATATTACAGGCATGTTAAGTTCAAAGAAAATAACTAAAAGAAAACCTCAACCTTGAATTCGATACATTACATTGACATACGGAAAACACAGCGCACTCTGTCCCGCTAAAGTTGAATAATAAAAATAATTCATTAGCACAAGTAAGAATCGAACTCACAACCACCGTGTTTACAGCCAGATACTGTTTTATGATATTAATACACTCATCTACTTAATAATTATCTTCTTTGCTTCATTGGAAACTTTTAATTTCTTTATTGATAAGTTAGTTTTAGAACTAGATCTATTTTCCTATAACATCTATGAACTCCCACGTAAATTACTTTGCTGCGATAATTGTACTATGGGAAGTGAAATATAGCGTGTAAAGTATATAATAAATTTGTTATAATTAACTGATATTTTCAGCGATAATTTTCCGTAATAAATCTTTAAACGTAAATAAGTTACATGCGTAATTTTCATAACGTAAAAAAAGGTCTAAGCTATAATAAACTTGCTAAAACATAGGTATAACATTATGATATCAGATATTTTCATTTGCAGTAATTAAGGCCACTATACTAGCTTCTCTTAGCTTACACTGCTATGCGAGAATAAGCGTGATAGCTTCACGCTTTTTCCCGCAAACAAAAACAATGAGCCCATCATCACTCACACAAAGTTCATCGATAACGCTATCATTATTAAAAATAAAAACTACAACATTCATTATTTTAATTCTTATCGCTTATGTATATCATTACATAAGCTGATAGTATCGTGATGGATCGGCAGCGGAAATTAGTCCATTGTATTCAGTTCGACTCCCGACGTCGTTGAAGCTATAGCATTTATAAGCACTTTCACTAATTCTCATTCACTGTTTGTTTTTTACATTGCTATGAGAATTGTTGCTAATTTTTGATGATACTATGACTTGAAAAATGATATTTGGGGGATAAGCATGTATGGAATTAATGTATATTCAATGTAATGCAGGATAGCTGCCAGCTAATGTTTATAGATTGTACCATTGATTTTGAAAAGAGTAACTGTTGAGTTTCTTGCCGTCTCTTCTCCGCAGAACTGCCTTCCGAACCGGTGGTAGCTTTTTGTTCATATGTTCATTCGACGATTCAAAAGTGCTTGTAATAATTGCCTATTTGAATAAAGAATATTTTGAATTTGAATTTGAAAGGTGATAGTTGTTGGTTCCATTTGCACTGATAATATTAAATTATTTTCATTACCCCGCACTAGTAGCCAGCTAGTAGACAAAGCGTGGCGTTGATTTCCAATAAACTATACGCAATCTTTGTTTGTCGAATTGTGTGTTAGTGGGGAACGGAGTATCCTTATATTAGGTTCCCTCTGTCTTCCATGCCATACGGGAAAATTTGTGAAGCTTATTTTGTAGGATTCCGTACCTCAAGAGTAAAAACTTCTTACGGAGTACTTTGCTGTCCGTCTGTCCTCCTATCAAGATCGTATTTTATTAATAGTATGGATCCGTCAATGGAAGAACCCTATTGACCGGTTTTTTTTTTAAATATTTTGTAAATTATTCTAACGAAATACAAATAAACGAATATAACATTAATATTAACCCAAGTATACTCTTAGACTTTACCTAATAATTCTAAATATTCTATTCTTACTAAATTAATTTAATCGCGGCGCAGTGGCAAATGAAATTAAATACAAGATAGTTGTGGATTCTATTCCCGCTCAGGGTAAATATGTTTAATGCCATAGTATGTGAAGACAAAGAGCAGCGTTACGTTCCGGTACTCAACACAAATTGTGAGAGTTCAAAAAGAATTAATCGCTTCGTTTGTCCTCTAAGCCTAGAATATAAAAATCTAAAATTAGCTTCACGTTGTATCCCGCACACAGCAGTGTAGCCAGAGGGAACTTAGTGTTAAGACACTCCGTTCCCAATTTTGCAATTGGAGGCATTGCATATTGAGTCTAGCATACTACATATTGCTTGATACATTTCAATGTCATAAAATAAGCCTTTAAATTACATATTCTAAATATATCTAATAACTTAATATAAAAAAATGCTATTTACTCTCTTACGACATTAAAAAACAATGTAAAAATTAAAAACAAATCTAGAAATTCTGTTACATTCAAAACTTTTATAATTATAAGTCGGAAAGTACTTAACAGAATTATAAACTTTTAGGCAATTTCAAATCACCTAATTAAAATAAAGCCGTATCCAAATCCTGTTTATGACATTTCTCGTTACTCTTATATAAAAGATAGCAGAAATTATCCTAGTGACCCATCACTCTGTTTACAATTAAAGTTAAGTCTGTAAACACGACGATTGTAGGTTCAATTCCACTCGATAGAATGAATTATCTTCACTTTTAACAAGACTCCGCGTAGAAGAGTTCCGCGAGTCAACACTGTAATGATACGGAAATTGTACTGTGCCTGGGTTTTCCTTGTTTACTATACGCATATAATATACTAGCGGACGCGAGCAGCTTCGCTTGCTTATTTAGGGGTGAATTCTAATAAACCGCGAAACATGTGTTCAATGAAATATTTTTAAGAGTCTAAATTTCAAATGTTATAAAAATCGATGGCGATTTAAAGATTTTTCCATACAAACTTTCAACCCCTTGTTTGCTCCCTTGGGGGGTGAATTCAAGAAAACCTTGAAATATATGTTTAACTAAATATCTTTAAGAATCTAAATTTCAAATTTTATAAAAATTGGTATCGGTTTAATAAAAAATCTATACAAACTTTCAACGCCTTATTTTCACCTTTAAGGGGAGAATTCTAGAAAACCACGAAATACGTGTTCAACGAAATCTATTTAAATGTATGAATTTCAAATTTTATAAAATCGGTGCCGATTTATAAAAATTTCCATACAAACTTTTAACCCCCATTCCACTCCTCTAGGGTAAAAAAAATTCAAAATCCCTTCTTAGTGGATGTCCAGTTTACGAAAGTAAACATCTGTCCAAATTTCACGTTTCTATTATCAGCGGTTACGGCTGCGCGTGCGTCTTACCTCAGTCAGTGAGGACAAGACCTTTTATATATATAGATTAATAAATTTAAACACCTGACCAAATCAAGAAAATTGTAATTGACTTTATGATTCTATAAATAAATAACTGTACAAATTAAAAATATAGGCAAATATAAAAAACTAACAAATTTCATCACAATCAGCATGGCAATTTAAATTTTAAAAAAAATCACATAGGTAATCTATACTTATAATAAAATCGTAAGAAGGTCGGTACTTGGAAGATGTTTAAAAAAAAAAAAATTGGGAACCTTTATTAACCTAATAGAACCCAAAATAATGATTTTTAAAATTTTTATCTGTTTGTCTGTTTGTCCGGTTTTCGTCGTTTGCGTTTGTTATCGCTAATCTCAGAATCGACTTAAACCGATTTAGATGCGGTTTTCACTATTGGATTCTGGAAAACTTCCTAGAGTATATAGGATGTTTTAAATAAAAAAGTTATGTCAATTTAAAGTATTTAGTACGACGAATTGCCGTAACAGTTATTTTATACAACTGCTTTACTGAATTGACTGAATCTTTAGTTTTCAATTTCTTAATTAATATTTCTATTTCAAGCGGGCGTAGCCCCGCACGGGCCCACTAGTTTGTAATAAACGTGAACGTAAAAAAATATATTACCGCAATGACGCAAGTCTAGTAGAACCATTAAATGAGCAATCAGAAAATGGTTATAATATCTTAATATGAACATGATTTACGATCATTTTTCATCTAAAATATAATGTAATAATAATAAATATATAGGTATTTATTATCACATATATACTAAATATATTGACAACAATTTAGCTGTAATAGCGGAGAATCGGGAACCGAAGTGCTTGAACGGAATGTCTTTATATTGGGTTTCTCTTATTTGGGTACTAAAAATGTTCATTCTTGGTAGTCAAATAATTTCCCACAGAAAGTATGCAGATGATCGTTTCAATTACAAAATTTCGCTTATAACATTGTAAAAAAACCAGTTAGCAATTCTTTTTTTTTTTTCATTGTTGCCACTTCAGCCTAATTACTTTATCTGACCTTCGACATAATTGTAATACTGTTTTAATATGAAATTTAAAAACATCTAAAATTGTTTCTACATTTGTAAAAAGAGGTTCTATAGATATGTATAAGTAATAATTTCGTAATTGTAAGGACAAAATTTAGCGTAACTTTAAGATTTTTTATTTTCTTTATTTTTAATAAAACAAATAATGTTTACTCGATAATTATGGATTCGATTCATACATAAAAAATGCATCTATGTATTTGTAAGTATATTATCTTCGGTAGAGAACGCGTACCGATGGTTTTCTAACGTAATTCATCTAATCCATTCTAAAATCTATATTGCTTTATATTTTGTACATGCATTTTGCTTCACCCATTCGGACTATATTCGGACTACAGTATTCGTTTATTATTCTTGTACATATATACCTTTCTCTTTAGTCAATCTACCTATTAGTGAAAACTACATTAAAATCTATGGCTTAGTTTTATAAATCTAAATCTAAAATGTTGAGGAAGATAAAAACTGTTGTAACCAGTATTTTTTGTAATATTAAATTTTCAACTTTCTTTACAAAGACTGGGTGGTTTGTTATTCAATTTTTAACTCAAGTAAAACTTTTATATAAAAACTCTTCCATTAAAAGTTAAGTAATCCTAACTACCGACAACGAAAAGCTTTTAACAACTTAATATTTTTAGTTTTCAAATAAAACAGTCAAGTAAATGTTATCAAATACATTCTCATATTAAAATGACTTGATAAATGTCTAAATATTTATACGGCCTTACGTAATTTATATAAGCCGTCGTTGCGCGGTACAGCGTCTTACTGTATATACGACAGGTGTGGGTTGGATTTCAGATTTATTTTCACTTCTTCGCTTTGGCAACAAGACGAAGCGCGGCGTTAACTTCCACCACTCAACATGAAATGTCTCGTAAATTGACCGGTATATGGGAAACGTTAACTTTAAGACAGATAAATATATGCCTGCCCTGCTATATGCCAAGAGTAAAACTGAAATGCTCTACGCAAACTTAAATAATATGTTGAAGAATATTTTTTTTATTAATATTTAATTGAATGTTAACTACAATTAACATCTTTAAATTAAATGTTAATTCACGAAATAATATCATTAATATATAATTAACAATAAGCTTGCAGAGAAAACTACGGTTTTAGCTTGTATTATAAATGGAACTAAGTTTTAAATATACCTATTGCTATTGTAATAAATCTAATACACTTCAAACAAATAGTTACATAATTTGTTTAAAGTTTGTTTGTAGTTTGAATTCGAAATAAATACATAAACGAGTCTGTGATAATAAAAATCTAAAAAATACTCAAAATCTCCGAAAAATTTTGTTATTTCTAATGTAGAAAAATTATAGCAACACAAGTATATATTTTTTTATAATATATATTAACTGGCTACTATAATATTCCACTTGAGAGCAACATTACCATATATATATTTTCACCCGAAAAAGAAAAACATTAAGAAAAGTATAAAAACTATTTATAGTAAAACTTAAATTACCCTAACCTGGATAATAACCCACAAGTACCGCTTCCAGCCACATTCTAACTGCACTACCATGGCGTAGCAAATACTTTTAATAGGAACAAAATAACCACACGTACATACGAGAACAAATTTTATTTGACCGAGTTAACTACATTTACACAGACATGCTCAATTACATGGCATCACATCTGATGTAACGTATGATTGCAGATGAATCACTAATTGTATTGCCATTTTCTTATATTTTATCTTTCTATTAAGTAATATGAATATATATATATATATATAGCTTTAATTTTATTTAGGGAGAACGGAGTGTTTTCTCTGCTATTGAGATAACAGTGTTAGTGTCCCTCTATCAAGACATTGCGTGAAGATATTCATTTAAAGTGAATGTAAAATATCCACTTTTACGGTCGCTCTGAGAATCGATAATATTAAGCTTATAAGGAATTAAATCGAAAGATACGAGCGTACATACATCGTTCGCTTTATTTTGTCCTGCGTAATCCTATAATTTAAGGAGAAGATAAAAACTCACAATACGTGTTGTGTGGCGGAACTCAAAGCCGCTCCCTCATTATCAGAGCGAGGAAATGAAAATAGTAAATATTTCATTACCCTGAATAAGAATCGAACCAAAATCATCGCTTGTACCGTCACACACTTATGCCCTGCGTTACAACGGCCTCGCATATTTAATTAAATTATACAATATTTTTAATATTTATTGTATCTTAAAATAACACTTCGGACAGTCGTTAACCACTTAATGTGGTTTTCAAGCTTCATTATCCATTCTAATTTGTGAAATTTGTGTTATAATGCAATATTTAATGATACCCATTGATATTTAGTTTTGTGTAATTCTTTTATTGACAAGATGACTTTTGACCTTCTGCGTTATAGATAAATAATATTAAAATTTAGTATAGGTAATTGTGAAGCCTACTTAGCTTTTTTTTTCTTGGTAAAAGTCAAGGTAATTTCTATACTTGTTTTTGTGATACAGTGTCTATTGGTTGACCCAATACATTTTAAAGCTTCATTCTTCTTCAGTTGAGTAGGGTAGTGCATTTTCCAGCGCTAAAAATAACAAAAAAATAAAATAACAAAATAAAAAAGATACTTATTAAAATATATATATTTTTTAAATGAAACTACGTAGCTACGTTTACGTAAAGCCGATCGTAATGCAAGGGCGCAAGCATGTGACTGTAAACGCGAAGGATTATAAGTTCGATTCCGATTGAAGAAAATTGAATATTTAATATTTACATTTTCTCGCTCAGGCGACGAAGCTGCACGGCGTTGATTTCCGCCACTCAACACTAGGTTTCCGATGATGAAAAAGATATGAGAAAAACAAAGTACTAATTTAATTAATATAAAAATTGTCTGTAAATATTATTTTTAGATAATTATATATTCACAACTGTTATTGTAAGTCTTCATAATATGGAGCTTCACACATAAATTGTTCTCATCTTTTAAAAATTCCTAACTTTCTTTTTGTAGGTATAAGATGAAATATAGCTATATTATATAACTTTTTTTACATATTCTCACACCCATGTGATTCAGTTAACTTTTGTATGATCACACATGGTAGTTGTGAATGCAAATCCCTTCAGAAGGAAATTAGTATTTTTTTCATATAGACAATAAATAGAGAGAACTCTTAATAATATTAACTTTGTTCACCCAGACGGCCTAAGCGAATATATAAATGAATATAATCATTAACCGAAGTGGGAATAGAACTCATAGCTTATCGCTGTACTGCTATCTATGCTAAAAGCCAGTTATTAGTAAATACACTAATAAATCACGCATACTATTTTTTTATTGCATAACTGAAACGAATATTACTATTTCAAATATCTTATCAAATTACAATGCAATTTAGAACGTTATAACACATTTATTATTTAGATGAGAACATAATATAAGCAATGGTACGTTATGGAGAAATCATTTTTGTGAATATTTAACAGTGGAAACATTGAATAAATTAAACAAAACAATCTATTATAGCAATTAATATGTTTTTTTTAGTTTCACGCTGTATTCCACACTTAGCAGGGTATCCATAGAGCACCTGAGAACCTAGTGCCAAAACACTCCGTTCATCTGATTAAAGATTTTATGTCTATATTTTGGACTGTTCCATTCTGCTCTATTAAATGTTATTTGTGAAATAGGAGTCTTGAATTAAACCCTGGACCATTTCTGTCTTCTGAAAATGATGTAACGATTTTATTCTGTGATTTTCCCAGAATATGTCTCTTAGCAACTCTTAAATATTAGGGTTTAAATTTCGATGGTTTCTTTAATCTCAACTCTAAACTTTTATGTATATCTCTAAATAAGGGTGATATCTTCGTCGATAACGTTAGACTTTATAAATAAAGTAAGTTTTCCTTTTCGATCCTTCATTCTTTCATCTTTTCTAATAAATATTTTTCGTTTAAAAAAGAAAAACATATTTTTTTTTTAAATGTCTGAACTTTGTACAAACTCCATACTTTTTAAAGGAAATCTACTTATGCATACGCCTAGGCTTAGTAATTAGTACACATTACTGAAGTAATCAATTTAATTTGCATTAATACTTAAAAAATATACAAAGAGCTCTACAATTACAGCAGTGTAACTAAATATACATACTTTATTATACACAGTATTTGAGTTATTTACATAAATGAATTTTATATTATGAAAGTTTGTTAGTTTATTTAATACTAATATTTGATTAATTAATGATTAAATTTGTTGCATTTTATTAAGGCTCAGGGACTCAAGCGTGCGACTGTTGTAAATTCGATTCCCATGGGGAGTAATAAAGTATTTAATGTTTTTATGTCCTTTCTCTGGTAGCGAAGCAAATCATGGCATTGAGAAATAGTCAAGTTTTTTTAATAATTACATTTACTTCTATTTTAGCAATAAAATACTAAACGTACTAAACATTTTATAGGTCACAGATTTTTTCGGCCATTTCTAAGGACCGTAATTCGTAACGTTTCATTCATCATCATTTCATTATTAAGATAAGCTTATTGCGTCAGTTATTTCCTCCTCCGATAAGTTAATAAATCTTTTATGGGTCTGAGTATACTGGTATATCATAAAATTTCGCAATGTATTCTAAGTTTGCTACTACAACAGTTTAAAGATAAAGATGTATGTAAATAATATCTATTGAATATATTTAGCCAATTTTGTTTTTTATTTACATTCTACGAGCATATAATAAATATATTAAAATCAAATTAAACAGCTTCCACAGTATTTTGCACATTTGTTTGAAGACCCTAGCTTACAATGTATATAAAATTTAACTCGAACGGCTATAGATATATTAATATTTAAAAACCTGCATCTGCACCTTTGACTCACTCATTAAGTGTCTGGCCCAATTCTACGAGTAGATTACCTGGAATCTTGATATTAATACCAAGATAGATTACCATACATATATACGGAAAAAAACTGAAAACTGATAATTGATATCAATAAAGTAAAAAAATATATGAAAGTTACATCAAAGAATGTAGGAAAATAAAGCAATTTGAATAAAAACAAAGTATAAATGATTAATAGTAAAAAAAGGTGTCAATAACCCTTCCTTAGCAGTCGGGGAAAAAATAGTTAAGTCTAATTTAGACCTTGAATTTTACAGCGAGTGAACTCGACTCCCATGTAGATCTTTTTTTGGTTAAGTTGAGAACAACGTATTCCTTAACATTTAACTTGGCTCTCATTTCACATTTATGTTTTTGGTGAAATACATTTAAATGAGGCTCTCCCATTTATGTTGTTTTGTGGTCGATTTGGCACAACATGTAATTTAAACAAGGAAGTCGAGCTTGGTAAGGAATAACGCTTCAGGTATCCAAGCAACGAGGCTCTATTGATTAAAACTTTCTCAGATATAAGTGAAGTCGTCTTTTGTTAGGCTTTATCATACGATTTGTTTGAAACAATATGTCTCAAATAACACTGGTAACACTATATAGAATCATCCTAATTTATAACTTTTGTTTTAATACATTAAAAGAGAAAAAAAGAATTAATGACTAATGACACTTTAATATTTTGTAAATTGTAAATGGTCAATATCATCAAGTTTATTTTCCACATAGCTGGTTGGGCACATATCTACATAACTGGAGTTGCAGAGCATGACTCCGTTTTTTATGTTACCAGAAAGGAATTTAATTAATATCAATTTAATTATAGTTATTTATTTACATTGAGTCGTCCTAGAGATATCTCAATTACGTCTTCTATAAATTTAATTAAAAAAACAACTTCCACTTTTACTTGCACAAACATCTTCTTCATCTTGCGAAATCGAAAGTCATTTTAATTCCATCCGTTTATGTTTACATATTTTATAAAGTTCAATAATTCTAATTTGCATTTTTTACATATTTTAAAATATTTTTTATTTTTTTAATGGTATTATATATTTACATATAAATTAGTATAATTATTTCCCTGAATAACAAAGAATTATTGAATTAATTTAACATTTGTTTAATATCACATACACACACATTTTTTCTTTGTTTGGCACTCACATCAACTGGGTGCAAACTAAAAAGGTGAACGGTTTTTATTTATTCTCTCTTTTTATGATAAAAATTTCTTATAATTGCCATCTATTTTTTTTTATTACAAAAACCGCTCAGTGCGGAAATTGAACTCAAAATTTTATATTTTAATCTTTGAAGTTGCCCTTTTTTAATATAAAAGTAATATACTTTTATACTTCAGTACACAGTAAACTGAAATGACAGTTAGATTATAATAAAATCTACAACAGACATTTCAATGTCACGAAAGCCATTAATAAATTACACCGTACATGTAGCGATAAAAGCTTTATAAAATTTAGCCTTTTTTTTACGAAAATTTAGTCATATTTAATATCAAAATGTACATCTAACGAAGATTTGATCGAAACGTTTCGAAATTGGGCGTTAATGAATTAAAATTATATTCGCCTTGACCGAACTGGTCTGGTACTCTGGTATTGTTTGTTGTGAAACATATATACATACAATGTATTTTACAAGAAAAATATAAAAGACTAGTGGACCCGAACGCGGCTACGCCCGCTTTAATTATACGAATATTTATTAAATATATTTATGAAATTATTTTCAGTGACGTTTTCTAACAACAAACTTTGCAAATCGTTGCTTAGTAACGGTCGCACAGCGACGGTTATTATTAACATGGTGGAATAAATTGCATGCCAAATTAATAAGTATTTCAATATATTCACGCTGTACATCCCGAGACCCTCAAGTATCTCTGTATGAGTATTTTATCACAATTAAATTAGCAGTTTGCGTGGCCCTGATTGCAGGCAGACAGACAGACAGAGTTACTTTCAAATTTATAATATAGGTATGGATAGCGCGAATTCAAGGGTTTCAAAGGAATTACGTAAATTATAATAATTTACATAATTTCTTTAAAAAAATTAAGCAATAATAGTGAAAATATAAAGTGCAGAATGTACTAAGATGCTGGTTCAAATCTTGCTTTAAAATAAATCATAGTATTAAATTGTATGTTTTTTTTTTTCAATTGTATACTATGACGTTGGCTCTAGTGGCATAGTGGTAGAGTTTTGTGGGGAGCCGAGCTGAAAACTCCGACCTTGTATAATTATATAGTCTACCAATATACTTCATAATAAAATTGTTAAAAATAAAATATTGAGGAAAAATTAATGGAAAGATTATTTCTTGCAGGAATGTACTCTACATATTACTCGTATATTTAATTTATTAATATTTAAGAAATACTGATTCTGATGAATTATAATATGAAATATAAATTATTTTCTTCAAAGTATTGAGTCATACAAAATGACAAATTGTTAATGGTACTATATTTGTAATACATTATTCATATTACTGTTTCCATATCACCGCGGTTATTAATGCAATATGCAGATGTAACATTTACTAGAACTGTTTTGTCATTCTAATAATATACATTCACCGTCTTAAATCTGTTTAGAATGGATATGGATAAATTGAAAATTCCCTTGGATTTTGAATAATGTTTAAAAAGATGGCTCTACCATGTTACAGTTGGAAATAATGATAATTAAATTTATAAATATCTTTTTTTAAGCAATATCTTTTTTTCCGTAAAATAAGGCAAAGGCACAAGGAGCTTAGTGTTAAGATTAAGAAACTGCATTTCTACCTTCTACGTTCTCTGTCCACCAGAGAAAAGAAAAAATAAGAATTTAAATTTTAACCCTCCCCGAGTGGGGATCGAACCCGCAACCATTGCGTTTCCAGACGTTAAATATATCTATTTTAACTTTTTAACCATAGTTAACTACTAAAAGTGATAAAGGTTATAATTATTAAAACAAACGTTACACCTACATCTTTACATATCAATTTAAATAAACGAAATGTAGTGAAATTTCAATTTGTATGAGAAAATAGTAGGTAGCATCGGTTCCGTGAGATTTATTTTATAAGTGAATTCTCGCAAATAAAATGGTATCTTTTGTACGTTTAGAAAGTAATCGAGTGGGATGCGGATGGCATCGCGAAGAGATGAGGTGAGCGGTCAGCTTCCTTGATTTACCGTCATCGGCAATCACTGAAATTATATCACAGAGACGGATTCCATACAAAATAACATATAGTTTGAGATATATTATATCTTTTTTATACTTTATTACTTTAAATATAACTTAAGTATATTTAATGTATATATGTATGTATTTTATCTATATATTTATGTATGTGTATTGTATATATATATATGTATATCTATATGTATTATATATTGTATATACAGGTTTTATATTTATTAAGTTTACTCAAGTTTTCCACCACATTTTGCCCTTACTCTTAGTTGTCCTATTCTTGGATTGGTTGCCTGGAAGAGATGACTTTTAGTGATAAGGCCGCCTTTGTGCATTTTATGTCCTAAAATATTCATTGTAATTCTTGTACATGTGGAATATAAACACTTTTATCTTATCTTAAGTAAACTAACTAACTATCGATAGAATATTCCAATTTAATTTTGCTATATTTTATTGACATTCTATTATATTTATATAACAAGTGGATTACAAAACCAAATATTTATAATTTCAATATTTACATTATATTAACAATATATTAGTTTTTTTTTATATTTACCTTACAGTCACCGAAAACAGGCGAAAGCTAATATTTTCTTATATATTTAACTTTCCATTCCATACTGTACCACGGCGGTGATTGAGCCAGTTTATATGAAACAACGTTACATACGCCTTGTTATCTCATGCATTGCTTGTACGATGAGTCTTCATTTGTCACTGCCTATTATATTATAGTTTTTGGTACATTATTCATTCATATGTTAAATATAAATATGTTAGAAGCAACTTAAAAGTCGATTGTTAAATTAAATAAATAAAAAGACAAACTGAAGTAGAAGTGAGAAGATGAGTGATTAATCACTATGCTCTTTTCCTATTTCAAAATTTCCGCTACCCAAATTTAATTGCTTAGAATTATCCTTTGGCATGAACGAATACTATTTATTAGATATTCTTAACATTTGTAAGTGTTATCCCACACTTAGCAAATATTTATAGGTTTTCTAGATAAGTATTTTTCTTAACTCCGTATTTCAACTTAAACGCCGTACATTATTTTTAAATATTCTTCGTCCCCTTATTTAAGCTCTTAAGAATTAAATTTCAAAAATTTATTACATACCTATTAGACATTTGAATTGGTTTAATTTGCGTCTAAATATTTCGTGGCTTTTTTCTTTATACAAAAAGAAAACAAGTTTTACACTTCTCTACAGATTGTTAGAAACTATCATATAACAATATCTAATCTAATAAGCATAATTTTCACTTTTCATATACATCTAATGTGGGAAGCCCTTAAAATATGACATAATATATAAGTTATGCATAGCAACAGTTCATTTGACACAGGCACCTTAGTGAAACAACTTTTACCGAGGTCTTAAGTCACTGTATAGTATAGTGACGTGCTAATGTTATTATGACAAGCACTAAATGACCTGTAGTGATATTTGATGCAGATATGGAGATATCTTAAAGGTACATCACTAGGAAGCTTTTGGCTGTAATTTGATCGTTTTACTTCAGCTAGTATCAAGACACTTCGTCTCCGTTTTTTTTATCCCAATTTGAAACATTGCGTCTTAAGTAGCGATACTCAACGCCGAGCTTTGACAGGAAATAGAAATTGGAAATGACAATAGTTAATTTCTAAGTGGAAATCAATATTCTGCCGTAATGCATTCTACATCCTCCATTTATAGCATCGTTTAGATTCAGATTTTTTTTAAGCATTCATTATTATCATATTATAATAGTTTTGATAATACTATTAGGCTTTAAAATAAATTAAACCTCATTTTCACCTTCAGTTTTCTAATATACCCAATATTGTGCATTCGTGCCGTAAATGCTCGTAGGTCCTTTAGCTTAGTCCTGTTATGCATTTATTTATACTTTCTTTATTTATTTTTTCAATTTATATCCTGCAAATTATAAGATAAGCAAAAATAACTTAATTGTAAGATCCGTCCGTTTTCTATGTTCCACTTCCACCTAACCTCAACTCATGTTGAATGACGAAACTTAGCGCTGTACTTTGCCTGGAGCGAGGAAATGAAAATGAATTATTTCTCTAATGTGATGATGAAGGTAAGGCCAGTCTTATATGTATAAACTATCTCTTTGTATTTTAGTTTGATTTTTATAAATTTCTCCACCGGATTTTTGAAAGCTTTTTGTTAGTTTTAATATATGTCTCTAATCTGTCATTAAATTTGCATAAAATAACTTAAAGTTTAAATTTTAATTATTTCAATTTGCATTTTGTGTAATATTATAAATACGAGTAGAATCCGTTTTAACATGTGCACTTGGAGATGTTTATTAATATGTATATAAAAACAAACAATTCATATTAAACATATTTGTTACCGATGACTATTGAACCTGCGACCTTTCACAATGTGAAGTGATTGGTATTCATTCGTCATGAACGTAGTAGGTAACGATAACTGCCAATGAGGTGAAATCTTGTCTCTAGTACAGTACAATATGTATGTTTATTTACACACTTAGCTTTTTATAGCTTCGTTTAGGCCAGCGTGGCGTAGCAGCAGAACAGTTGTGGGCTCTTTCCCCATTTCGGAAAATTATTATATATAATTTTTTTTTTCATTTCGAGCAGAAAGTGGAGACTAGAGTATCTTAAAACATGCAAAGACTAGAATGCCGTAATTTTCTAGTATATAAAAAATATATATTTTTTAAAACACTCCGTTACCCACTATCCGCCGAATTCTGAAGGCATTGCATATTGAGTAGTGGAACACAACGCTGAGCTATGCCTCTACTCCAGAGCGGTAAAATGAAAATGTTAAATATTTCATTTCCTCGAGTCGGAATGGAACCCATAACCAATCAGGACCTAAATACACGCTGGTGCCGCTGGCATGAAATTTCCAAAAAAAAAAAACATTTTGTTGTACAAACTTTACTAGCTAAATATTGAACGTACAAACAGACGCAATGTACACATACATACTAGTAGATAACAAATTAGTATGCAACCAAAGTAGTGACTCTAGTAAATGAAGTAGCGATTTACCCATACAATACCATCAGCTATGCCTCTTGTAATATTTACGTACGTAATTAGTTGGCTCTTTAATGGGTTTCCGTGAAAGAGAAATTGTATGTAACAGAGTAGACGATAATACTTTAGACTTTAAATGTTCTAATATGTTGGTAATTTAGCTTGTTTTTTTCGCATGTATATATTTTTTTATTAAATATATATTTTAAAATATTTAATATTTCTGTTTCGTTTCATAAGTATTTTTCAATTCATTTTGAATTTATTCATTATTTTAACTGTAAAATGTAGATATTACAAATATAAATATATACGTATTAGATATAAGATCTCATTAAACTACAAATTAAGAAATCATCACGTCAATCCAAGTTTTTACGAAGTCGACCATGACACTTTTCTTAACAGATAGACAAATGATAAACATAGCTGTACCACGAATATAAATATTATTTCATTCACTGTAATTCTCGACAGCCGCCATAATAAAACTCAGTTACTATTATCATTTATTTAAACATAATATGTCAAATAAACATTGTTTATTTATAAGAACGAACATACGAATGGTTAGTGGAACATACTTAACACGCATTGTCACAAATTCGAGCGTAAAAGAGGAAATCAGAGACCTTCTACTACTACAGCCAAGTATTACATGCGGCTGGGTGAGCCTTGGCCCGGTCCAGTTCCTTCTATTTCTGGCTTTACTTCTTGGCTACTCCGCACATATCTATATGAAAAGTAAAGTTAAGCTTAAAAACATAAATAAACAAAAGAAATATTTACAGTTGAGAAACGCTTGTGAACGTTTAAGTCACGTAAGGGTCCCTAATCATATTGAAGTTTCACTACTTAATGTATGAAGATGTATGGATAATTCCGTAGACGTATGCGTAATTGAAAATCTTTGATAAGTATATATGAATTTTACCGAGAAACAAGTTTTCTTTTCTTCTTTAACATCGGATTAGTAAAAAAAAATAAGAATAATATTATTATTATTATAATATTAGATATGGGGTTTTAATATGTTTCCATACATGAATATACTTTTCTTGACCAGAAGTGTTTTTTTTTATATTGCCTTTATTTTTATTCTTTTGCGTTATACATTTATGATAGGTTTCCTAAATAAATAATATAATAATAGCAACAAACATACATACAAACATAGTTCTATATATAAATCTCACTTGACACTGAATACTGAGTACGCTGGCCGATGTACCAAAAAACTGCAGGTCACTCACACACAGCTATTGTTCAATTGAAGTCATTGCTTTAGTACTATTGTAATTCTTCTGCACTTATGAATCGATATGCTAATTATTTGTAAACAATTGCAATGTTAAAGTGATAATGGAGAAACAAGAATTATGAAAGTTCTTTAAAGAAATCTTGAAAGTAAAAACTATAAATAAGTATATACATCTATCTATATTGACGCCGTCATACCCAAATTAGTGCCTAATTCTTCTAGTTGTATTCACACTCGCCGGAATAAATTTATTTTATTAATAAATAAATTTATTCAGGCGAGTAATAATTTATTTTATTTCATCTTTCAAAATAAACAAAAAGCGGTGTTAAGTTGCGTCAGACACTAAGCAATGTCTCAAAATCGAGCGCAAAGCTGTCTTAGCTTACGTCTCTATATGTATATCCTGCTATATGCGGGAAAGAGTGAAACTGAAAAAAATATCTTATAAAGATATAAAAGAAATATTAGTTAATTTTTTTGTTAATTATTGTTTGTCTGAAGAAAATTATAATAATAATAAATGGCGTAAATTTACCTTTACGAAATGTTGAATAAATAATTATGTATATGTATATAATATAAGGCTATGTATATAATGTTGAATGAAGAAGATTTAGATTTCGAAATTAATTACCTCTTGCTCGGTGTATGTAGACTTGTAGGTACAGTTATTAAGCTTATTACGTTGTATTTCAGAGGGAAGTATTTATAATTTTTTTATGAGTATTGTAATATATATTCCAAATAGAAAAGACCGACAGAACGGAGTATACATATGTGAATTTGAATTAGATTACCTTAACTTAGATACGTAACTTCAAAAACTTTACCTTTTTCAAAATTTTTGAACATCCAATATTGTATATGTATTACAAATATAATTACGTTAGACAATACAATTCATTGTTATTTATACAATAAAAGTAAAACAAATTCAAGACAACCAAAATAATAAGAAATACTAAGTTTATAAAAAGATAATAAAAAAAACAGCTGTATCCCGTACACAGAGGGAACCTAGTGTTAAGACACTCCGTTCCCCACTTTCTGCCGAATTTTGGAAGCATTGCGTGTTGATGGGCAGAACTCAACGCCGCACTTTTGCTTCGACACCAGAGCGAAGAAATTAAAATATAAACGTAAATAAATATTTCACTTCCTCGAGTGGGGATCGAACCCACTACCGTCACGTTACAGCCACACCCTTGTGCCGCAAATATAAAGAAATAAACAACAAAAAAAACGCGATATGTTAAGAATTCCTCTCGTTTTCGCCTTTTGAATCACCCCGCAGTACGTTTCCCGCATAATGGTACACTCATTACACTAACACCATATGAATAGTCAAGACATATCAAAATAACGACACACGCTGAAGTAAGTAGAACTTGTGTAACTATAAATGAATTCTACACAAAGGTTTTCTATACGTTGTCCCTTTAGAATACTTTGGTCGCTAGCGTTTACGGTAGTCTTTTTAGATTGTAGGTATCTATATAAAAAATAAATTTAATAATATAAGTTGATAATTAAGATCTTTTTTGCTTATATAGTTTCATTAACTTTATTTTATTATATTTTCAGCGTCTATGTCCCGCATATAGCATATAGGCAAAAGGAATCTAATGTTAAGATACTCCGTTCAGGAAAATCCGTTGGACAGAAAGTACCACTCAATTTTCGAGACATCGCGTACTGTGAGTAGCGGAACTTAACGCAACGCTATGTCTCGTTTTCAGAACGAGGAAATGAAAATAATGAGTTCCCCCACAGGTTAGTCAAACCTAAAAACAAAATAAAAATCATAAATTGCCCTCTTTTCAGCCAAAAAGAAACAAATAAATAAAACAAATTCTTATTAAAATAATAGGAAGAAAAAGTAAACCTCGTGTAAAAGTAAACTTTGATTACATTATTTATTATATACGCACGACCTTTCCTTACCTTTCACATTACGCAAGAGTTCAAACGAGAGTGTGTACTCGGGTTATATTTCTGCGTGATTTATTAATTAATTATTTAAACTACCTGGTCACTATTGTGCAGTTGTGAAGGCAGGAGAAAGTAGTGTACTATAAAAAATTAAAGAATCTAGTATTAAAATCTCTGTTTGCCAGATTCTGCGCAATTTGCAGATATTATAAAATCAAGATAAGCTACAAGCGTGGGACTGTAAACGTGACTTGTTGTGGGTCGTGGGTTCGATTCCTGTGGGTGTTGGATTCGGGCCGAAATGCGATTTTTTTGCCGTTTTACTGAATAATACGGAAATCAGTAAGAAATCGCAACCAATTCGCACTTATTGCCGCGCGGAGTTGTGCATTGAGAGTCGCAAAGCGGAGAATGAAGTGTCTTAACATAAACTTCTCTTTCTCTCTCTCTCACTAACCTGCTATATACAGGATACAATGTGAAGTCAATAATATCTCTAAAAGTAATTTAAACAAAGACCTTATAAAACGAGACAAAAACGATTGCGTTCTATAATTTCATACATACGCCTCAAATGTTTTCTAATCCGGCAGGCATGTCAAAATCACTACAAATCTGTCTACTCATATAAGTAAGAAATACAACCTTTCACCCCGAATAATTTCAACTTGCAGCAGTAAAAGTTCATTGGTGTATCGCCTGATGCTTATTAGAGATTGTAAAAGATTGTTAAGGAAAGTATATAAAGCAATAAAATATTGTGTAAATTTTGGACTTAAGTAGTCGGGATCGATATTAAATTGTAATTTTCAATAATAATAATTGAAACAAGCCGAGGACTCGCGGCTTCGCCCGCTTGAACTAGCCAATTGTTTGTTTACTAATCTGTATTTATTTATTTATTTGATTTTAATTTGCTAGTGGCACAATTTTATTATATCTTTTGTATAACTAAGTAGAATGTAGTGACGAAAGCGTACGCGTACGACTGTAAGCGCGACGGCTGTGGGTTCGATTCTCACTCGGATAAATGAATATTGTAACTTAAAATATTCTTATATCCATTTATATTAAAATACATTTAATGTAAATCGTTTATGTTTTTAAGAAAAAGGAAATCGATGTTATAGCAGTTAAAACGTTATTCAATGACCGAAAAACATAATTTAAAGTAATCAAAGCGAGTAATTGCGCCACGCCGGAACAAGATGGACATAAAGTTACATTACATTTTATATCTGCGAGGTATCCTTTCTACTGTTACAAAATGACCACAAACCGATGTGAAAGTGTGCAAGTTTATACGAGAAACAATACTGTTTGTGTATATATCGTTATATTTTGGTCCTATTTGTGAGGATGTATGTGGATTTTGCTTTAATTAACGTATAGCATAAATATTTATTTCAAGCAGGAATCGAATTTGCACTTAATTTTATTTTGTTATAAAAAAATGTGGGCGTCGTTGTGCAGCAATGCAGCGTCCGCCTGTAAGTTCTACGTTTGTGGGTTCTTTTTGAGAAACTGAAATACTTTCATTTCCTTACTCTGATAACAACGCGCGGCGTTGAGTTCCGCCGCTACGCACGCAAGCGTGCGTCACCGACATTATTTTTGAAATTCATTGGAGTAATAAAACACTAACTTCTACCATCTTTTCCCGCAAAACGAGTCAGACAAACGAAAAAAAGATAAACATTTCTAATTCATACCTGACTTTTGTAATAGGATTACAAATGTGTTATACAGGTCTCAAGTCGACTTTTTTATCTATCTCTTAATCTGAACAGTTGAAACAAATACATTTCAATCCGGATTAAAAGTCAAGACGTTCACTTTTTCACAACCAACGACATTATGTCATACATAGCTAGCTACAAATATATATATATATATACATAATATGTAATGTTTTTTGTCTGTAAATGCGTTACAAATGAGATGCTACCGTAATAGACGTTGTATAACCTATTCCGATCAGAAGTCAGTCTGACATGTATGCGCAGGCGCATGTCGCGTTAGATATTTAAATGACGTATTATGATATCGATAGATTCTAGTAAAGAATGTGAAATGTTACGCATACTTTGATTTTGTTTGTGTAGATTTGCATATTCATTTTTGGTTGAAATATTCGAAATAGCGATAGTTTTGTTATTTTGGAGTTTTTTTTTGCGTAGATTATATTATTGAAGTCGTGGTGACGCAGCGGCATTTATATTATAAACGAGACGGTCGTGGGTTCGATTCTTTCTCAGGAAGACTCACTAAGGAAATCAGTTACTTCAACTTATATATTGTTGACTTTTATAATTATGTCAATTTGTTTCTATCGATATCACAATGAAAAAGTTTCAATACTATATAAGTAAACAAAAATAAAAATATAAAAAAAAGGCAATGAATGTATAAATTGTGTAATTTACCCTCGAGCAGAATCGTATATATACTGAAATTAAAGTAAATTCTCTAAAAAAAATGAATGCAGAAAGATATTAACATCTTAGTGGCGTTCCTTAGTCAATTTAGCTTTAATTTGTAGCTTTTTTTTTGTAGAATTTACACATTTATTCTTAAATTGTATCTAAAACCACCGGCCTATTACTCGATGCATTGCAAAATAGGAAAGCAAGACGTATAAATGTAGGTCACTCAAATACCAACAGAAGTTACACTTCTCGACCTTTAATTTATACGTCAATGCAAACACTCCTCTTCGACGAGTGCCTTCTTATTACGAGGGTCTGTCGAACTATTTAGAAACGGCTTATTCGCTCCATTTTTGGTTCAAATTTAAAAATAATTTTCATAAATAACATTTAAATTGTACAATTACATATTTTTACAACGTAAAAATAATTTTAAACATCATTTAATTTGGACGTCGTTTAACCAATACTATTTATTGGTTATCACTAAAAGAAGGTGGCAGCGGATGGATGCGAGCTGTCCGAGACTGCGATAGTTGACGCTCGATGAGAGACGCCTATGTTTAGCAGTAGACGACGACAAAATAAAGAAAAAATCGGTGAAGTACGAGCTGGAATCGCCCACTGAGGGTTCCGTACCAACTTCAGGATTTCAGGTCAACGAGAAATGCGACTTGTAAAAGTTGACAATCTTAAGATAGCAACAGTACGCACTCATTTTGTATGAAATAATGAACTACTATTGTAAGCTTATAATGATTTTTTTTTCAGCGAAAAACCTCTAGATTTCCACTCTTCGGTTTTTTCATTAATTCATATTCTAAGTTGAGTTGTAGACCCACGGGTGGATTTTGGTCGATAAATGTCCATCTGTTGATAGCGTTAACTTAGAAGCTCGAATTTTTTTTTGGTAATTTAAGTTAGATTCTCAGTCAATTCTGTGAATCTGACTTTCCTCACTGCTATGCCACTGCGCCAAAACGACCTCATGTATTATCTCGTAATACATATTAACAACCACATTAACCCAACTTCGTCATTATTGTCGTCAAAGCGGGTCATATTTCATCAACTAATTAGGACACTACAAAAGGTTAAACATCAAAAACATAATTCAGGATTTATTAATCTATTTGGCAAACATTTTAAAATATTTTTATGAATATTTTAAGTATAATTTGATCTAAATTTTGATGATTTTGATTAGTCTTAATTGTGCCGCTTAAAATGTCCAAGCGAAGGAAATAAAAACCACTGATGTTGGAATTTCCATCTCTTACGCCATTTAATTATGTCTTTACGATGATGCGACACTCTTGAATGTAAATTGAATGTTTATTCTTGTGAATTAGTTGGCTCGTGCTCCTTGGAGTAGGGTCGGTATTTGCTTTAGTAGGTCAGGATTGTCTTACGAATTCTTCATATGTATTTTAATTTATATTGTCAATTTATCTATAATTTAATTGATATATGTAGATTATAATTAATTTTTAATTCATATAATTGTAATGTTTTATAATGTACGGCTTTGAGACCGCGTCTTCTTTTGCATGAACTGTAATAATTAACATTATATTTACTTGTATTAGTGTTTTTTTCAGCTTCATACTATGCTCCATATAACGGAACCTAGTGTTAATATTCTCCGATCCCCACTTGACGTCGAATTATCGGTGCATTGCGGGTGGAGTGGCGGAACACAAATCTACACTTTTGGCTAATAAAACAAAAAATGATTATATAATTAAACGAAAAACAACTTGCAGTCGCAAACCTTTATATGTGACCTATAAATTGTAAATAACATTATCATTTAAAAACCTTTTATCAAGATTTTATGTTTCACGCCTTATTTAGATCATTGTCCTATATTTTCCATTGTTTGTTTCTATCACTTTTAATTCTAACTGCTAAGGAGGCAACGCGCAGCGTTGAGTTCCGCTACTCAACACGCGTCAATAGTGAGGAAGGGAACTGTCTTAATGAGAACGGAGTGTCTTAGCAATAGGTTCCTAGGTTCCCTCTGCCTACCTGTAGCAAGGTAAATATAAAATATAATACCACTGATATATTTGAACGAATCCTCAATATTAAAAGAAAATCCTTTCACCCAAGAACTTACTTATTACCTAGTAAGTAGTTTAGGTCTACTAGTTTAAGTTAATTCTAGTGCTGATTCATGCGAATTAAGACAAAGTTACGACGGCCTTACGTAAGGCTGTATTGCAAATCTATAGAGATATGATCTAAGATTCATCTGTATTCGAAACGTTACTTCATATCAATTCAATGATTGTAATTAATAAGCCATTAGGTTCATTTTTTATTCGTTTTTGATTTAATTATTACATTAATATGATAAAAAAAAGTAAAAGGTAAAGAGTACCTTCTATTCAGTTGCACGCATCCCGCATATAAGGATAGATAGTGAGATCTTGTGTCAAGATACTCCGTTCTTTACTTTTCGCAGGAACTAAAAACATTCCGTTTCGAGGAGTGGCTTGGCTGACATGACGTGGTGGAACCTAATGCCTCGCCTTATCTTACCAGAACGAAAAGCCGAAAATAAATTAACCGCATTTACAGCCAAACGCTGTCTCAAAGCGCTACGATGATTTAGATAAAAAAAAATCACGCAGAAGTGGTATAGGTTTCTTTTTTTTGTTAAAAATAACATATAGACCTAATTAATGTTTAATGAAAAGTGGGGAATGGAGTGTCTTAACACTAGGTTCCCTCTGCGTACCCTGCTATGTGCGGGATACAGCGTGAAACTGATTAATTCTTATTTGCGAAATATAGTAATAATTCCCTTTAAACTTATGGATATTCACCACTGTTTCACAATATTTCGATATATCTCACTCAAAAGGTATAGTTATCTCTATAGATCATCTAGTTTAAATTACAAAGACCACCCGGTGTTTGAAGCGTGATCACGGACAATATAATACTATGATTAATTATTGAGATCCTCGTGGCTCTCTTTCCACATCCCCGTGATGAAAAGGAAGGGAACCAACCAACTGTTACGCGTATTTGTTCTATTTATTTTCACGCTTTATACCGCATATAGCAGGATAGGCAGAGTTACCAGGATAGTCTAGTCTTAAGACAATTCGCCCTCCACTTTTAACCTGACTTCAAGACATTACGTGCGAAATAGTGGAACTCAACACCATCCTTTGTCTTTCCAAAAGTGCAAATGCAACTAGTTCATATATATCTGAATTAATAATCGATTAGCCATTCTGCCGAAATATTTCAAATGTTTCTAATAAGTGGAAAAAAGAAAGGAACACGAATAAGATGCATTGCGGAGGTCGCTGGGCTTAGCAACACTAATTATATTACGGATCTGTCGGCGTGTGTGTGAATGTGATTTTATGACTTTTTACATGATTCTAGTTTTCATATCACAATTTTATTACTTGTTTTATATTAAAAAAATATATTGCTTCTTATTTTATACATTTATCAGTAATAGACTATCTAGCGTGATTTTTTTATAAATCAACATTGTCACTCGAAAATAAATTAGCTTCACGTTGTGACCCGCACACAGCAGGGTAGGCAGAGGAAACCTCGTGTTCAAGACACTCCATTCCCCACTTTCTGCCGAAGTCTGGAGAACCTCGTATTGTGTAAATGGATTCAATTAAATTCGATAGTAATAAAAAATAAATACCCAATAAACTTAACGTAATTAAGCTATAGCATATGTACATAACTAAATAGAGAAAACATCAATTTTCAATTTATTATTTAAATTGATTTTGCTTGGTTTTAAATATTTGATCTTAAATACTAAGGCCTTTGTCCATCGTTTCTAGAGAAAGTATTTAGCGTATGCGCTTTTGACGTTGGTAATGATCTACAACTAATGTGCATTCAAAACTGACTCAATGAGAACCATTAGAGTACAGCCACATTCTTTACTTTGAAAAATCTCATCATCTTTCTTATATTAAAAAAAAAGAAAGAAAATAAACTTCAGAAAAGAAATGACCATCGTAAGGAATAACTGAACGTATGATGAAATGGTTGTTTGTTCGATTCCTGTTGGTGGCTTTTTTAAATATACAATTGTGTCTAAAAGTATGATTTCTGTACCCCGTCGTTCGTTTCCCATCAGCCGCCGCCATCATGAATTTATTTAAGACAGTGCTCACTTACTATTCATATTACTCTCTATACCAATATTATAAGGCTAAAGATTTTATTCGGTCAAACGCTCTAATCTCGGAAACTGCTGCTGCGAAATGAAAAAATATTATTTTATTGCAAACTAACTGTGGGGTATTTTACATGACTTTAACCGTATAGAAGTAACCCACTGTAGTTACCTCCGCTCACACGATTTTATTTACCAAATAGAAAAAAAAATGGTATACGAATACATATTTAATGTTGTGATATTTACAAAAAAACTTTCGCAATAAACGTAGCTTGGAACGAAGTGCAATGACCATAGCATTCATTTTATATTCATTTTGCAAATTTTGCTAATTATTATTGATTAATAATTAAATGTCAACAAGTGTATTTCGTTATATTTTGTATCCGTATACTTTATCAGTTCGATGGGACGACATTAATTGAATTTAATTACTTTCATTCGATCAAAAGAAGGGGATAGACGCGGCGTAAGTTTGTCGGGTGTGATTTTTAAAAACAAGAATAGAATAATAGAAGAAGAATAGAGACCTTCCTGGAGCTGTGGAACAGCATCCGATGGTTGATCCGATGGGATCGATGCTCATTTGGAGGAAGACTTACTTTTATTTCGCATCTGTTAAAATTGACATTCAAAAATTAACAATCTGAAGATAAAGGCTATATTTAGTGTTAAAAAAAAATTAATGTTATAATTGTAGAGCAGTGGATTATGACTATATAGGAATGCTTTCTTACGTTTAAAATTTACATATATTTACTTTTGGTTGAAAATGTAATGAGACATGTATATACTAAAGATCAAGACGGTACCCATATATTTTTTATAAAACTAAAAAACACGACATTTCAATTACATTACATTTATTCAGTTGAAAAGCAATTGCTTAGCATTTCATCGATTCACTGTCCATCGTGTTGTAGGGCGAGAAACTCGCGAGTAAACCATGGGTGAATTGTTATAACATTCCATTCACATTTTGCGAGAAAAAAAATGAACTAAAATTATTTTAAATACTTTATGCCAACTAAATATCTTTTTTATATAAAACTTTTACCGTTTACATTCGATAAATTTTACCAATTTTAGTTTTATTCGATATTTAGCTTAAAACAAGCATTTAAACTAAATGTCAGTTTAACTTTGCTGTCAATTATAAAAATATGTAAACTGAACCTTTTACTTTGAATTTCTTCTTTTCACTGTTATGTAATGTGGTTATAAAATTCCTTAGGTTATTTATTTACATCCTGATATTTTTAAATGTCAAATATTTTTCTTTAGTGTATTTTTTTTTAAATAAATAATCACATATTATTTATACACTTTATATCATATGAATTTTATATATTTATATACGGCAATATTGAGCTGTAAGTACTCCTTACTAGAAAAATATCCGATTAAGTGCGGATTCATCCACCGAGACTTTTTTAAATGTAATGTCAACATTGTAGGTCAACAGGAACTTATAAAAGTTGACAAACTTATGATTGCGGGCATATTCACTCATTTTGTATAGAATGAACTACAAATATAAATTTGTAATGTTGTTTTATTAAATACTTATAAATTTTCACTTTTCCAATTTATCCCTATAGTTGTATTGTAAGTTCTAACTTCAGTCAAGTTCATAGCTCATTTTTTTATAATAATATAAATGAAAAATCTTCCGCAATACAAAATTACCTAATAACTTTAAAAAAATCCACTATCGACCAGACTTTATAGTAAATATTAACACAACACTAAATATATAAATATCTATGAATATACGACTATATATACCTATATATAGATATATAATGACCACAAAAGTTTTTATAAAATTCGAAAGCGGCGAGCGCACACGGCGCCCGTCAATAGATTTCTGATTCAATACCCGTAGCTGCGCTTGCGCAAGTGTCAGGGGGCAGTTTATCATGAAAATCATATGTCACAATAAATATTATCAACTATTACACTATTTGAACATAATGCTACAGTATTTGAACTTAACATATATATTTTTGAATGACTAAATGATTTTTGAATGTTATTTTATTTTTTGAAGGTAGATACAGTTGAACAATATCGATATACGACGACGAAATAATAATAAATATATTATGCATTTAAAAGAATAAATGAAAAAATATTTTAAAGTTTTTTCATAATTTAACATACTTACTAATTAAATAAATAATATTTTATTAATTAAAATAACTAATTATTGTTTGATTTGTAATTTAAATAATTTTAAAAATTAAAGAGTGACATTTTAGTCTTGATTCTTTTCATATTTTAATTCTTTATCTTGATATTGCCTGAAGCTTGCCTCGTCTAATAAACCAGTTTGTTATCATTAGTAAGAGTTATAGTATGTAACACCTGAGTGACATTGAAAGAGATTTATAGGATGCATATGTTTATTTTGTTTATATCATTAGTATCTTCATTTCTTCGCTCTAGTAACAAGGCAAAGAGCGGCGTTAAGTTCCGTTACTCAACACCCAATGGTAATACTTCAGGAGAAAGTATAGAACGGAGTGTCTTAACACTAGGCTCGCTTTGCCTACACTGCTTATAGCAGATACTGGCTATAAGTGTGAGGCTGAAAATCTTCCCAATGCGTACTATAATTAATTAAATCTTTTATATTCTTTAGCTAAATTATTATGTAAAAATATAAAAACCAGAGTAAATAACAGGAGGTTTTTTAGCCTAATGCTGTATTTCCACATAAAGCTGGGTGGGCAGAGGGAACCTAATGCTCATACTCTCCTTCCTCCTGTCCCAGTTTCCTGTTATTATCTTAATTTTCGAGAAAATGCATATTAAGTAGCGAAACTCAACGCCGCGCTTTATACAGCTACCACTACGGGAAAACAAAATAATGGAATGCCTCAGGTGGGAATAGAATCTACAATCGTTGCGTTCACAGTCAGATGCTATGCTTTTTCATATAAATAAGCATTTCATATATATGTTAGCTATGTGGTTTTCATTTGATATGTCATCTTGATATCAAGCCCTTTCGTAATATTATTATAAAAACTGTTGTTTCATAATTTAAGTTTAATTTTATTTCGAAACTACTTACCCACTTAAACCTGTAGTAATTTATTTTCCTTATATATTTTATTCTTTGCATTAGTTTAACATGCTCTTAATAATAAAGATAGACTGAACTGAATGGGTTATATCACTCTCTCAGAATGATGGACGACCGATCCAATAGTTTGTCACATGTTAACTAGATCGTTTGACGTTTTAAAGGCATACTCTACACCTTCCGTGTAGAATCTGTATTAAAAAAATATTATTTTTGTGTTGTTATTTACACGCTAAGAAAAAGAAAATATTTAGAAACGCAGAAAAATTGTTTTAGTTTTCATGAGACGTGTATCCGCTAGCTTCAATTTTTAACATAACATTGATAATAATAAATTTAATTAATTTTTTACTCTTTAGTTACCACTAGCTAGCTCTCTCACACTAGATGTCAGATTATTTTTCTTATTATTCTCGGCAAGCCCTTTCATTTGATACCCATGTTGCAGATGAGCATAAATAATATCTATTCCGCCATCTTAGATGTTCCGCCATATTGGATTTAGTATAATGTCACATTATTTTTCGAGTTACGGTCAATGACCCATTTCATTTAATATCTATATTTTAGAAGTAGACCAAATAGATACTCGGCTATCTTCGATATCCTCCTTATGGGAGTTAGAATGACATCACATTATTTTTCGAGTTGCTCTCAACGAGCCCTTTCATTTCATACCCATATTGTAGAAGTACATTAAAAATAACAATTCCGCCATTTTGTTTGGTCCGCCATATTAGATTTAGAATGACGTCACATATTTTATAGTGTATTGTCATCCAAACTAAACGTGTATACAAAATTTTGGCTCAATCGGTTGAAGTAATCTACTTCAAAATTGAGCTCAAAGATTTTACCCGAACCCACATAGATACATTGCAAGTTAAATAAAAGCTTTTAATATAGAACAACAGTTTCAACATTTTTTTTCTGGCATAGTTGAGTGGGCACAGGGAACCTAGCGTTCGTTCGTATCCGTTCCCCGCTTTCCGGTTAGAGCGTATTGAGCTGCGAAACTCAACGCCGCTCTGTGTCTCTTATTACCAGAACCAGGCAATGAAAGCCATTCATTGCTCATATCGGGAATCGAACCCACAGCCGATGTATATACAACCAGCTGCTGTACAATTTAATTGCAATAATAATCATAATAAATTTCAATCACCATAAATCCCTGTACTAAAATGCAACGACTATTTTAAACGCGCCTTTAATTATCGCTATAACGAAGCAATATATAATATTGATACTAACTGGAACTCATCTTATTTCTTATGGTCGTTATATTATCACTCAGTACTAGTGTCTTATGAAATACTTATATGATAGTTTTACTTGGATGATAGATCCTTCAGATATGTAATATTCTAAAACTAATTATTTTCATTTCCATGTTCTGGTAGCCAAAGTGCGGCGTTAAGTTTTCCAAAATCTACGCGCAATGTATGAGTTCATTCGGAAAATTGAAAACAGATTTTATTTACGCTAGATTTTCTCTGCCAACTCTGTTATACACTAAAAGAAATACTTAAAATGAAATTTATTTATTTGTATTAATTGAATATTTCATTCCCCTGAGTGGAATCCACAACGCGTCGTCCTAGCGTTTACAGACATACGCTTATACCACTGGGTCACGAATTATATATTATTAAAGAAATTCAGTATAATATACTTTTTATTACATTTTTGTGTAATGTAAAAATACTATGATTTCTAGACGCATTAAATTATGTTGAAATACTCGTACTAATGTGCAAAGTGTTTATGTCAATATGACAAAAGTAATCTTATATGAAAATATTAGGATTTCTTAGAACATTCTGTTTCAAGAATTTAATTCGAACTCTTCCAAATATTTTATAAGTTTTATAAAAAACAATTATGAAATTAATTAATTTGACAATACAAAAAAAAAGAGAATAAAAAATACAAGCAAAATTAAAAATCGGAAATAATTCTAAAACTATAGTAATTATAACAATAGATAATTAATTATCTAAGCATTACGTTGACATCTTATATTTTAGTGTGAAAGTGCAAAAAGATCCACATTGTTATCACCGAAGGCGAATTCGGACTTGTGTCATTAAATTCATAATTCTCGCATAGCCTGAAGGCCGAATCTTAGGAAGAGCCAGGGAGAGAGGCGTCGACGAGTCGTCTGTATAAAAGCCAGGTGAATCAGGCACAGAGCATCACACAACCACGAGACCTCAGCGAGACAACATGAAAGCGTTCTTGGTAGGTAGCCGTGTGCAGTGAAAGTGTTGTGACCTGTGTGTGACCCGAGTCTTGCTTCCTTATGGGACTGTGCTCTCGATACAATCAACCGAGCGATCGGTCTCGATCATGGAAATCAATACGGGAACTTTGTGTGCAACAAGCTAATTTAACTTTTTGCACTACATAAATACTGTGGATGTCACTACAATTGTTTTAACCAAGCTCAATTAAATTGGATTGTGTTAGTTTAAAGATAAATATGTGAAATATGTCCTCTTTGTGTCTTAGGTATTAGCAGCCGTCGCGGCGATCGGCTCGGCGAGGCCCGAGGCGGGATACTCCTACAATGCGCCCGGTGGTGGCGGTCTCGGTGGTCACGGGGGCGGCATCGGGGGCGGCATCGGTGGTCACGGGGGCGGCATCGGAGGCGGCATCGGTGGCGGCCATGGCGGCCTCGGTGGTGGCTTCTCCTCCGGTGGCCTGAGCTCCAGCAGCTTCGGCATCGGTGGCGGATTCGGCGGAGGTATCGGTGGAGGTATCGGCGGAGGTATCGGTGGAGGATTCTCCTCCGGCGGAGGTTTCGGCGCCGGAGGCGGCGGCGGCTTCGGAGGTGGCTTCGGAGGAGCCCCCATAGTCCAAAAACACATCTACGTCCATGTCCCACCCCCAGAACCTGAAGAACAACGCCCACAAATCATCTCCGGCGGAGCTATACCCCAGAAACACTACAAGATCATCTTCATCAAGGCCCCAGCACCTCCCGCACCTGTTGCCCCCATCATCCCCGCTCAGGCCCAAAACGAAGAGAAGACCCTCGTATACGTGCTGGTCAAGAAACCCGACGAACAACCCGACATCACTATTCCCACCGCCGCCCCTACTCAACCCTCAAAACCCGAAGTATACTTCATCAAGTACAAGACCCAGAAGGAAGGTGGTTCCATCGGTGGGGGTGCTATCGGCGGTGGTATTGGCGGTGGTATCGGCGGTGGTATCGGCGGTGGACTCGGTGGTTCCGGCATTGGTGGCGGTATCTCTGGTGGTAGCATCGGCGGCGGTCTCTCCGGCGGCAGCATCGGCGGCGGCATCGGAGGTGGCATCGGAGGCGGACACGGCTCCTCGGGCTCCGTCAGCTCCTCGTACGGACCCCCCGGACACTCCGGCGGCCCATACTAAACCCGCACACCGCGTGCTAACTTGTGATACCTGCTCAGCCGGCGACAAACCTAGTTTATAAGTAGAGAAAAAAATTACGGTGCCTAAATGTATTTATGTAAATAGTAATTTTAATGTATAATTTTAGTTGTATTATAAAATCTTTTTTGCATAAAAAACTCGATAAACCAACGAACTTTGTGATTTTATTTACATTACTTAACTCGATATAAATCTCAATTAAAAATAAGATTTCCGTCACACATTACACACATTCTAGTTAAACAAAGAAAAACATATAGTTAAAACAAATAATAAAAGAAATCGATACTTTCGATTGCTCTAAGAGAAAATGTACATATAGAAACATAAAAACATATATCTAAAAAATTTTGTAAGATCATCACCAAAACACGCCAAGGCCTTTAGTCGAGACCTCTTCCATTTTTTGTATTGACAAACTATTAGCACCTGTCCGGCAGATGATAGAAAGTGGTTGTTTTCTCCGTCCGTCATTGCGCAAGACGGGACGGAGTGACCTCACTTGCATAAGAATGAAGCCTCCTTACAAAATACGGTAAAGTAAGAGCTTCGCTTAATATGTATTACGTAAATGCACCCACCACACAATTCGGTTGCGTAAACCTTGACATTTGGTGGTTTCCCTTTATGAAATCATGCATTTATACATACATATATTAGCTTATTATATATATATATTTTTAATATTTGGAAATATTTTTTGTATTTTCATTTTATTAGCTTCATGCTGTATCCCGCACATAGCGGGATATGGGAACGTAGTATTAAGACACCCCGCTTCCATTATGACACTATAAAAATATTAGTATTTGGATAAACTTATATATTTTGAAAAAAAAATCTAAGATGAGCAATAAATAATAGCTATTAGTATAACAGTGAGAGTGACAGCCAGGTATTGCATACAAAAAATGCTTCACGACAGTGTAAAGGGCATCGAACTTACTCACACAATTTGCTTACGCAATAGTGAAAAGATTCATAATAATCATATATGTACGTATAAGTTCTATAATAAAAGCAATATTTTTAATCAGTTTCATGCTTTATCCCCATAGCGGATAGTCAGAAAGAACTCAATGTCAAGACACTCCATTCTCCACTTTCCGTCCGAATTTGAGCGTGTTCAGCAGCACAAATCAAAGCAGCACTTTGTCTTGTTACCAGAGCGAAGAAATTAAATTAATTCATTTTCCTGGATAGGATCGAATCCAAAATTTGTCGAGGGAGTGGAACTTGGTGGAGTTGGTGACTGCTAAGCTTCGGCGGCCTCACGCACTAATTATATATTAATTAGCGACATAGTGATTTAATTTACAATATTATACACATGCATATATAATAAAATAAACATTTCACATAAATAATGAAGATAACAGAATTAAATGGTAAAATTAAAACCACAATTGAAAATTATTTTGACAAAATTACTTTCATTATGACATGATTCTATGTTAATTACAATTAAGATGCAAATCTCAATATTATGTATTATTAAGTATTGATGCCATGTTGGCGTAGTTGAGACGTATCAGACTCGTAAGCGGTGGTCACAAGTTCAATTTTTACGCTATAAAATATTTTTATTTCTAACATAAGTCCGATCTGAAAAAGAGTTTCGCCATCTGTCACGCAATGAATGAATATATTATTACATTTTTTCATATCAGCATACTGTATGTCGCATATATCAGGGGAGGCAAAGGGAACCTAATATCGGGAATCCGTTCTTCACTTTCCGCCGAACTCTCGAGGGATTGCTTGTTGAATGGCGGAACCCAACGCTACTATTTGCCTTGTTACCAGAGCGAAGAAATGAATATTTCGGTCTTCGCTCTGGTAACAAGGCAATCCAGTTCAATATTACTTTAAATATCAACTTTATATTTATCTTGTCTCTCACGAACTTACTTTCTTAAATCAAAACAAACTTATTAGTGAAACTTCGTAGCTTGCAGTGAGTAATGTTATATTACTATTTCTAATTTTAGCTTATAGCTTAGTGCTTGTCTATAACATTGAAAATATATTTTTATTGGTAACAAAAAAATCGAATATAATAATTATATAATATTTATTAAGTGGATTTTTTCTTTCTTTATACTGTTACAATAATTACTTCAAATGTAAACAAAATGTATAATTTATATAAAAGTACTATAATAAAAAATAAATTATGAGTTACATTCATCCATTGAATATAATACATACTGCTTATAATCATATGTGTTTCAGTTGCAAATAAAAATCAACTTTAACACAATGTGGTAAAGTCAAAAATAAAATAACTATTCTGAACAAAATTTACCGCGAAAGCAAAACCACTCTCACTCTCATCACAATCTCAACCAAACTTGTTCGGGACTATCAAAATTTCTATAAGAATTTTGAATTTTATGTATTTTTATATCAAAGTTCAAAATTGAACGTAGAAGATATTGAAAAGGTTACGCAAGAGGAACAGGTTGTTAAGATGTAAAATAAGTTTTATATTTTTAATGACGTTAGTAATTTCCTTAGTGATGTGTTAATATTGTAATGAGAGTGCATAAAGAGATGTTGATAACTGATTTTATGTATTTTATAAGCTATTTTAGTCAGTAATGTAGTTTTTAACTTTAATTTTTAATTTTATCCTATTGGGACAGCGTTTATATATAAACGGGATTGTGGAGGGTTAGAACTCACTTGGCTTAAGGCGTAGGAATAGGTCTGTCTAGTCCACCTCCATAATACCCCATAATAGTTTGCTAACACCAGACTTTTTAAAGCCAGATTTTAAAAAGCAATTAGAAAAAATTGAGGCTAATTTAAAAAAAAAACTTTGCGCAAATATATCAGTAAGGAATAAAGTTTAGAAAGCCAACAACTAAATCCTACAACTGTATACATTTAATGATATTTAAATAATGTGCCATATTGGCATTCAGCCATCTAAACCACTAGAAGACAAACCTTTCTTTTAAAATATCTGTAGAGAAGTTCATGAATTCACAATAAATTATTATTCAGTCGTCACTTACAAAATTGTGTGTACAGAGAAGTACGATGTTTCTTCATATTCGATTCTTATTACCTCGCTAGATGTAAGAAATAAGGGAATATCGATGATACCAGGGGAAATATCGATGATATCACTTGAAAAGCATAAAGACCTGGATTTCTTATGCTTTTAGTGATCTTCCTCTAGTCACACATGCCCATCGCCCAAGATGAGAAGAGTACTGTAGCATTTGGCGCGGCGTTTTCTCTAGGTTCACTTTATAAGAAATACCATCAAAATTGTATATTTTAATTTTATCATTAAGTATTAAATTAACCGTTACTTTAATCGTGTATACTTACACATTTTTCTTGTAATATCTATTTTAGTCGCATCATCTGCCATTTCTAATTACTCTTTTTAAACCCCATTTCATAGAAAATCTTTTCTTTGAAGTTGTTTCAGTAAATATCTTAAGCTGACTAATTAATTTGTACAGGAAAGATTAATATTAAATGTTACTTTTTTTATTTCATTTTGCATTATTTATTATAAGAATAGGAACGATATTTTAAATTATTTATATTATACATAGTACTTACTATATATACTACTTTTAATGTAAGAACAAACCGCTCCAGTGGAAGTCGGACTAGCCTACCGAGGGTAACGTATCAATTTCAGGAGGTCAAAGGGAAGCACAACATATAAAAATAGATAAGCTTACGTTTGCTGATATATGCACTTATTTTGCATAAAATAAGCTGCAATTATATGTTTATAATAGTTTTTGTATTACATATTATGTAAATTTCCATATTTCGGATATTTTCAAGTCCACGGTAAGTACCTTATAGGTATCGATTACGCGATGAATTTCATACAAAATAAAGCAAAATCATTGCATAAACTTTATCTTTTATATCTATCGTTTGATAGCATTAACTTAATATTTCATGTGCTCCAGAGAACTGTAGACCTGGACGCCTGATTGCATTGAGCTCGTAACAATCTTAAGAAAAATGATCTTAACAGACAACAGACAGATAGACAGACAAAAAAGTCCTATAAAGGTTCCGTTTTTGCTATTTAAGTACGGAACCTTAAAAATTACCCACACTTATATTTAAACCTACCACTATTATATTACATACATATCAATTATGCCAAAACGATTTAATATGGCTTCACTTTCCATGACATCTTTAATGCCTTAATGAAACATTACTCACCAGTCAGCGGCTACTCTTATTTTACTGTATATACTCGTAAATCATATTAACGATCTTTCACCGAATAATAGACAAGGCCAACGGTATGAAGTATTTTTACACAATGTACTTTATTGTTTTGAAATTAATGATTTTGAATGAAAAATGTTATTGCAATACAATTGGCCTGTATGAGTGTTCGTATTATGTTGTCATTTTTGTTTTATTGTATGGAAAAAGACATCATTAATCGCGAGCGAGGCCTTCGTAGCGCAGTTGTGAATTCGATTCCTACTCGGGGAAATGAAATGTTTTATATTTTCATTAAAATAAACAACAAAAATATCCATTATATTACAAAATAAAATATTATACTCTCCGGTTTCTCCTATAAAATAACAATTTATATAAGGAAACGCATGGGCACAGTAAATATTGATAAAGCATATGCGTGAACATATTCGCACTGAGAATTCCGGAAACGTCACATATTGTTGCAACTTGCAATTTCACTTGCACTTGAATACCTCGTGTCATTGACCTCGAAGGCGTTTTACAAACAAACTTTGTACGAAGAAGAATATTTACACAAATAGCATAAATATACAATTATTCTTTTTAGCTGTAAAACATTTTTTCTAAATCATTTATAGAAAGTTAACGACCTACTAATTGATGAATAGAGCCTACTATTGTGTCATTTTCTAATTAGAAAAGAGAATACAAATCGTTTTTTTTTTAACTAAAACGAAGAAAACATTTACATTATAAGAGGAGATAGGTTTTTCTTAGGTTCACGCTGTATCCCGCTCGTAGCAGAATAGGCAGAGGGAACTTGGAACCCTAGTTCTGACGCTCTGTTTCATTTAAGTCGCTTCCGTTCCCCACTTACTGGCGAATCCTGGAGGCATTAGGTACGTGTTAAGTGGCAGGACTGAAGCGCTCGCTTTATCTGGTTATTAGAGTCGAGTGGGAATCGAACCTATAACCTCGTATTCGCAGTCGCACGATTGTGCCTTTGCGCTACGACTAGCTTCATTTACGTATATTTATGTACATATGTATGCATTGATGATTTCCAAATGAAATACTTACCAAACTCATCATGTCTTTAACTTAAAAAAGCAATTAAATTAAATCGTTTTAAGCAACACCTACTAATCTTTGCAATTCAAATACAAAAACATTTAGACTTAAAGTGTGTCAATTGTCCTTTTCCATACATTATTTAGCCATTTGTTAGGAGTTGCACGTTTTCGGTATAAAAGTCCTTTCCGTAAATCCACTTTCTGCGTGAGTCATCCTTACGTAACTTCCATTTCAACTTCAACTTTTACAACCACCGCGTCGTTGGAACAATGTGGACTTGTTATGTAATGGCTGATATCCAGTCTTAAAGTGAAGTTATGAGTGGTTATTATTTTGTAAATGATACTAAAAGTTTTGTAGGTTTTGCGGAAACTGTTGTGATTATATTATATTAAATATTTTTTTTCAAATATTTCTTCTCAATGCATTTATGTATTAGCTATTTAGACGATACTAAAATATAAAAATAAATAAATAAATCAGCTTCACGCTGTATCCCGCGTTTGCGTGTTGATTGGCAGAACTCGACGCCTCGCGCGAAGTAATGAAAATATTAAGTATTTCATTCCCCCGTGTGGGAATCAAACCCGCAATCCTTTACGTTACAGTGAGACACTTGCACCTCTACGCCACGACTGGCCTCATATTTGAAATAAGGCATATGTGGAAATGCATGTTCTGTGAAAGAATTGCAATTCTCTATTTCATCAGATAATCTTTAAACTAAAAGGAGTTGAAAACTACTTCCAATTACAATGTAACATATTAAGATAATATCTTAAAATAACAAACTATACTAAGTAAAACGAAAGTATATTAGAACAACGGATGTGAGTTCGATTTCGACTCATTGCCGACTGCTAAGCAAGGGTTATTCCATTCATGTTCCCTCTCTGGTAACAAGACAAAGCGTGGCGTTGAGATTCCTTCATCCAATACGCAATGTCTCGAAATATTTGGCGGAAAGTGGACAGCTCAGTGTCTTAAATACTCTTACTACTAAGTTCCCTATGTCTGCACTTCTAAATGTGGGATACAGAATGCTAAAAAAAAATCTAAATGTACGTATATATGTAATTATAAATAATTTTCCGTAATTGCGAAGCATCTTAACAGATCAAGGCTGGAACATTCTATCTAGATTCTTTTAACCTAACTTGCCTAGGTCAGCCGCATCGATATGGTCCGGTGATGGCACACCCGTTCATCTTGATAGATAAGGTTAAAACAATTTAAATTCAAAGTAAACATTTACTTCAATTTAGATAGTTATGTTTGGAAATATAAATAGTTGGCACGTAATATTAGATGATGTGTGGGTTCATATCGAAAAATATGTTCCTTTCTTTTTGCTTTTGGACAGATATAGCGAAATTTTGCTTACGCTGCCCCACATAGAAAGTTTTAAGAAGAAATTATCTGGATAGATCTAGAACTAGGAATATAAAGAAATCCTCATGTGCTACTAGTAAATCTTTTTGGGCCTTATTTGGCTTGGCTTTTTCTTTTTAGAATTCTGCAATTGGATTTTTTGTAAGATTTTCTGTAAGGCTTTATTGGCAAATATATCAATTTTGACATCCACACACCATTTGCCACCCTCGAAACACCATAAATGAAGAACTGAACTGAACCATTACGAAAAATCAACAAACGGAAAAGATATCTTCCAGCAAATTCACTTCCACTTCACAACTTGTAAGAAAAACGATAATTAAATCAAAAGTCATGCCTACATAACAATTAACTGCGGAAAACAGGTGAAAGAAAATTGGAAACAATGGTACGCGACGCATGACGCCGCATCGCTATCTTACAGTTTTATACGCTCGTTTACCATAAATATTATCTTAATGGACTTTAACTATACTTTAAAATGAATTAAAGATACTTGGTAATTAATTTTATTGTAATTTTGGTTAATGTATGAACTTATTTATTATGTAGTACTAATTTAGTTCGTATTTCAAATTAGAAGCGGCCTGTTGGAATTATTATAAAAAATACAGCTATCGTATTTTAATTAAGAAAATATACATTCATGTAATTTTAATAATAGTGATTTTCTCTTAAAATGTCGGGCTGAGTTTCTTGCGCCGGTTCTTCTCAGGTCTGAGGTATAATAGATAGGATATTAGTGAACTGATGGTAAATTATTTGACGTTCAAAAAATTTAGCTTGTAACTTCTTATTTTGGATGAAATTATTTAACTTTAACCTTGACTTTGTTTCACATAGTTTTACGTTGTATCCCACACATAGCTGCAAGCAAGCTGAGGGAAACTGGGAACCTAGTGCTAGGTCACTTTCGTTCTCTACTTTCCACCGAGTGAAGGCATTACGTGTTAAGTGGCGGAACTCAACGTCGCGGCTTGCAAACTCAAGTTCAAAACAAAAATGCATAATTTATAATTCCACATAAGTCCCCATAAAAAAGAAAATCAATAGAATACGATAAGCTTTTGTCTTGAAAATAGATAGAAATAATTCAAGCTAAGTAAGTGGCAGTTCAATGGCGGGGAAATGAAGCTGAAACAGACGGTCTTATATAATATATTCTATGCTAATCACAGGGTGGGAATTCAGAGAGAGCTCAATGTGAAAGTTATTGTTACGTAATTTCAATAGAAATATATCATTATGACGAAATCCTTATATTTGCATATAATTACTATTTTTTTACGTTTACCCATCTCCGGTATTGATTGTGATGTAGGCATAAACTATGTAGTTCTGATATCCGCTTTTGTTTCAAAGATACGAGTATATCAGGTAGATGGCGGAACTCAACGCCGCACTTAGCTTAATTGGATGATGCGTTTATAGAAAGCATAGTCCTCGTGCAAGCTCTCATGCAAGCTTTTCCATTACTGAGTGACTGACAGACAACGCCAAAATTATAGAGATCCTTAGTGAGAGAGTGGAGGGACACTAAGAAACAATTTCCCGAAATTCTTACGGGAACGGGAAAAGACGGAATTTTATTATTTTTGTATTTCACGCAACCAAAATCTTTTGCTACAACTACTAAATTGTATAAGTAAATATAAAATGTAAAACCTATCTGTTAATTATAAAATATCTTGCTTTCTCTACAGTGCTTTAACATTTCGCGACTGCCTTAAACTGATACTTTACATTCAACCAATGTTTGTTTTACGCACAGACTCCGCAGATGATATTCAATATATGTAAACGGGTCTCTGTGAGTCATTTCTGCATCCGGAAACCATGTTGATTGGTAGAAAGTATGTAAAATGTCTTAAATAAATACATTTTGTTAACAGAAATACAGATAAAATACGGAGTGCAGTCAGATAAGAATTTGTTGTTTGAATTTTATGATTTCGAAAATATCTAGTTGCATATTTCAAAGCTCTCACTTTTTCACTATCTATTTTTACCTGTAGTTTTTGATTTTTTTACTTATAATGAATTAAAAACATGAGGAGCCCTCGGAGAGCATGTATGAAGAGGTTGATGACAGTGGACGAGGCGAAAGAGGTGTGTAGAGACCGTAGCGTTTGGCGCTCCGTTCTCTCTGACTACCGACTAAACGGACTAAAGCATGAAGCTATGTATGTATGTATTTATTAGAAAATATACCAAATTACGTAAACCGTGATCTAATTTTATCTAATCTCGATCAAGTGATTTTAAAGAACAGACTAAGCGTCGAACTATTACCATTGTGTGCAATAAAAAATTATACACTATTGAATCACAAACAATAAAAAATTATACGATAAAAGATACAAAATATTACTTGAAATATACAATCGTAAAATCTATTTGAATTACAACCTCTTTTGTTTCTCAAAAACATTTTTTTCATATCATATTATGAATTCATTAGAAAATATTGTGTAAGAAAAAACTAGTTTAAAGTTGCCAATCCACAAAATCTACGAAGCTACACATTGAAGTATTTTATTTAATAATAGCTTTTACTAGCGGCTCGTGCGCTCTCGTGATCAAATTAAAATTTATAACATATATTCTAAGTAACTTTTTTCTTTAATTCTAACTTTAATGGGGTCAGTGATAGGTGGATTTAATTTTAAACAATTAACTTAATGAAATCTACCTGAGAATAGCGCATTCAACAAAAAAAATCTTTATAATATTAACATAGATGTCAAAAAAAAACGGTTTTAATAGCGTTCGTTAGCGCTAAAAATTTGATGGACAACAAAATGATAAACAGTTGTGCAAACACCATGTATGCGGATTTATTAGCTAACACATTGTTGTGAGAATCTTTGTTACGCTAATGCGAATCCAGTCTCACGAAAAATTTAATTTTAAAAAATTCTACACCTATAAAAACTTCATATTTCAAATTAATTGATAAATATTTTAGTCGTATTTATATATATTTAGTTAGAGTTAATTTTTGTTTGAATATTATCCTATTCGGAGATTTTTTTAGTTAGCGAGTAAAATATTAAATATTCCATCCCCCCAAGTGGAAATCGAACTCACAATCATCGCATTTACAGTCAAACGTTTATTTAACTTTAAAAGAGCAAAAATAAAATTAGACATTAAAATGTAAAATGAACAGTCAGTGAAATAATACTTAATCCCTGAATCCTAACGATGGTAATCCTCTGCTTACCAACGTAATACCCTCAAAGCCTGTTTCGCTCACAGATAACATTAAAATATATTTTAATATTATGAAAATAGGTACTTAAAGAGGTGAAATATATCAGATTGCCAATTGATTGATTTTTCAAACGGAGAATCTTTTCTTCATGCATTTCCATTAAACTTTTATACTCCACTCCTTAAATTCGTTATATTTCCTTCTATTGTAATATGTTGGAGAAATACCATCGTACGAGTATATCTATATGTTCCACCACTGAACACGTAATGGCTCTAGACGGCGTTAAAGTGGGGAGCGGAGTGTTTTGACACTGGACTCCTTTTGCCTGCTAAAAAATTATATATATTCCTTAGTCTAACAAGATGTAATAATACGATAAATAACAAAAAATAAAAAATCTATGAGGGGCCGGAGGGACAAAAAATTAAGGAATGAATAAAAAAAAGTCTTTTCATTTGATTTTTTCTCCAGATTTAAACATCTTCACTTATATTTAAGAAAAATAAATAATCCATACAATTACATGCTCTTTCAAAATCTAATTCACCGCCCAAATGACCGCTCTTTCACGTTTCAAATAACAGCTCAACGGTAATTACGTTTAGAAATATTTGGACTGGCGAGAGGAACGCTTATGCTCATATCATTCACCCAATCGAGTTAACATGTTGTTTATTTTAATGATTTGCGACAGCCACAAAATAAAAGCTGAAGCAGAAAGAAGAGATTGACTTTCATTTTCAGTAGAAGGTTAAATTATTGCCTTAGGTATTAATGGTATTAGGTAGTAGATTTTGTCTGCTTAAACGGTTTTCTTCTAATTTTTTTAGTATTATAATGTAAACGTAAATGACTTATAATTATTACTGTTTATATTTGGAATGCCTAAGTTGTAATGTTACCAGTACGTTTTAATATTTTCTGTCCGACTGGAGACAAATCGTATAGCTAAGGGTCTTTTATAAATATTAGTTTGTTTAGACTTAGACCGATTGAACGAACATTATAAATGTACTCGTAAGTACTCGAGTGATCTTTGAGACTCGTCATACAACTGTCTGTGACTATCAGATCAACTTTGGCCAATTATAAAGTTTATTAAATAAGCTTAATTAATTAAGAACTTTAAATAAATTATTTAGGCTAATTTAGAGGTAGTATTTAAGATAAAATAATAAATATCTATTAAAATAAATAAAATATTCGCTGACCACAGCAAAACTAACTATTTTAATAACAAAGTAAAGTAAAATAATATAAATTAAGAAGAAGACAAACTTTAAAACTAAAATGTAACTGCATTGATTGTGACAAAGTTATCTCGTGCTTTTTCGTGAATCGTAAATTCTTAGTCGGTTGAAAAACGTTATAGAATAGTGTACTAAAAACGGAAAAAAAGTCTAATTAAAAATAGTTATAATTATAAAGGTAAGAAAATAATATTTTCTGGACAGTAATTAAATATCCATATCCACCTGAATTAAATGAAAAAATAAATATAAAAAGATAATCCAGTCAACAGTTAATTTTATTGTGATTACAAAAGATCTTTAGCCTTATATGGGCATTCTAAGTGTTAAAATTGTTATACGCTTAGTTGTGAATCAATAAAATTGTACAAGTTTGGAAGAGTACGTGGGTTGAGTAGATAGTGGCTGATATTAAGAAATAGTTGGCCTAATACGTTAGTCTAGGCTTTCGACACTTTTGTTGTTAATAGTATAAAATTATGTTATAAAACTTTATTCGCTCTACCTAAGCGAATATAAATATTTATATGTAGATAATTTGTATACCTCGTGTGAAAAGCGCGTTCATTCCACAGTTCATGTAATGCCTCTAAAATTGAACAGAAAATAAGTATGAAACGTAGTATTTTAACATTAGATTCTCTCCGCCGTGCCGAGCTATGCGTTAAAATTACTTTTTTAACAAATGTATAAAAATTTGGACGTAGCAGGATTTGAACCCTCTCCTTTTGTTCGATTTGAACCGTCCTTGGGCGGTTTTTTTTTCTAACAAGTATGTGATTTAAAGTATTTGAGTGTGAAATAACACTTTAAATATGTAAAACTTTATTTCTAGATACGATCATATTATATATAAAAGTATGTGTTTTCAATATAAGCTTTATTTAAAAATAAGTGAGAAATTAACTCTACATAATATAATGTTATTTTACTTGTTATCTTCAAACCTCAAACACTGAATGCGAGGTGCTCAGAGAGAATCTTTGATAACTTCATTCTGTTTTAGAATTTAGGTTTTATTTTAATTTATACCTTTTACCTATAGCTCCGCCCGCGTGGTCGAATCTTAATTGAGTGACTTTAGTTTGAAATTACTAACGTGATAACCTTTCTCGATAAATGAAATATCTAACACAAAAATATTTTTTTCAAACAATAGTTCCTGAGATTAGCTAGTTTAATGAAACAAATTCTTCACACAGCAGCAGTAGGTTCCCTCTGTGTACTCACACAGAGGGAACCTAGTGTTAACACACTCCGTTCCCGAGTTTCCACCGAATTCTGCAGGCATTGTGTATTCAGTGGCGAGACCTAACGCCACCCTTTGCCTTGACACCAGAGCGAAGAAATGGAAATATTCATTTCTCGAGTCGGGATAGAACCCACAACCAATCGGTTGACAGTCACATAATATAGCCTGGTCAGTCATAATTAATATGACCTGGTCAAAGCAAGTCCTTGTTAGGTAAAACATACATATGTACATATTCAGAGTACAAAATAACCAAGTGAAGTATTATTACGAAAAGGTAGCGCCATCTACAGTCCTTTAGTGTGGGATCGGGGTCAGGTCTCAACGCCGTGCATAATGGTGCGTGGACGCATCGATGCACTATCGCTGTAGATTGTGGTACAAGTAGAAAAACCAACTTCACGCTGTATCCCGCACTCAGCAGAGTATGCAGAGAGAACCTAGTGTTAAGTGTCCGATGAATGCCAGAATTCTCCTTGGAAAAATTATTGTGTTCCAAGAGTGGAGAAATATTTTTTATATAATCGACTTAATGTTTTTGATACTCTATTTATTTTTCATAATTTAGTTATTATTAACTATTGTAAATGTACCTTCTAAGATTGAAGAGAACTCCAATCTGGTTTCTTGGATATTTTTAAATGTTTCATGGTTCAGTTCAGTTTAGAATACAAATCGATTTTCATTTTTCATATTAAAAATATTCCAACTTTTATATTTTATATTTACAATTAAGTAATACAATTTCCACATAATTTTCGAACATCATATATCTTACCCATAAATTTATATCATATTAATTTATTAAGCACGCCTTGCGACCAACACTTGGACCACTGCTCCAAATGAATTGCAAACATAAAGCCAAAGGGCAAGTGAATGGGACACACTGTGTACAGATATAGATCGATTTAGTAATATCCTTTATATAGCAATATACAATATATGTATGTATGTTGTAAACTTACTCATCAACTCCTTTTACGTAAACTAGATTATGTAATTATACTTAAGAGACGTAATCTATAGTAATTACGGCGGCCGGCCATTCAAACGTTGAATAGTTTAATGGAAGAATTGGCAACATATAGTATGTAATAATAATAGAGACGGTTCTGGGTTCGATTCGTGCTTGGAGAAATTATTTATAAAATATTTTCATTTCGTCGCTCAAGTAACAAAGTAACATTAAGTTCCACCATTTAGCACCCATGAGATCATGATTATTTGGCAACATGTGGAGAACGGAGTGTCTTAACACTAAGTCCTATTTATGTACATATACACTACTGTACGTATAGTTAAATAAATATAATCATTATCTAGATATTCATTTACTATAGGCACTGCTTCCCATTTCATTAATTCTCCCCTCTACCCAAACGTTGTCTGGAAGAGCTCGTTTATTTAGCTTTAAGGCTGCCTTTTATACTGATTTATATATGTTTCTTTCAATGTTATCATTGTGCCGAAGGTGGTTTCAGTATTTTTTATAATAATACAAGAAAAAAAACTAATTCCCTACACACACGTTCCTTTTCTCAATTATGTTATTTGTCAAACAAACAAAGACAAAGTTTAAGCCTTACTTCGACTTGCGCGATAAGTTTCAGTTAACTTACTTGACATATTGAAACGTGTAGTTTTTCATAAGAAAATAAGAAAACGCGATGGTTACGGTGTATCTCTATCCAAGGCATGTTTTTATGTAGGTAATAATTCTTCTTCCCTTCGTTCGTCTTTAACCTTATATTACCATTTCTTCACTCTGTTGTCGAGGTAAAGCGCGGCGTTGTGTTCCGCCACTCAACACGCAATGCCTCCAGAATTCAGCAGAAAGTGGAGAACGGAGTGTCTTCACACTAGGTTCCCTCTGCCTACCCTGCTGTGTGCGGGTAAGAGTGTGAAGCAGATTTTTTTTTGATTCTTCAATCTGACTTGACAGATCGCAGCGTTGTGTTCCGTCATCATTGTACGCAATATATCTGAAAATGGCATTATGCATTATAGTATAAAAAAATAACTATAGGTATGGAATACCTCTATCTTTCTCATACAATCAAATTAACCTCTGATCTGACTAAAATCAATATGCGAAGTCTATAATCATTTTAGTTGAAATTACTAGGAAAAGTAGCGTAATGTAATAAGCATATTATGTAGAGAGGTGATTGCATTGCGCCTAATACCGATTCTCGTCTGATACATCGTCACCGGAGCTTAAAGCCTGAAAGTTCTATTATATAGAGGCAGCAAAAATAAATAAAAAAATATATCAGTCAAGTCGTTGCCCAGGAGCATAAAGTGTGACTGTAAACGCGACGGTCGTGTATTCAAATCCCAGTTGTGGGAATGAAATATTTAATATTGCCATTTTCTTCGCTCTGGTATCGAGACCAAGCGCAGCGTTGAGTTCAACCGCTCAACAAGCAATGGTGGAAAACGAAGTGTCTTATCACTTAGTGAAGAAATAAAATCATTAAAATACTTAAATGCATATCAGATCATTAATAGTGATGTGTACAGTAAAAGCATTGAAATAAAATATAAATATTAAATGAACAGGCAATATAAGCTTTAAGTTTACGATATAAAGTTTAAATTAAAATTGAATTGTTAATATCAATTTCTTACGAGTGGTTTACGCGTGTGAACGGACGTCGGTGAGTAAATTGTTACGTAAATATTACGTCACGCAGACCGCGGAGTGACCTATGACATAGATATAGAGGTTGTATTATTTTTATCGATATTTTTATTTATTTTATTAGTTTGTTTAACTTAATAATGGATTAAATCTTTCTTGTCAGTGTTTTTTTAATTTAAATATAGTATTAAATTGTAATATTATCTATCTGGCGTAGTCTTTAAAACGATATACAAAGTGGATATGCCATTAGATACAAAACACTGTAAATCAATTGTAATGTAAGATTATAAAACGTGGAACATACATTAAAGTAAAAGTGTTTATTTTTATTAATTATGTAAATCTTTTTTTTAAGTTTGCATGACTGGCTCTAGTTTAGCCTAGTAATAAAATAGAGAACCTAACTTACTTAAGTAAATATAAAAAGTGATATTCGTGTACATATTCATTCTAAAACATGGGAATAAAATGTATAGTTCCAAACATAATTAGAACTAATTATCTAACATTACCTACCTAACTGAAGCTATCAGATATCAATCCACACTTCAGTTCTTCTCTAATAAGTGGAACTACAACATACTTATGACATCATCATCATCATCAATCATCATCATCATCATCACCAGCCTATCCTCGTCAACTGCTGGACATAGGCCTCTCCAATGGCACTTATAACATAATCAGTTAGTTCTTGTACCTTCAAAATGAGTATCAGATAGTAAAGCTATTGTAATATATCGATAAAAATATATAATAATGAAGATAATGACATAATATCGATAAGAAAAATATCGAATTTGGTCATATCTACTCAGATTGCGCACTGCGGCTAGTGACGGGACGCCCTCGATGTAGCAATGATTCTCTCACAGATGATGTGATTTTTTTACATAGCATGTTTATTTTTTTTTATAATAGATTGATTCAGATAATTTTTTATAGTAGACATTTTGTATTTTTTTTATTATCGTACATTCCAAGCATTTGTACATGGTTAAGCTGAATAATGCTAATTGTGGAACCAATCCCCACTCGGAAGAATATGTGTTATTTTTTTTTAATCATGCTGTGTCATGTACATAGCAGGATAGGCAGAGGAAACCTGAGAACCTAGTATTTTGACATAAAGTTTCCATTAGGACTTTATTGGTCCCCACTGGTTCTGGTTATTTTGGTTCTGGAGGCATTTCGTTTTGAGCGGCGGTACTCAACTTTGCCACACTACGCTTTGCCTCGTTACCAGAGCAAAGAAATGAAAATAGAAGTACTAAAACTATTTTTTAGTACTTCTTTTAACAAAAGAATTCTTTTAACTAAAACATTATTAATACAGTACATATTCACTCTACTACTCTACGTTTCAAGACGTTGTATATATCTAAATCAGAGACAAGTAAAGAATACAGTAGCATATCACTATGTTTGTCAAAATTAAATTAAAAAAAAATTAAATGATATAGGAAATATATGCCTAAAAATTATTTATACAATTTTAAAATGACGAATAAGCGCACATACAAACCAGTATACATTTCAACAAAAAACAATACAAAAAATCTAAAAAAATATTAAAACTAACAGACAGAAATTCCAATTCCATTTATATGTACATAAGTACCAATTTCATAAAAGAAAAAGACTGAAAGAAAAAAGTTTTTTAAGCATCGCTAACTTCATTGACTTAAGTATTTTTCTTACATTCAACTTTCATTACAGAAACACCGAAATAACGTCTCGAGGTCAAACGGAGGAGAGCCCACTCTACGTTCACAAGGAGTTTCAGGTACTTCAAATTTAATACTATAAATTGTTTATTAAATCAATATTTTCTATTACGCTTTCGATAAAATTAGCCACGGTTGTATAGCACCCAGGCGAAAGACAAAATTGTAATTTATATTAGCGTTTCAATAATAAGTGAGATAGCAAGAGCGAGAGACATGGCCTCAAACAAATGTCACACGTTTCTCTTCTATTTTTAGGGTTCCGTCAAGGTGCCTTTAAAGGAAAAAAGGAACCCTAATAAGATCACTTTGTTGTCCCTCCGTTTGTCCGCCTATCTGTCTATCTGTCAAGAGCCTGTTCTCAGGAACGCTTAGAGATACTCAAATTCAAACCAACCAAAAAACGCGTATTTCGACACATTAAAGGGAATCAAAATTAAAGGGGTACTTCCGATTGTTCTAGAATTATAAAAATTGGCATCTAGCATCTACTGAACAAGTTCTGGTAAAAACTATCCACTTGTGGTTAAATGCTAAAGAATAATAGCCTTAAAAGGGTGGCAAAATGAAGATGGCTCTGGAAAAACTAAGCTTGAACTTCAGAAGAAGCTCGATATCTCGAATGTTAAACAAAATTGAGAATGAACTTAATGATAATAAATCAAGTATCACCATATCACGATTCTGGTGACACAGAATGGCAATTTAGTTAAATTATTTTAACCGCTACAGAGGCAGTAATTACTTTCACTTTGTACGTTAATTACTTAAACGCGTTCTACAATTGTGCGGTGAAAAATTTCATATTAAATTTTGTATGAAAATATTTTGACGGAAAAAAATATTTATTACCCAATAAAAAAACATAATTCTAAAATTTCTTTTTTTTAACACAACGGGTTTAAAAATGAAAATGTGTGAATCCGCTACAGATTAAATATACAATTTATTTGTTTCTTTTTATAATATGACTAGTGGACCCGAATGCGGCTACGTCCGCTTGAACTATACGAATATTTATTAAATACTAGCAACCGCCAGCGGCTTCGCCCGCTTGAACTACACGATTATTTATTCAATATACTGGGTCACTTAACTTTGGTACCATAATATCGAAATTCTTATAAGCGTATAATTTTTACTGGTTTATAAAAATACGAAAAAACATATTAATAAATAATATTCTCGAAACACTAGCGTCGCCCTGTCGCGTCGTGGTGCAGGGTCACAAGGCCTCCGTTACTTGTAGTAGCGAAGTTTAACATACACTATTTACCCCAAACCTACATCCTTACAGATCGACATTGGTAAAATTCTATCTTAACGCACATTTACAATTATAAACTGCTAGCACTTGTAGTAACAAAGTTTCATAGATACTATCAACCCCAATAACAATTCCTTAGGGGTCGAATATTGCTGATCTATCTTAGTGATCATGTCCTATAAATAACGTCCATACAAAATTTGAAACTCCTAGCATTTGTAGTAACGAAGTTTCGTACAAATTATCAAGTTTAAAATCAACCCCTTAGGAGTTTAATATTGTAAATTCCCATCAAAGTAAGCACAAGCGTCCTATCAGTAACGCCCTTGCTAAATTTGAGACTCCTGGCACTCTAAAGAACGAAATTTCATATAAACTATTAACCCTAGTAGCACACATTTAGGGGTTGAATTTAGCAAGATCAAATCTTAGTTAGCATTTACATCCTAAAAAGTACCCCTGTGCAAAATTTGAGACTTCTAGCACTTGTAGTAACGAAGTTTCATACAAACTATCAACCCTGAAAACTACCCCTTAGGAGTCGAATAATGCAAATTCCCGTCGTAGCGAGCACCTACGTCCTATAAATAACCTCCGGACAAAATTTGAAACTCCTAGCTCTGGTAGGTTCTGAGATTTCGTGATGAGTGAGTGAGTAACCTTTCAATTTTATGTATATCTATATTTATGAAATTCTTTTCAGTTTTCAATAGAGAGACGCGTTAAGCAAGCTCATTTTGGGTGACGTTTTCTTACAACAAACTTTGCAAATCGTTGCTTAGCAACGGTCGCATAGAGACACTTGTTATTAATATGGCGAAATAAATTGCATGTTAAATTATTAAGTATTTCAATATATTGATATATATCGAAAATATTACAAATATGAGAAAAAAAAATATCCTATATTCATCCCGAGACCCTCAACTATTTCGATATAAGTATTTTATCACAATTAAATTAGCTGTTTGGCCCTGATTGCGTAAAAGACAGACAGACAGACAGAGTTACTTTCGAATTTATAATATAGGCATGGATAATTAATAAGTGAGCCCGTCGTGGCGCAGCAGCACAAAGGTGTGACTGTAACGTGACGGTTGTGTGTTCGATCCCCACTCGAGGAAGTGAAATATTTATTTACGTTTATATTTCCCTTTCTTCAGTCTGGTCGAGGCAAAAGCGCGGCGTTAAGTTCTGCCGCTCCAGAACACGCAATGCCTCCAGAATTTGGCAGAAAGGTTTGATTTAATTTATAATATATGTAATACTTTAACATTTACTTTACTCAGCCTGAAGAAATCGCCGCCGATCACTGGGAAGTGGTGAGATCTCGGGTGCATTTGGGCGTACTGATAGGTAGCGGTGCGTTTGGGCGCGTACACGCCGCCCAGCTGGACATGCCAGGCGGAGAAACTATTACCGTTGCAGCTAAAATGCTTTGTGGTAATTTTTTTAAACCTTCTTCAGCTTCATACTGTATACCAGAGACTGACATGGCGTAGCATCTGACTTAATAACTTCGACGGTTATCAGTACAATTCCCATTTGGGTAATGTTTTATTTCGCCCCGGACAAGATAAAGCTCGGCGTAAAGAGTTCGATCTTAATATTTAATTAATCATCGATTCAGTCTGTGTACATAAAACGTATTGGAATTTAGTTGTTTAGATATTCAACTACTACTTGAAGTCTAGGGCAAGTGATTTATTTTGTTAGCTCGAGTCTCAAGCGTCTTTTAAATGATTTATATTGGGAACTTTCGTAAAATATACACCATTTTAGTATTTTATGAAATGAAAATGTATATTTATGTTAATTGTTTTAATGTGCTAATTGCTAGCAGCGCTCCCGCATATTGGTAAATAAGTAGATAGTTTGGCAATGTAATATCCACTCTACATTTAGTAAAATACGTTTAAGATTATGATTAAGACTCAGAACTCACTGACTGACTCACTGGCTCAGAAGAAGCAGAGAACATTTTGAACACAGCCGTATCAAAATCTGACTGCAAACGCGACGGCCATGGGTTAGCCATTTTGTATGGCGGAATTAAACGCTGTATTTTTCTTACCAGATAATAACATACATATTTATGGATGAAAGATTTCCATTTGTTGTCGATACAGCGCCTTTTAAGCCAAATGTCTTGCTATAGAGAGAACGACATGAATGTACACGCTTAATGAATTTAGTGTTTACAATTAGCATTATATAAAGATGCCTAGGAAATGAAAGTTAGGCCAAGCTGGGTATTCCACTCGTGTCGTCCGTCAGACCGGTTAAACTGCCTTGTTCCGCTTTGGAAGGTGTATTTTTACTTGCCTCAACTATTAGGCCATTGTTTTAGTTTATGTAATGTAATAAAATTATAGTAGAACTGTTTGTATAATTAGAAGGTTTGATAGTAGGTCAATAGTTGGTTCTCGACGAAGATATTAACTTTTATAGGCATTTGCTATGCTTTGATAAAGTAAGAAATAATCATAAAATACTTGGATTTTCGTGCATTATTTGAAGTTTATATATTTTCTATATTCAAATTAGAGGACATTCGTGGCGCAGTATTCGCAGGTTGCGAGATCGATTACCACTGAAACTGGCAACCACCACTTCAACCATTTCCACCACTGGAAATGAAATATTCAATATTTTCCTGTCCTCGCTCTGGTAACGAGGCGAAGCGCAGCCTTGAGTTCGGCCACAAAGCACAAATTGCCTTCATAATACAGTGGAGAATAGAGAACACTAGGTTCTCCGGTTCCCTCTTAGAACTACAGGGTTCTTTCAGAAATTAGATAATTTAACATAGAACATAATTTGTAGCTTAGCTTCTAAATTATTTTACTACTAACTACTTTACTTTACTACTAACTTTATAGAATTTATTTATATAAGTTTTAATCTTCAATAATGCACGTAATTGGTATAAATTACAACAATAATAGCAATAATTATCAACTTTCACAAATACATTTACAGATTCAGCAACAGAGGAAGAAATGCAAGATTTCCTTCGCGAGATTGCTATGCTGAAGCACGTTGGGTCACACAAACATGTTATAAGACTCATAGCATGTTGTACCACCCGAACTCCTCTTATAGCGCTATTGGAACACGCCCCAAGGGGTGACCTCTTAACTTTACTTCGGTCGGCAAGAGGTAGGCGCAATATTGAAGTTCAGAAGAGCGAAGAATCTGAAAGAACTGCTAATGGACGACCTTCGGAAGCTGATAGTAAGTAGAAAGTATTTATTAATACCAAGTATTTATTAATACAAAGTATTTATTAATACCAATACCAATATATATTAATACCAAGAATGAGTTTAATCCTTTTCTTTTATTTTAGCCCTTTTTCAAAGTCCGATACATTTACTTGAGATGAATGTACAAAAAGACTTTCAGGACCTTTCGTTTTAAAATATATATTATCTTGTAAAAAGCATTATTAATGAATTTTCAGATTGTATAAATACGATATATGAACAAATATTATTTTAATGCCATTAATATCTCGATAGGTTTGATCATATTTTTTCAAGCAAGAAAATAAAGTGACATTATATTTTACTGAGTGAATAATTACATCAGTTCATTGAGTAGGTACATAAAATATACATTTGTATTGAAAATAAAATATTTAAATAAGTATAGGTACGTATTATATTTTCTAGCTATTGATATATGAGGCGCAGATGGTCTGTTGTTGTTTTAATTGTAGATGGGGGAACGAAGAGTACTTCTTTCCCCCATCTAGGAAAAGTCTCGTCATCGTCTTCGTCTCGTCATCTTTTCGCATTTTTAGAAGACAGAGATACAATGCCTCGATTGGGACAGAAAGTGAAGAACAGACATTAAGTTCTCTCTGCCTATCCCGCTATATGAGTCAAAAAATTTTATCATATTACCATTCCTGCGCCTGTAACTTAAAAATAGCAATGTTTTAAATAACATTACTAGTTAAATTATTTTAATAGGTGCCTATTTAATTTGATATTTATATCCAACTAAAAGCGCTATTTATCTATTATTTTGGAAATCATATCATAACTCATATTTTATTCAAAGTTATATAATTAAAACTTATTGCGTATACCTAAGTTGTTCTAAAAGAAATGTAAGTTGAAATTTGTTCTCAAGTTTATATTTACATTTTTCCAACTTTTTCTTTCTTCGTGTACCTATCGCGGTTTTATACAAATATTGCTTTATGTTTAACATTCCGAAATATATTGAACAAAGAATTTCTTATAATATAAGGTTAATTTAGATTTAAAAAATATATAAATATAACATTTTCAATAAGGTTACGACATCAGATATCCTAATTATTTTATGTATAAAAAAATTAAAACATAGATAAAACAATACATAAGAAAAGAAAAAGTGATGAAAGAAATGATTACAAAAATGGTCTCTTTTAATTTTCAGCGGAGTATACAAATCTAAGTGACTCTGATCCCCCTTTGTATGGAAATTTTGATGAGAAGACAAGCGACAGTTCAGGGCAACGCAGAACAAACGATCATTATGTGGCCGAACCAGCTCTACATTTGGACAGTTCGACGATGCGCGACTATGCCTTGCAAGTTGCCTTAGGAATGAGACATTTAGAAGATAGAGGGATAACACACAGGTATATATATTATAAAGTACTTAAATTACTTTTTTTTTGTATTTAAGTAGTGTTTTATTTTATATTATTTTTAGCTTTTCAGAGAAGGATAGGTAGAGGGAACCTAGTGTTAAGGTCCGCTCGTACGTCCTTCGTTTCTCACTATCTGTAAGTGGTGGAATTCAACGCACCTTGTCTTCTTACAATGGCGAGAAAATAAAAATAATTGTTCTAGGTACCCAAAAGAACGACGATTATGTTTCATTTAATCCCCACGTAGAGAAATTTATTATTTTCATTTCCATGCTCTGGTATGACAGTGCAGTTCTGAGTTTCCACGCAACCCCCAATGTCTCGAATTAGGGCAAGAAGAGATCGATTCTCTTTACGGTACGACTGTATACTGTAAAGTGTAAACTCTGCTACAGCAGGGCGGAAAAAAAAGGAAAAAAATATTAAGAAAATACATCGAAAAATATAATTGTTTTTAACACTTTTCATAAAACAATATTAATATTTAACCAACTTCGAACTGTGTTTTGCCTGCGGACTGCGCTTGCCGTCCTACAATTTAACTTGATTTGCTTAAGAAACAAACATGCTCGGAACTCGACGCAGTTAAATAAATTAATATTTACTTCCATGTTAAAAACATTAATAACAAAAGTTATACATATTTTTTATTACTTTACGCATTGTAAATAAATAAACGAGTGGAAAAGTAACAATTAATATTAAGCGCCTATAATAAATTGGAGCAATAAACCAATAAGTCAATTTGCTAAGATATAATACTTTGAATAGACCATGTTCGTTAATTAACAAACGTATAAATATTTTTTTGCGGCGGGCGTCCTACATAATATAATAAAGGAATAAGAGGTCGAATAATCTTTAAAGAGACTCATCAAAAAAAACTCCCGAGCTATTTAGCTTGTTAAGAGTCGCCTAGCAACGGTTGCTTAGCAACCAGATTCATGGTATAAATCCGTAAACCTCCTTACAAGCCTTATCGCATCACATAGAAAAGAGAACCTTAACGTATAGGTTTAAGTATTAAAATCGAACGCATGTGCTTAAAATAATTGAAGGCAAAAACTTGGTACCATATTATTTAACATGAATAATGTGATAATAATGGATCTCTCAATTTGGTTAACGTAAACTTCTAACTTCGAAGTGACCTATATATTTGAGATTAACTTGGTAATTTTTATTATATTATTACTTTTTGTAATTGCACTAGCATTATGCCATAGGTTTGTCTGTGGCTAGAAGAATTTCTTTTTTTATAACTTTATTTTAAAACACTGAAAAATATAATAGTGACACTGTTTAAAATTAAAGCTTGCAGTTGCAGCTTAAAAATATATAAACATTATAGATGTAGGATATAAATAATATTCTATTCAATAAGTATATTTACTGGATAACATATGTATTTAAAAAATCGCTTACTAACTGAGTGTCAATTCTAAATTTTTAAACTAAAAAACGGAAATAAATGAGTATATTTCTTATATTTCTTAGATCACGTAAACAACGCGGATATATTTATTAGCTTATGCATAAATAATATCTATATGAGTACAACAAAACAAACCTATTTCCTTTCAAAATCATATGTGTTTACTACAATATGGTCATCTTGATTTCGAACATTAAACTTCTGTAGGAATGAAATAATGTTATTCTACATTATGGTTATTTATCATTGTCGCCAAACTCTATATAAATATATATTAAAAGATTTTATTTAATTTGCAATATATGTATGTGGGTTCGGGTGAAATCTTTGAGCTCAATTTTGAAGTAGATATCTTCAACCGATTGCGCTGAAATTTTGTATACACGTTTAGCTTGAATGACAATGCACCATAAAATATGTGACGTCATTCTAAATGTAATATGGCGAACCATGCAAGATGGCGGAATAGTTAAATTTCATGAACTTCTATAATATGGATATCATGTGAAAGGACTTTATGGGAGCAATTTGGGAAATAATGTGACGTCATTCTAAATCCAATATGGCGGACCATCTAAGATAGCCGAATAGTTATTTTTAGTTTACTTCTACAATATGGATATCTATTGAAAGAGCTCGTTGAGAGTAACTCAAAAATTGTGACGTTTTTCTTAATCCAATATGGCGGAACATCTAAGATGGCGGAATAGTTATTATTTATGCACATCTGCAACACGGGTATCGAATGAAAGGGCTTGCCGAGAATAATAAGAAAAATAATGTGACATCTAGTGTGAGAAACCTAGCCAGTGGTAACTAAAAAGTAAAAAATAAATTATAAGCAAAAAATCATTTTTAGAAAAAGTCGCGTTAATCAGTATTTAATTAAATTGAAACTTTAAAAATTTAAACTTAGCAGATTTATCATATATTTAGATTCATATATTTCTTCATATAATAACATATTTTCCCAAATTATTAATAAATATACTATACCTTAAACTACATGGTAATAGGCAATTAAGGCGCAGTGGAAAATCATCTGACTGTAAATGGGTCCGGGTACAGTCCCCACTCGGGGAAATTTATTATTTTCTTTTCTACATTCTGGCAAGGCACTCTGGCTTTACTTTTTTCTAACTTCCTCGGCTATTTTTACTATTTATTTAATAATAGTAAATATTTAAGAACTACATTAATCGAAGGCATTTTTATATTATAGAGACCTGGCAGCTAGAAATATCCTAGTAGATGGAGCTGGCGTGTTAAAGGTTGCTGACTTCGGCCTATCCAGATCCGGTGTATACGTCCACACTCGGTCTAGACCAGTGCCGCTACGGTGGCTGGCTCCAGAAGCTATATATAGTTCGAAATACTGGAGTGCTAGCGATGTTTGGGCATTCGCCGTTCTTCTGTGGGAGATAGCTACGCTAGGTAGGTATTTTAGTTAATAAAAAAATCTTATTATCCGTTCTAAAATTTCATAGATAAAATTATGTTTTGCAAAATTTGAACCTGCATCCAAATTTGCTATACTTAAATGTAGTTAACTCTGTATACGCTTTAGTTGTTGTGTTATTTGTGGATGGAATATCATACTTGTTGTTTTTATCATAAGAATCCAAATTCTAAACTGACATAAGTAATAAACAGGATTATTCAATGGAGAAAGAATTATCTTAATACTAGGTTGTTTGTTAGTTAGGTTTGTCTATTACTACTATTTGCGTAAAGCTAAACCAAAATGTTTAAATAACCCTTAAAAGAATAAATGTGTTAAGCCCCAATAAGTCATAATTTTTATATAAATATTTGACAAAATAAAGTACTGATATAAACACACACCACACACCACATAATGAAATACTCCTGCTTTCTTTTAATAGCAATTGCGCTAGTTGTTTACTTTGATAATTTATCTTTCATATCGATATTACCGATTTTTTAGTTCAGGGAATTTTCTAGGCGTAATTGGGACAGTTTAACTATACTTTTCATGTGTCTTCTTTTTATGTTACTGAATATAAATGTTTATGTGTCAAATGTATGAAAAATATAGTGACTAGTTTCTTTTTTTTCAGCTTCACGCAGTATTCCACTCTGAGCAGGGTAGGCAGAGGAAGCTTAGTGTTAAGACACTTCGCTCCCCACTTTCCGCCGAATTCTGGAGGCATTGCATATTGAGTGGCGGAATTCAACGCCACATGCCCCTGCAACACAACAGGCCTCTGAAAAGCTTCTTCTGCGTACTAAATTTCTAATTAAATTTCTTTTTTTCAATTTCAGGTGGCTTCCCCTACGCAGAACTAAGTAATCAAGAAGTACCACAATATTTAACTGATGGTGGAAGGCTGCCAAAACCAGCGCGCGCTTCCATCAGCCTCTACCAACTTATGACAGAATGTTGGTCAGATGACCCCCACGACAGGCCAACATTTGCCCAAATAGTGGACAAACTGACTGTCCAACAACAACTATACGTGGATCTCGACTGCGTCTTTCCCCCTATAGAAGATAATTGCACTAGCTCTAGTGACTACGACTTTACTAAATTTAACGGTGTACACAATGACCGATGACCTATTCAAAGACTGAATATTTTTATTGTTGTTATTATTCCCATTGCTTTATACATTAAATGTATGTAAATTAAAGGGTCTTTTTTTGTCTCTACTTCTTAAATAGTGAAAAAATTGAAAAAAAAATAATACAAAATATATATTACTTCAATATTATCGGCTACAGCACTAAGCTCTTCATAAATCTATCAAATACCGTGACCATAACACATTAAACTGTTACAAGTCTAAGATATTTTATTACAAGATTTATATTGTTAATCTACGCTCAATTTCACAATTGCAAGTACTAGAAAGTTATGCATTAACAACAGAGAACGAATTACAGTAGAAAATTAAAAAGAAAATAAATAAAATCCTCTTGATGTTTGAAATACAATGCATTTAATAAAAGTGAAAATGACAATCGCTTTAAAACAAATCAGGTAAAATTGCAAAATTTCTTGCTGTGGCAACTTTAGCTAATAATAAAGATACTATAACCGCTTTACTTTTCATTTCAGAATTTCATAAATGTTATTTATTCACGAAAACATTTGAAATGTGTTGTAGAGTACACAGATCAGTTTTCATACTTCTGTTCATATTAGATATATCATTAGGCGCAAAATGGCCAGAACCAGAAAACGACACGCTTATATTCATAGCGAATCCGGTCGAAGCCGACATGCCCGGCCACTGGATGCCATTAAGTATAGTTAAGGTAATTTTAGGAGGAAGTACCACTCAAGTAAAGAGGCTAGTTCAGACTGTATCGATAGCCTATCCATCTACTACGGCAACAACGACCACAGAAGCACCTACTACTACTACAACTACTACTACAGAAAAGCCGCTAATATCAACTACAGCTCCGCCTAAGAAAATCGACCCAACTACGACAACGACGGAAGCGACGACGACCACAGAGAAAGTTACTACGAAACCTCCAAGTCCAGTACAAGCTCCGACTACAACTACAAAAGCTACAACAACAACAACAACACCTACTACTACAACAACAGAAGCTACAACAACAACAACACCTACTACTACAACAACGCCTACTACTACAACAACGCCTACTACTACAACAACACCTACTACTACAACAACAACAACAACTACTACTACTACTCCCAAGCCCACAACAACTAAACCCCCCAAAACTAAACCAAATAGACCGGTGAGAGGAACAGCGGCAACTGATAATCACGAAAATACTAATACGTAGTTAATAAATCGAAATATTATATTATATTGTAATTTTTTTTTATGTTTTCATATAGATGTAGCCCACAGGTGGGGGAGCTGTGTGTATTTTTCTGTGTAGATTTTTGACTACGACTAATTTGTAATCGTTCAAAATGTCAGATTCTAAAAAGTAATTAAAAAGTAAACGGAAATCGTTGAACACACAATCTTAATACCATTAAGATTGTCAGATTTGTAAAGTCATGTCAATAACATATTTTTATACCCTTTCTTATGAAAACGGGAAATAAAGCAGTACTTAGTCAGTAATAGGAAATTTAAAAATAGTAGAATCACATATTCCACAAGAGCGCAACTGTCAACAAAGATATTATACATAGAAGAAAATGTGCAAAAACAAAAGTTTTTACGTAAATTTCAAATTGAAAATCTCAATTCCCAAGACCCTTTAAAATTCCCTTGCAAATTTCTCTATACTAAAGAAAAAGAACAAACGAAATCAAAATAAATAAGCAATTTTAAAACAACCATCTCACGGGTCCATCATTATACACGAAATTAACTTCGGCCCGACTGCCTGGGACCGCCTGGGACCGGCTCGGCATACTTTTATATAACTTTTTTGTTTTATTTCAAGTGTGTTGAGGTTGTTTGTTTAAGAAATATTTTAATAAAATAAAATGAATTAGTATTTCATTTCGTGTCTAACATTGTAAGTTGTGTTTTTTATTTATTTATATGTCATAGCGCAAAGGAGGCACTCGTGGCGCATCGGCACAACACGTGTAGCGGTTCTGGGTTCGATCTCACTCGAGGCAATTAATTATTTGATATTTTTATTTCCTTGCTATGGTAACAAGATAAGGTATTGCTATGGTAACAAGACAACACGCGGCTTTGAGTTCCGCTACTCAACGCACTGGGTTTAGTCATCCCCATTATACAACATGCTGGTGTGGGTGCAAACCTCTCCCCTTGTATTAAAAATGTAGGTTACTTCTCTACCTAAACAGTCGGTAGTCGGTCAACAACCTATTTAAGGAACTATCTACAAAACCTTCGCCTTAGCCTTCCATATAGTTTTTTTTCTGTGGATAAATACAAAAGCTATATAAATGATAACTTCTACTTCTACCACTCCCCAAAAGAAATCATAAAATTTGTCCCAAGAAAATATGTAGATAATGGAACTTTATGACCAGAACAAAAACACATTTGTTTAAAACACTTCAAAAACAAAACAACATGTCTAGACATGCACTTAAGACAAGAGCGAGTAAGTTATCTTTGGTATAAACGTGTAACAGACAGCGCCACCCATAAAACATAAATCCTGGCCTAAATGGCTATTGTTTACCGGCCAACCCTTATCGCCGATCTGATAAGGCTTCCCTTTTGTCTATTTTACTTGAAAATTATTATATAATAGCTATTAAACGCTTTTTCACAAGTATTATAGCAATGGCAAAATCAAGCGTGTGGTTGTAAACGCGACGCTTGTGGGTTTGATTCCCATTTGGGGAATGAATACTTATTTAATAATATTTTCATTTACTCGCTCTGGTAACAAAGAAAAGCGCGGCATTAAGTTCCGCCACTCAACATACAATGCCTCGAAATTTCGGCGGGAAGTGACTAACGGAGTGACTTAATACTTGATCTCTATACCCACCCTGCTATATGCGGAATACAGAGTGAAGCTGAATAATTATAGCAATATTACTTGCTAAAAATGTTTTCAAAACGTTTTTATATGAACTTCGTCTCTCCCTTTCTGGGTGTCCATTTAATGACTACGCCACGGGTCGACGGCAAAGTTGCCACTGGTAAAAAGATATTCTGCGCACTCTTTAAACTCAACCGAATCCGGGAAAACAAAAAGCTAAAACGGAATGACTTGTCATTAGCCCCTCTCTCTGTGAGTTCCTCAATATACGAGAGATACCGACGAATAAAAATAAATACAATTCAGTTATTTTCATTATGGCGTTTCAAGTTCAACACAAAATTATGTATTTCTCTGGTGTCACTTTGTATGGAGAACATATTGATCGGTAGAAAGAGACCAAATTCCCCAATAATAGATTTAATGTTAATAAGTCAACAAGTAGCAGATAAAAAAAATCATATTTAACATAATAATTTAAAAAAGAGTAGAAAATAGATAGTGAAATTTGTGACATAGCCGAGTATGCCTAGTAATCTATTGCCAATATTTTTATATTATATTTATATAAATACCTATTCACTAAAATGGCAATTTAAAACCATTTATTGTGCATAATGCATAAAAACAGATGAATATTCAAAATAAACACTACTTTTTTAAACACAAATATATTCAACTGCAATTTAAGACCACACACAGAATCCACAAAATTTCTCCCGCATATCTAATTAAGTACAAAATTGGAATTTTAACATTCTTTTGTTTTTCCTAAATTCAACAATAGAGGTTTGAGTAGTTTATGTGAAAAGCAAAAACTGGCGAATCTCTTACCTGTATTGTTAAAATTTAAATTCTTCTCAAGAAATAGTTAGCTTAAGTGAGTCATGATACAGTTAGCGGACAAATTAGAACTAGAAGACAATATTTTTGGCGCCACTCTTTAGTTTATGATTTATGATGTTAAGTATTGTTTAAGTAAAATACCGACGACACCGCCAAATTGGCGACGAGCGAGCATTTTTCCTTTTATATACATTTTAATTGTTTTAAAACCAATAAGTTTTTATAACAAAACTAGTGGGCCCGGACGCGGCTACGCCCGCTTGAACTATACAATTATTTATTAAATATATTTGTGAAATTATCTTCGGTTTTCAATAGAATTTGTAAGAAAATATAAGCCTAAATAAATAAAATAAGTTAAAACAGTGGAGATTTATTATTAGATAAAATATGAGAGTAACCGAAATGAACAAACAAAAGAAGTAAAAGTAACTAAAGGAAATTCTTAATATTAGAAAAAGTACCTAAAGTTTGCCGTGCGCGCGTACTAAACATTTTTCTATATTAAATAATTAATAATTTTTGCGAACAATATTAAATAAAATCCCAAATGATTAAAATTACGATATTTTAAGTGTATAACATCGGTATAGATAACCGAACTGAGATAAATTAATAAGTAGTAGTAGTAATAAGCAGCAAATAATTAAATAAAAATTAACAGTAATTCGAAAATATATAAAAATTTACAAAACCATCAAAGTCATCTGCCCGTTCGCGTCGGTCATACTATACCTACCACTCGTAGGCTAGGTCATTCCGAATCACTGACATCTCCTTAATTATTTATTAAATTGTTATACAGTAAACCATCTTACGTATAATTTCCATCTAGATGAAATGCTAAAAGTGACTATTATATTTATTTTCATAAGGATGAATATCAAATTATAGAAATCATCTAATTTTTGTTAATGTATACAAATCTATATCTATAGTATATATCAACGCGGACTTTTTTAAACAATATTTAAGGGACAATATTTTTGGAGAATATTGTTTTTGTGTCTCATAAGGTTGAGTCGGCGCGCGCCATGTATGCGTTAAGCAAACTTATTTTGGGTGACGTTTTCTAACAACAAACTTTGCAAATCGTTGCTTAGCAACGGCGGTTGTTATAAACATGGCGGAATAAATTGCATGTCAAATTAATAAGTATTTTAATATATTGGTATATATCGAAAATATTACAAATATGAGAAAAAAAAGTATCCTATGTTCATCCCGAGACCCTCAAGTATCTCTATATGAGTATTTTATCACAATTAAATTAGCGGTTTGGCCCTGATTGCGTAAAAGACAGACAGACAGACAGAGTTACTTTCGAATTTATAATATAGGTGTGGATATATACTTCTATACTAATATTATAAAGCCGAAGCTTAGTTGAGCGCGCTTATCTCGGCAACTACTCGTAAGAATTAAAATTTTGTTGGATAGTTCACTTATTAGGTTACCCTATGTACTTGCGGTCAGAGTTAATTATCATATCTCTTAATTTTCATATTTTGTGTAAGGAAATACAAAATCAGCTTCACGTTGTATCCCCTACACAGCAGGGTAGGCAGAGGGAACCTAGTGATAAGACACTCCCCACTTTCTATCAAATTCTGGAGGCATTGCGTGTTGAGTGGCAGAATTCAACGCCGCGCTTTTGTCTCGACACCAGAGCGAAGAAATGAACATATAAACGTAAATAAATAAGAAATTAAATTATTAATAAATAATAATTCATTCCCTCGAGTGAGGATCGAACCCACACCCTTGCGTCACGCCGGCCTCAAACAAACGACCAAAAAGTTTTTAAAATTTCCCTCTACTTATTACATACAGATTATACTTCAATAAAGAATGTAAACTAGCAATTAACAGAGAAATAAATGAAGAGTTCCACATCGATTTAGCTCACGATCAGCTCTCCCAAGAAACTGATCAACTTAATGAAAGCAATCGGTAACCAATTAACAAAAACCCCACTGACTTTGAAGAATGCAATAAATCCTACCGTTTACGTATTCTGTATGTGTTCTGACCGAGAAGGAGTCATTAAACGTTATTATGATGCAGACAGATGGACGACCATGGTTTGGAAATTAATTTTAGGAAAATGTTTTTTAGGTAGCGATTTTATAAAATAAAATTTATCAGACTCTTGGTAGCCAAAGGGCGCGGGTTCACATCCCGCGGCGTTAAAAATTATACGGTTCTTTTAATAAGTAAAAATTAGCATATAAGTTAATAACAATAATATTCTAAGGTAGACTTATTTCGCTCTTGTTCTATCTAAGTGCTGGACAATGTACGCAGTACCTTGAAGAGGAAGCGATTTTATTAGAAAATAAAAATATACATTTTACGGGCTAACTCTAACTCATATCACGACTGAAATTTAAGGAATATTATATCTTTAAGTAACAAATGTATTTACTATGGAGTGTAATGGAAAATTGAATATTACTTAAAAATGATATGTAAACATAGTATTATTATTAAAAGCTAGCAAAAATATACCAACCTCTTGTCACCCTACGACGCTATGGTCCAGAGTCCAGACGCTTACCCCTAACAAAGGTTTCGTGCGACGAATGCCTTTGTTTTTTACCCCCCCGCCCCGTTGCACTCCATGGCATCGTATCGGCTCGCTTTCCAAATCGATTGTTTGCTTTTTATTAAACTTTAGCTCGATACTTTTAAATACTATCTCTGAATTTTAACCATATAAAGCAATTGTTTATAATTTATTTATTTAATACGCCTCATTAATTTGTTTTTGTTTTGTTCTGTCAATTAGACAGATAATCTTTTTTTTTAAATAGTAACATGTCTTGGCATTAAATAAACATACCTACTCATAAGAATCTGTAACTATCTTTATCTTTTTCATTTTAATCCTCTCTGACCTTTGTCTTTTATAATCTATATTACAGTACTAATACCCAGTTTTTCAGATCAAATGCTATTTTTTAATTCCTAGTACGTATATAAAAATAAGAATTGGAGCGATCATTATTTATTATTTTTATAATTTTACTTCCCGCCAATAATTATATAAGTATCTAGTATTTAAATAAATTTGAAGTGCATTGTTACAAATAAATATTCAACTATTTGCTTATTTATTTAACCACAGCAAAGTAATTAGTTTTAAAAAGCTTTATCGTCATTCTATACAGCCGTTAACAAGAAACGGACTTCAGATAATAGATGTACAATAATAAGAATGAATCTGTGGTGGCCAAAGCACTCTACTTTTATCGATGTTTTTTTTAGGGAGTAGTGACCTTTTATATATCGATATTATTAATTGTAATGATTTGTAATTATGATGTGTAGTGTAACTGTTTATTCCATAAAAGAATTACATTAGCAGAAGAAATATATGTTGTATTTTACACAGTGATAAAATACAGTGGCTTTTATGACTAAATTTGATGTTAATATGCAAGAATACAAAAAAAGTATAGACTGTATTATTTCATCGTTCTTTTTGAGAAAATTAAAAAAAACATCAAGTATGACACAAAAACATACCATACAAATAAAAACATATATGCTGCTTGCATAAATTTTAATTATAAACAATCAACAAATAATAAATTGCGATATTCTTTTATCGACATTAGTCATTATCGATACGGTAATCAACTAGAAGCGCCAACACAAACAAAAAAATCAACAAAAAGAATGCACCTCAAAATGCCTGGCGCTTCACCAATTTTTAATTCTATTCACCAACTAAGGCAATATAAATACAACTTTATTACACAAGATACAAAGCTTAAAATACAAAAAACGTATACTACGTTTCATTATAGCATTACCTAGGCCGTTTTTAGTGATGTATGTTAAAGATTACATTTAGATAAATTTCTTATTTAAGATAAATACATTTAAATATATATATTTTTTAATACGGTAAGATATATCAATTATTTTTAAATGATTATGAAGGTAACTGTTTCTTTTTATATTTTTAATACGTTCATCTTTTTATACATACATGATTAACATTTAAAACCTGAAATAAATTCTGCTGTTTTAAGACAAATTCTATGCTTGAACTATAATGTATTAAAAAACAATACTCAACACAATATTTATTAGAAATCGTTATATCAAAAAAATAAAACTTATTAACAAAAGTTAAAAAATATGTATATTTTATAGATATAATATATTTTTATTTTTACAAAAGCTCATCGAGTATCAACAAACAACCCTAAGCTCTTGCAATTCCGTTTCACTCTTCACGCATGCTACCTATCTCTCTCGCACACGCGTGACGCATCGTATGGCGCACGCGGCAGTGTCCGCCATTAATATTTTAGTTGTCTTCCAACCACGTTGAGCAATGGATGTATTTCACATTTCCTAAATACAATGCACGCGTGCTTACAAATATAAAAACAATATTGAATTTATATCACCGGTGGATTGTTAGTGACCGTGATGGAACTGTGATAGAGTGATAGTGAAACTGTTGTGTTATTATAGTGGCGAATAGATTTTAATTTACGATGGCCGTGGTTAATTTTAGCGTATGTTTAGTTCTCGTTCTGTACCAGCTCTCGACTGTTTTCAGTGATGAAGCATCCTCAGAATCGTCAGATCTTGGATTTATTGGTAAGAATTTATGGATATGTTACTTAAAAATTTCAAGTGCTTAAAAGAAATTATACCAGTATTATTTAATTTATTGTTAATTCTTTTAAGAACTCAAAGTTTTAAATAATATTATTTCGTTTATTGTTTAGTATTAAGCATTTTACATGACAATAGCGACGACTTCATTAGAATATTCATGAAATTGTTTCAAAAAGCGCGGTTAAGGTCAATGGTACTAACAGGGAACATATATTATTATGTTATTTATTGAAACTATGATATATACTAGTTTCGGCTCCGCTTTCTCAAAGTAATTACTTTCAGAAACATAGATACATGTCTGTTAAAAAATATCTATTATATCAACTTAAGTTTTAAGTAACTGTTATTCGGCTTAGCTATTAACCATTTTAGCCTAATTAAGCAACGAATATTTAAAAACACGTATAAAGATTAAATTTATTGTATTAATAGGACGCTTACTTTTTTATTATAAAGATAAATTCTATCAATTTACATTTATAACATAAATAACATGAACCTACAAAAAAAAACTTTTACCTTCAAAACCATAATGTGATTAAATAAACTATGGAAATATGTAAATCAATGGTAAAAAATACACATTACAGATAACATAAATGGTAGCCAGACTGTCATTAGAATACATTACCAATTATATTCGTCTAAAATTACATAAAAAAGAAGTTATAACATTTATAAGAAACACGATTATTTTGATAAGCCGTTCGCGGAGCGTGTAAAAAGCTGTGAGGTCGCACCTTATCACTGGAGGTCACCCGAATCTGGTCTTTGCTTAATCAACTTTTATTACTTTATTTTGTTTAAAGTTGACTTTTGATTTCTTATAATTGTGATATTTAAAGTATTATTATTGCTTAAATAAATGATTGGTTGGTAGTTTAAAATTATTTAATTTGTATGGACAAGATTAATAGTTTGATTCTTCTTTATAGTAATAATGCCATAAAAATATTTTGGTAGTTACGCTTTACTTATAGATTTTTACATCTTTCTAAATATGATAATCAAATGTATGCAATTTTAAAATACTTTAGTTTTATCATATTTCGCATTCTTGTGATTATCAACAGTAAGTTGATTTTTTTTATTTTCTTTAAAGTATTTAACACTGCGCTTTCTTAAAACTACTTAGGTGATCAAGGTAATGTATCAGCTTGACGCTTATATACTCGTTTTAGCTTATCAAATTTATATTATATAATACAGGCCATTTTATGTTAAATCTATTAACAATAATTAATATTTAAACGGGTTTGACAAAAAGATATATAGTTTTCATTATAAACTGGTATTAGGCGTATTTGCTTACAAAATACCTATGTATTGAAAAGCAGTTACTTAAATTACATAAAAGAAAATTTAAAAAAAATTATGTTAATTCATATTAATTCTTAGTAAAATAAGTACAGCCACGTTTTCTCCTTAACAAATGCCTACCTATATCTGCCCACCTTCTACGAAATTATTTACGAATGCAAAATCAACTCTAGTATTGATCGATGTAATGACGTATTACAATCGATAATGTATCGAAGCGATCTGATAAGAAGCAGACTTGGCGCCTTGCCGTCACTATCACCTTTTACATCAAAATTTAATTTCTAAGGGAAAGCGATATTTTGAACCAAAAGAAAGTTTATTTCGTTGATTGTAGGCATTTTATATTAAATTTGTTAATATAATATCAAAAACAGATTACAGTAAAAAATAGGATTGCATGTTATTCTTGAGTGATAAAATTAATTGAGGCCAGTCGTAGCGCAGGCACACAAGCGTGTGATTCGTAACCCAACAGGTTGTGAGTTCGATTCCCACTCGAGGAAATTAAATATTTAATATTTTCATTTCTTCGTTCTGGTATAGGCAAAGCGTGCCATTAAGTTCCACTGCTCAACACTTAATGCGTCCAGAATTTGGCAGAAAGTAGCAGCGGAGTGTCTTAACAAGTGGTATACAGCAAAAGCAGAGACAAATTAAAATCTATCAATTTAAGAGTTTCGAATTATAAGCCATGTCTTCTTGTGGCCCAGCGATATTTTAGATCGCCTGGAATAGAACCAACTATATAAACGTTTATGAGTAAGATAAACAAGTGACACAAAAAAATACTTTAATTTGGCTAATGCCTTTTAGTAAAATAAATTAATTAGCCATTTAAAAAGCAACTGCCAAGGAAAGCCTTTAATGACATTAGATTGTTTCGTCTCATTAAGTAATGAAATGGTGATAAGATTATTTCAAGTCATTCACCTTTATACAATGATTTATAATTCGTATACATAATTAATATATATTTACCAATTTATATACATAATAAAAAAAATGGTATGTAGTTAAAAAAATCGTTTCTATAAAATTTTGTATTTAAATGAATGCTAAATAGAAGAAATTCTCCTGCCATGGATTGCCAATCTCATCCCAGCCTCCCAAAAGGAACAAACAAGAGCACAATACAAAAAAACAACCCAAAATCTCTATTACCATTGAATAAGGCAGGGAAATAACTTAAACAAAGTATAGCTAGCTTGCCATATCAAACAAAATTAGCCCCTATTTTTGAGGATTAAAGTGCATTGTTATTAATTGTTTTTTTAGTTTTAACTTAAATACCATGTGGGCGACACGCGCCGGGAGTCGGGCGCCAGTGACGTCATGGGATTCCTACAATGAATTACCCATTCCTTAAATAATGTTGAAGAGGGAATCCATGATTTGTCAAATTATTATAAAAAAAATAATAAAATAGCTAATTAAACTATTTTATTTAATTAATCGAACCCACTGCCCAGACGGTCTCAAAGAACAAAAAAAACATTACTATCTTAATAATAGTTATCGTGCATATAAATAAATATAATATTGCAACTAAAATGTTCATTCCAGAAATTTTCAGTAAACGGCATATAATAAATCATTGGAGAACATACGCGATACGCGTTCACGCAAATTAAGCTGTTGAAGATTTATTAAACCGATGCCACCACCAGCTTATACAATTAATATTTATTTAAGAAGTAATATTTTATTATAATAGTTAGAATAGTTTTAAAAGTAGGTTATTTATTGCGGACACTGGAAATATACTTTGCGGGAACGAGTTTTGTTTGATTATTTGATATAGTCGTCTTTACTGTTAATAGTTTATTTTGTTTAGTTTCTTTCTCTCGAATATAATAGGATAAGTGTTTTTTTTTAAAATTTTAACAGCTACATCCACGGGCGCATAGGTGCCCGTGCCTTTTTTTATTTTATGAAAGTTTTTTTTTTTTTAATGTGGCGTACTTAATTTTGGGACAATTTAAACTGTACTTATTTATATCTAGAGCTTATACTAGAGGGGTTGGATGAGACCCCTACCGACATTTTTTTGTTTAATTATATTATTAACATTTATAACTTATTTAAGATATATAATTATAGTAATAATGAATAGGATAAGTGTTAGGAAAGCTCTATTTATTCTTGCATTAAATGATGAGAGAAATGTAGGTTTTTTTTAATCTATTTTTTTGCTTCACGCATATAGCAGGGTTGGTAGAGAGAACCTTGTGTTAAAACAATACACGCATTGCATTTTTTTTTAAGCAATTGCGTGTAAATAGACAGAACTCAACGCCACCCTATGTCTTGTTAGCAAAGCGAGAAAATGACTATAATTTTTATTAATATTAACATTGGTCCGTGTGATACTCGAACACACTACTATTATATGAAATGTAAAATACCATCCACTATACCACGATGGCTTCAAAGTAAAAGTATTATTTATGCAAATTTCCATAACTATTATTATTATTATTATTATCATCAGCAAATGACGAAACAGTCCTGCCACAAAAAGATTCCACACAATGCACTACTAACGGTCCGCGCTGATGCGTCAACGCAGGCGTCTCCTTTCACCTAACAATGATAATATTGAACTAACTATATTTGGCATATATACTGTGAATTCATGACAAAAGTAGTTGCAGGCTTAACTTTATATTACGTGGCATTATTTATTTATATTTGCGTTTTTTACGTAGATTATGTGATTCGCTCGTGGCTTTCCTTTTGTACCTGTGCTCAATTTTCTGATTTAAAAAATCCTCTGATAGATAAATTTGGATTGTTTAATATTAATTTTGTATATTAAATTAGTAAATGTTAATTTATCTGTAAAAATTTCGATTCATACACGTGCATTCCGGCTTCGCCTGCGTGGTCAAATAAAAATAATGAAGAGTTGCATATAACGCAGTCCACATTCTACGTCCCCGAGATACTTTCGTAGATCAGTTAGGCTTCCTAGCCAAGGACTATCCAAAAAAAATCTTAAAAATTTAACCAGTAGTTCCTTATGATAGAGGCGCTGATCCAAAAACTTAAGGAAGGCGTTCTGCATAAGCCAGACCAAATCTAATAGGCGAAGGTGTTCTATATTACATGTATAAAGTAATTATATAAAAGACAATTATATATGTAATATACTATAATTATCTATGTTAAATAAGTTATAAATGTTAATAATATAATTTAAAAAAAAAAAAAACTCGGTAGGGGTTTCATCCAACCCCTCTAGTATAAGCTCTAGATATAAGTACAGTTTAAATTGTCCCAAAATTAAGTACGCCACATTAATAAAAAAAAAAACTTTCATAAAATAAAAAAAGGCACGGGCAACTATGCGCCCGTGGATGTAGCTGTTAAAATTAAAAAAAAAAAAAAAAGTTCCTTAAATTAGCGTATTCGTAAACACACTAAACAAACAAACTCTTCTGCTCTATAATATTTATATGACTAGATAAAGCAAATATTATAATAATACCTACCTAATAATATTAAGCAATAAATAAATTTTGTATTATGCTAAACAGCTAGAGATAGTGTTAAATTACAAATAAAAATAGCAAACCTCAATTCAATTCAACAAAACAAGTAAGTGCAAACTACTTAAAATGCAGGAATTTAAAAACTTATTTATGAGCACTTAACTCTTTATTTATCTAGATTCTGGATTAAGTAGACTGACCAGTTCATCACACTTTTGACTTGCTGCTTTCAAGACAATGTATTTAAGAAATCAAATATTAATTTTATTTATTTAAAGAATCTCTATATTTTAAATACTCCATTTATGCCAGAAGTTTTGTCCGTTTGTTTTAAGGTAGGCAGAGGTAGCCTAGTGTAGAGACGTTGTTCTCCGCTTTCCGTCTAGATTTTAAGAAGTCGCGTGTTCCATGGCGGCGTTAAGCGCAGTGAATATTCGATTCGATGGAACCCTACATCCATTGCGCTCACAGTCAGTGCGCCGCCGCGCTGCACCACTATGGGCTTCGCCATAAAATCCTTAACAAAAACATGAATTCGTTAACAAAATAATGAATTTTACTTCATTATTCAAGCAGTTTTCTTTCAGAGAGCGAAATAATCAACTCTAGTCCAGTAGAAAGTTGATATAGCCTAGCTAAACAATAATGTGAAGCTTGTTATAGCACATTGTTATATCAGTTTTCTTTCCCCTCATTAATCGTATCTAGTCTATATTATAGACGGTACATGTATAATGCTTATCAGTAAAGCAGAATAAAAAAATCTACTTTTCTCTTTGTTTTCTTTCTTTATAATATTTTATTGACAAATGCATACACATTTGATACGCTGGAAGAAATGAAGAATATAAAAAAATATCAAAACTGCTTCCATTTTATATCGAATTCAATTATTGTATTCTAAATGACAGTCGCTAATATCATTTTTTTAATATCAGAAAAGAAATACCTATAAATATTTATTAGACATTTAAGTTATTTTTAATTTGAAATGTATTTCACGTTATTTGGACACAAAATTAAGCTTACAAGTACTTACTGCGTATAGCCACTTGTCTGGTGCACTGCTGACGTGTATTGTTTTTCCTAATTTGTCATATATATAATATAATCAGATAACTATGAGATAAAACTATAAATTATATCATTTGAGTCGTACGATAAAAAGCAGTAAACTTAGATAAGAGAAAGTTGTAGCTTTCGCGGAATCCAAATACATATCGCGTGATAACTATATATGTAAGTTATAAGCCTTTAAACGATATGGTTGTGTGATCGGTTCCAAATTGTAGGAATAAATGACTTTCATTTCCTTGGTCTATGTTGCACACAGCGCGCGGCGTTTAGTTCCATATATACACCGAGGAGCTAAGGAAACTCTTTTTTTATACTGGTGTATATATTTGTATGAAATCTTTTTAATAATCATTCTTTGGAAATGTTAATATTAAGCAAAGTTCGGGTAAATTTTATTAGATCTAAAAAAGTATATTGCCTTTAAAAGAAAAAGTAAGTGTGTATTTAAGCTATGCTCTTGATATCAATATAAAAGGTAGTGATGTATCACAACCTCCCCTCTGTTCGCGTCGCCAAGTAAATAAGCTATAAAAAAATAAAACTAATCATGATGAATTAAACAAAACGCCGATTCGTCACCCCTAATTTTGGGAACCACTAAAGTGGTCTTAACTCATTGAAGGGGGAAACTTAACGGTTGTCTGGCGCCAAATTACTAGACCTGGCGCCAAAAATCCTCTGCAATGTCCTGCATTTAGTTAATTCCCACCCTTAATACGTTTAATTTAAAGGTTATTTTTCATTAAATGGAGCGAGGAATGGGAATTCGGAGGGATAATTGTTCGGCGTCGTAATGTCGATGCATTTGTAGAGGGTGAATGGTTGTACACCTGCTTTTGACATATGCGATAATTGCGCGGCCAAATGCGAAGGTTATTAATGTGCGTTTAACACGATTTGCCTTTTGCTCTTTATGTCAGTGTAAAAAAACTAATTAGTGATTAAAATTGAACATGTAAGTACATAGTTTAACTGTAATAATATTGCCCTTTAAAACAGGTCATTTAAATAAAAAATAATTCTTTAAAAAAGTAATAAACGTACTTACTAATGAATTATCACATTCAAAATATAAAACATTATCGTTTAACATTATCTAAATTAAACACTTACCATATATTTATTGCCAATTAAAAAATATAAACTGTTACATGAAACTATAGTAAGGGCAGCGTTGCAGACGACAGTTGCACCTAGCTTCCGGTAATAGCCGGAAGCACGGCGCCACCGGCGCCTGCGACTCTCCTACCGACCGAGTACCGGCATTCACGCTCAAACCACGAAACAGGGCGGACGTAACGCGTCGCTGCACCCGCAATTAATAACCCACGCAAACTAATTACTCGAGCCGTAATGCTTAGAAAACGCTACGATGACTTCACAATTGGCGTTTGTGCTTTTAACTATATGTTTTGAGACTACGTTTACAAATTACTGGAGTTATATAAACTGATTAATAAACAAAGCTCGCACTTTGTATATTCTATTACTATTGCATATGCAATGATATAAAGAAAATTATTATCATTACATGTATTCTTATCTAGATTACATAAATATGAAAATTGTAGCTCCAACAAAAAAAGCAAGAATTATGAAAAGTCGAAGAAAATATGAATAATTATAAATAATCTAGTCTAGAACATTAACGCAAACTAATTACTCACGCCATAACGTTTAGAAAATGCAACAATGACTTCGCGATCGGCGCATAAGTATCTATTCACGTAATTAAAGTGAAACTGTCGTAGTAATTCTGAATTGAATCATTTAAATTTACGCTACACTGGCTACCTAGTAATAATTGTTTTAGAAAGCCATATAATCTATTGTTTATTTATGTTAGTATTTTTTAGACGCACACACATAAATATAACTGGAAATCTAATTTCCGCACTTGAAAACGAAAATAAATTTACTATTTGGATATCAACATCTTGCAATTGTTCTACGCTACGAATTACAACTATACATACGATAATTTATTAAAATGCACAAAAGACATAGCATAGAGAAAAAACTATTGTTAAAGCTCAGGATACCTTGCCAAGAACTACAGTATGCAAACTTAGTACTCGAGCTGGGCAAAGGTCTTGCAAATAGAGCATTAATCCAACTCACGCGTTTCAATGCACTTGCTAATGTACGATATGTATGCGCGAAGCGACTTCGCTTGTCGAAGGTGACTGAAGCTGCTTGCTTACTCTACACGATTATACCCTCGTTATATTATATTGGCGTTTGTTTGCCTTTTTATTTCCTTTTGTTTTTGCTTTTTGATGGGGAAAACAGTTCAAGTTTTAATGACTGTAGTTTTTTAAGTTTATTGATAATAAATGGTCGAGTTTTCAATAACAAATATGATATATTGAATTTTTATATAAATAATATCAAGCAGCAGCAGACACTTTTTATATGTAATTATAGAGCCACCGCATAAAACAAAAGAAAATATATGAATGAAATGAATTTCATTCCGCACATTATTGCAGAAATGTTAGTTTTTTGTACGACAGCGTAGGCGACGTTATGAATAAATGAGTACATCCTATAAATATGTAGACGTTTCATAGTCACAATGAGTACCATTCATACTCAAGATTGAAAAAATTGTAGAGCAACGAGATATGTTTCATAAATTATTAATAAGGGGTTGTTTAAGACAGTTTATTGAGTAGTTGTTTTTTTATAACAGGTAGGTGTATTTATTTGAAAATACACTAAATATCAAATATATATATATACTTTTTATATTTTTTTTCTACTAAAATCAATATAAAACGGAATTTTTTGACTTAAAATAAAACGCTAAAAATGAAGTACCTGCAAAACGTCGTTAACTCAAATAATCATATGTACACACAAGTTATGTAAAACAGTCTCTCCTTAAATAACCGGACCTACGATGGCGAAAGAATCCATTACGAATTCAAATTGAGTTCCATCGTTGTACTTGGCTAGATTATGCCTCAATCGATATTCAAAAATCAGAGGCGCTCACAGACTTTATAACTACGCATTACATTAGAGGGAGAGCCTACTGTGTAATAAAATTCTATGAACAATCATAGTTTCAAGGTGTTCTTTATTGTTTATGTAAAAACACTACTAACTAAACACATTACATTATTACAAATGAACAAAGAAAAATTTCGGTAGATTATTAAAAATCAGATTCTTAATAGCTTTACAAATGTCATTACTGAATCCATGCTTACGAATAAACTTTAATTATAGTAAATAATGAATTATACTAAACAACATTAAATCTTCCATTTAATTTATTTTAATTAATTCTATATAATATACCGTTAACTCACAGAGTTATCCATTAAAGTATGTTCACAACTAATTGTTTAAATTGTAATTTCTGTCAACTGTCACGGTCACCTCGTTATGTATTGCACAAACTACCTTATTTCATCGACAGTGACTTGGGTGGTCGGACACCTCTTCAAACGGTACATTAACTTTGGTTTAACTGTTTCCTTCAAGTTGTAGTTAGTTTTACAAATTATGAAAGTTAAAAATTGTCTAATTACTGCTTACAAGGACTGTAGGTTTGGATTCACACGATGAAAGACTTTTAAATAGTAGATGTTAGTAGATGTTAGTAGACGTTTTCTCGACTCTATAAAATTTAATTGGAAAAAAGTAAAGTTTTACTCTTGACATCTGGAAAAAATTGAGGAAAGTAATAGTTTTATGTGATAGTAACTATTTTTTCATCGATAATTTGGAGGGAGTTTGTAGGTTTATCTGTAAATAGAAATGTTCTAATGAAGTGGTTCTCGTAAGACCCTATTAAGGTCTATCGAGTAAAAAAAAAACCTCCAATATTTAATTGCCATTAAATCTGCAAAGAAAAAGATAAGTATTAATACTTTCTCAATCTACCCGCGGAAATGAAGTATCGCTACAGTTTATTGTTCAACTTCGCGGGTGGTCCCATCGATGAGAGCAATTACGAGACTCACCTTGAGATTGTAGAGTAATTATTTTGTTGATTAAACTTTCATGGAAACAAGAAAACAAGAATTAAGTGAGTCGATTGTATTTCATTACCATTAAACAGATGCTTAAGACAGATTATATTGCAACTGGGCGTAGATAACAAATCTATAAACTAAAGTTATCCTTAAATAATTTATTTAAATTACGATTAATTTTAATCAAAAGAAACTAACGTAAAGTAGCTCACTTAGTTATGGTATAGTTATTTTAAAACTATCAAACCATAAGGAACTAAAAAAATAAGTTTTTAAATAACGCTTTCGAATACACAAATAGGAATGCTAAGCTATTTTTATGATTCAAGAAATTAAAATATAAATGTCGTTTTGAAATCAAATATTTTATTAACAAACTTCTAATAATAAACAATTTGGAAGTCGCTATAATTAAATGATCAAATACTTAGAAATAATTTACATTAAGTAGCAAATTATAAATTCATATCAAGTCGAGTAACACATCCAAATTCTTTTTACACACGTGCCAACAACATGACCTCGTAAATTATATTTCTTACATAAGTTTGAAAACAAAATCTTCTTAAATGTTCTCCACTATCCGCCGAATTTGTCGATGCGTTACTTGTTGAGTGGCGGAAATGAAAATACAAAATATTAAAAAAATAGTTCATTTTCTTGTTTGCGGATAGAACCAGTCATGTTTACACACACTTCTGCCCCTGTGTCACTACTGGCTTCTAACACATACGTTTTGGCACAACTAAATTATTTTTAATTATTATTATAAAATTATTTGCCTTTTTTTTAATATAATTATTATTATATATAATTTTTAATTCAAATATGAATGGACGGTGTGGGCGAGAATACAATTTCTGGCTTGTCCACATTTCACCGAGCTGTAGATATCACACCTACACTCCCAGCAATGTTTAATTAATTCGTAATCGGTGATTATTAAATTGATTTCATGGTTGCCATTATAATGTTGTTTCGAAACTGTTATAGCGCAGGAAATAACTGGTTTCACGCGATAGTTTTAAATTCAAAAATGTCATTGTTTTCGCTTATACCCTAACTACTAACTTTACCCTAACCTACTTAACTTAGCTTCACGTTGTATCCTTAGCGAGCTACGATCTCTACAAACCTCTTTCACCTCGTCCAGTATCATCCACCTTCGGGGCGTGTATGAAGAGGTTGATGACAGTCTGATAAAGTCTACGTTTAATAAAAAAAATAATATGGCTAGTATTGTTTTCTATGCGTTTATATTAAGCTTAATTTTATTATCAGTTTAAAAATAATACATCATTTTGTCTATGTTTATAACACATAGTTTCATAGTCAAAACAAAAGCTTCGCTATCACATATTAATTTTGATCGTGTATCAAATTACCTTATACAGCAAATGTTGACTCTTTAGAGCTTTTAATCGTATTGAATACTTTATAGGAGACAGTTATGGCATCTGACTGGAAACGCAACGGTTGTGGGTTCAATTCCCACTCGGGGGAATGATATATTTTCATCCTCACTCTGGTAACAAGGTCACGCTGTTCCGCTACTCAACACGCAAATAGTCGCAAGCGCCTGAAAGTGAGATACGGAGTATCTTGACATTAGGTTCCCATGCTTCATGAGAAATGCTGCGTGAAGTTAATAGCTTATGAGATAAGTAGGTTCTTATTAATATACCAAATTTAATAAGTAATTTGAGTGTAGTGATATTGACCTAGTCAGCCCTACCTAGCTTTTCACTAGAAAGGTTAGTTTTTTGTAATTAATAGACACAATCGTTATGAATTTCCCAGAATTCACAGAATGTCATACTTTTTCTAATTAGACCACCAAACGTTCATATATGTATGTAAATTACAAACGATGTCCCAACTGTTTTTTATTTGATATTATAATCTAACTTATAGATATTTTTAGAATTTGTTAAATATCTTAATATTCTTAACATTGCGTTGAATGACGGAATGTCCCGAATCCGGGCAGACAGTAGAATACGGAGTGTCTTCACACTAATTTCTTTCTGCCTACTCTGATAACTATACTTTTTGTATTTAAAAGTATATCTACATACATCATAAAATATTTTTCTATAATAAGAATATTTATATAAAACACAAAAATTGAGACTGTTACTTTATATATTTATAAAATATCAAACCCGCAATAACATCCAACCAATTAATATATCTAACAAATAGTACTACAATAATATAGATGCGATATTCACTTCACATAGAAGGACATGTAATTATATTAAAAGTTGATATCGTTATAATAATATAATGTAAGTTCATACAGTTACAACGACATGTAATCAGCATACATGTAGTGCCATATATGGAACGACAAGTCAGTAAGTCTAATATATAGTGTTAGTTGGGTGAGTGAAAGCTAATTGGTGACTGATAAGTAAAATAGTTTTTGTAGAGCTATTTTAGTGTTTTGCTTGTGGAAAAGTGCAATTATTGTTTTTTGTTTCATTTTCACGCTGTAACCCGCACACAGCAGGGTAGGCAGAGGTACTCCCATTTCCCCATTTCCACCGAATTATAGAGGCATTGCGCCGACAGTAGAGCGAAGAAATGAAAATATTAATTATTTCATTTTCTCCAGTGGGAATCGAACCCACAGCCAGTCAATTTTACAGTCACACACTTGTGCCCTTGTATGCCACGATTGCCACGATGTGTTAAAGTTAAAATGATAAAATATATACAAATTATCATCAAATTTCAATATCTATAAAGTACATGAAATATGAAGACTCTGAAAATTCATATAAGGTCATCAACATGCATATGAATCATAGAAAACCATAAGTAATACAAATATTCATATATATGCAAATTTATATGCAAATAGATATTTAGATATACATATGTTAAGGCTCAAGTAAATGACACAAAACATTCGACTTGTTTATTTAAATACAAGAACTTTATATGGCAACTTGTTAATTAATAATGATTCGTACAAATCACTGGACTAACGCCCGTGTAACGAATAGCGGTGTAAATACCATATAAGGTTTAACTAGTGCAATAAAAATGTTGTTATATTTTAACTAATATATGTCATCGTTATACAACATATATGCTTATATGTATTTAATATTTTTGAACTGCTTAAAACTTATATAAAATGTAACATAACTATAGGATAGTATTAAATAATTAATTGCCTCGAGTGAGAGCCGAACCTGTAACCGTCCTCTTTACTATCAGACGCTATGCACTGCGCGATGCACTCAACCTCGTTGAATAAAAATCATTTAACATACTAATAGAATTACTTGTGATATAATGTTTAAAAAAAATTTTTTTATAAATATCAATAGAATTTCAATGTCAAATATAGAAATGAAAACATTAACCTAATCTAACCTTGTCCTAAAATGTTTGATATGATAAAACCCTACGTTTATTGTCACTATGTGACTATAGTGCTGCATATGTATCAATGGCCACTCCCTCACAATATTTGCGGCTTGTGTGCAAATAAGCTGGCGCCAATCTGTTTGTTTATACGAGTATATATATATGTCATTATTGCGGAGGCGAAATGCCTTTTCTGTTTTAACACATGTTTTATAGTTTAATGTAGGTGATTTTTTTATTATGTTTGAGTAATATTTGCACGTTCTTTTATGGTATTATCAGTTTTTAGTTATATTCATTAAATATATAATTTAATTCTTCTTCCTCCTGGCATTAATCCTAGCTATTGCCAGGGTCTGCCTTACTCAACCTACTCCACTTTGTACGGTCTTTAGCGTCCTCGGCTAGACCATTGGCTCTCATGTCCTGCATCACGACATCTAACCAGCATTTCCTTTTAGTTCCGAGAGGCCTCACTCCAGGAACTGATATAGCTAGACATTTGCATCCGACGTAGTCTCAGGCCGGCGCGTAATGTGGCCAAACCATCTCAGGCGACGCTCTTGAAGCTTATCCGCTACGTCACGGATCGCAAGACCTCGAATGAATATATATTTTACTGAGTGGATTACTTGACGATTTAAAAAAAATAATCAACACAAAAAAAATCCTACCATAAGTACTATAAAAAATAAACTACTAACTATAACACAGTCCAAAGAAAAATCTCCTTAGATATTATGACACTTAAAAACCAAATCGGATTTACGAAGCAATGACGCAAACCCGTATTGTATGAATGTTAATGTACGCGGGCTTCTACGTTTTCTTATTCAAAGTGAAACACGCCAGGGAATGCCTTTCTGGTGATACAATGATTGAAAATGAAGTAATAATGGCGTTACATTTGTAGAATGAGCTTTGGAACGTAAATATCTAATAAATCTTGCTTAACCGTCAATGCGCGAGAGCTAAATCGTCGTGTTAGTTCTTTGTAGTGTCTTGTTTCTATCACATTGAATTCTGTAAAGGCTTGTATTCAAATACATAATACTAGCATTTCTAACGGATAAATGGAATATTCTGATATTTGTGCAAGACGATGTCCATTTTGTGGTGTAAATTCTGTAATCCTATATCACAACCTAGAGTAAGTTAAATTTATCGCCGCTTATTTTATTTATAGCACAAAGCTGAAAATTGCTGGAAAATAGCATTTCATAGCTGAAAATGAAGGAAAAAATTTGGAGAGTAACTGGATGTCCAATTGACATTATTAACTTTATTATTACATTAAACTTTTATATGTTCTGTGGTGTCAAGGCAAAACGCGGCGTAGAGTTCCGCCACTCAACACGCAGTGCCTCCAGATTTCGGCGTAAAGTGAGGAACGGAATGTCTTAACAGTCGGTTCCTTCTGCCTACCCTGCTATGTACGGGATACAGCGTGAAGCTGATTTAATTTTAATAATTTATTTTCACTTTTCTTCTGTAGTAGATGAAGCACGGCGATGAGTTCCGCTATTCAACTAGCAGGGTGCTACGGAAAAGAGTAAAACCATTAATAATTACAGCATATATTAAAATTTCAATTCGTCTTTAATTATGATACGGTTTAAACCTATTATGCATATGATAATAAATAGCAGCTGCAGCGTGCGTCGCGCGTCGGCGCCATGTACTCGTATATAACAAATATGCAAATAACACCAGTTTATACAATAATTAAATATTTATTAAACTTTCTTTTATTACTTTCCATACTTTAATATACTGTTCGTATGATTATACAAGTCATTGTATCTGTAGCTAACATTTAGAATTAGATATGTAAAAAAATTAAAAGTGGAAATTACATAACTAGTTTAATAAAAACACTTATATTTTTTAAAAATCCTATACAAAATGTCCTTTAAAAGCTACTTGTGTGGTATAATAGTATGGCAATTAAAACAATAATATAATATTGGTAATTATAATAAAATTTAATACCTCACCAGATGTCCACCTAATTGAATTCAGTTGCGCCCGAATGGTCATAAAAGTTATCGCAAAACACTGTCTGTTTGGAATAAAAAAAGAATGCTGTTGAAATTATTTTCAATTGCATACTAACTGTACGAGTTACTACGTATTCATTAATAAATAATATTATAAAATAAGCAAAAGCTAGAGCTAGAGCACAGTCATGGCGCTGGGGCACAAAGAGTGACCTTAAACGCGATAGGTTGTAGGTTCGATTACAACTCGAGGAAATGAAATATTTGTATTGATTTATCTTCCATTATCCTCGCTCTTGTGTCGAGGCAAAGCGCGGCCTTGAGTTCAGCCTCCATAATTCGGCGGTAAATGAAGAACGGAATGTCTTAACATCTTAATGTCTAAGCCTGTCGCTAAAAAGCTATTTAAATGATCAAAGCTCTATATTTATAATGTACCGTGTAATAATAATGCAAGAAAATATCACCGCCGTCAACTTTGATAAAATTACATACAATTTGTGCAATCTGTTTATTTTCTCGAATGCATTCCGTATGCTAAACAAAAGACGCGAATAAGTAATTTAGAAAACAATCACGCCGAACATAAAATCTTATTACGCGGTAATAAATTCCACCAGCGGGTCAAAAGCCGGCAGCCCGACGTACCACCTGATTGCACCTTAGGCTTAACAATACTGAATGCTTTACTACGAGCTGTAATTACTGGATTACCGGTTGCGTTCCATTCCTCTAGACTTGCTGGGGAACCTGACGGTGGATGCCATTTTATTCAACTTTATAAGTAATGGTTTTGCATTTGTAATGGAACCTGTAGGAATTTTAATTGTATACTTATGCAAATAATACAATTTATTTAAATTGCTGACAGTTAAATGTTAATTTGAATTTGCGCCAAAAGAAGATTTAAGAGATACGTGAATTGAAACGTGACTACTCCTCAAAAGCATGTGAAATTTTCTAAATTAAAAAGAATAACGGAAGTATTGGAGCATCACTGTCCCAATGTAGAGGATGTGAATCAGCTGAAGCAGACATAGCACTGACTCAATATGTTATCTTACTTTTACAACTTGCATACGTATTTCATCTGAACAAGTTTTAACGTTTGTATGTGTTATTTTAAACTGTAAACTTCCCACTCGAGGAAATCAAATATTTTAAAAATTCATTTCTTCGCACTGGTGTCGAGGCAAACCGCGGAGTTGAGTTCCGCTTCTCAAAACGCAATGGCTCCAAAATTCGGCGACGGCAAGAGTGTCTTAACGCCAGGTTCCCAGATTGCCACTGCTATGTGCGAAACGCACACGAACAGCGTGCCGCTAAAAAAAAGAATAAATTTTATTTTATTTTATCAATAACATAGCGGATGTCAGAATACCGATAGCAGTATCTGCATTCCGATTCAGCTTATTTTCACTTTCACGTTTGTTCACGTATAGTATGAAACAACTTCACGCGTTGTTTTCATGTTTGACGTTACTTTGAATTTATGGGCCAGCGTCGACCACAACAAAGCAGAGTCAGATTAGTCATCATTATTTATTATTTTGTATAATCCACGACAGTTTATAACGAATGATGCAAAGAGAAGCTAATTGTTGGCAATAAACTCGGGCAGATGTCATCAGAACTAATGTGATTTGCAATAAACAATCACCTTACAGAGAAACTCAATTAAGAAAAGGTTCCGTTATCAGACTCCAGGCAGAAGAGGGTAAAAAGGACAACAAGGACGCGAGGACAATCTCGCCTTATTCTCTTATCGTAACCAGTCATTTGTCGGTGACATTCCCGGAATAGCGTCGGCGGATGGCCTAATTGACTTAGTCGCCCACTTATATCATACTGCCATTAACGGTCGACGCCTCTAGGAGCCCCTTTTGTTCTCAACAAATTCGAACAGGTACTCTCTACCTGTTCTTTCGAAAAAAGGCAAACTTTTTCTTAATGCATTTTTGCAGATAAAAATTTTACCTGCTCACTTTATTGTTTCATATCTGTTTAAAATATTGCTTCAATTACCAACCGGCTTAATGTAGTCGCCATTAGTGTGATTTAATAATAACTAGAGAGTGCACTCACTTGTTGGAGTTGGTTTTTTGTTACATTTTTTAGTTTATATTTCCAGCATATATTGTATTTATGAAGCCCCATTTACGTTTAGATGTAGACGGGTGCATTAAATTAAATAAATCAAACAACTGCATAAAAATACATTTCAAAATAAAACTTAAAAGAAACATTGTGTAGGATGTGTATATCTTCTTGAAATATTATATGATAAAAATATTGTTTATTGCTTAGAACATAACATGGCCATGATTCATCGACTACCTGTCAACGACACTTTTAATGCCACTCCATCATGGACTGTCGCTTGACGTTTCTCAAACACTCATTATTCTTAATGGCTTTCGAGAGCTCGACTTACAATATCTCAAGAATTGTTTAAACATTATTCTAAATGTTTATCAACACCGCTTAATCCTTGGACGACACAAATAATACCTACTAAAATCTTTACTAAGAGCCTTAGCTTTTAGTGCTATCATTTAATTCTCTCGGTTCCATTACCGGACTTGTACGATACCCAATACTTAATGTATGTGGCATTATTTTCCAAAAAAGATAATTGCGAGGTCCCAAAGATATAATTTTAAACAATCTTAAAATAAGGCACTTACAGCTCTCCTTTGACTCCCGACAACCCGTGAATCGGAACCAGACGGTTATAAATCTCAGCGTAGAGACCGATATGGCTAAAAGCTTCGGTCGTTCAAAAATAGGGACCGGCTAAGTTGAAGTTCGTGTCACTTGATAAGATTTCGTAGTTTTTGTAGCGGCGGGACTCCAGCCCGGATAGCCTGCCTCGAGATAATGAAACAAGGCGGTCGATTTTGGTGCTTGAGCGGGGCGTGGGCTTTGTTTAGATAAGTAACATCGGTGTTCGGACGCCTATTTGCCTCGAGCACACCTCGTCTGAGCTCGCCGCTCTAGTATCTTATTTACTTGGAAAACTTTATGCGATAGGGTATTAATTATTTTAGGTTGCGTAAAGCTTATGCTCCAAATAAGATTTCATATTCGAACACAGCGCGGCTGGCTAACATCTGTTATCGAATAGAAATTTATGTTTTTCGTCTTTCAAACGCACCTGCTGCCGACGTGAATATAAACTATGTGTATGGGATTCCTTATAATATGAACATCCATAGACTTTCTCGTAATCCACAGTTTTTAATGTAAGGGTTTACTAAGTTAATAAGCGTGGGCGTGTTTAAGTGCCTTTTGTACGCGTTGAAGTATTATTTATTTATCTGTAAGCTTTGCAAGTGGTTTGTCCACATGATTCGGCTTATGAATGTTTGTTCTCACACGTCGATCTGACAATCGCCCAGGTCGTATTCAAATTGAATTTACGTACTAGCGCCAGCGTCTCAGGCTCAGATATTTATCATCTAGCCTGCCGCATGTATCGTGTCAAAACGAACGGAATAGAACCGATCGCGGATAAATTTTTACTTCGCACCTCTCGCTCACTCAAATAGTAACAGATAGAGACAATACGATAATCAATTGCGATACCGACTCTAACACTTTGCAGTAGGGTGTACTTCTGTTTGTTTGTATAGGAAGGCATTTTCAAGTATCGCAATAAGTTGCTACGGTCACATGCGCGCATTCAGAATCCGCCTTCTCCAGTGGAAGGTTGTATGTTCTCGATGTGTCTGGGTAATTTACGTTCTTACCACCTTACATTAAAGACCAGTATAGCTCAGACGAGTCGCTAGGTTTCTAGCAAGGAGTGCACTCATAGGTTATCCTCGCCTCTGGCGCCGGCGCCGCACTTAGACGTTATTTTTTCCTTGCGGCAGACCACGTTTTGCTTATAATTTATTCATTAAATTCATAATTTATTCTTTATGAAGACAGCGTAATTTTCTAGTTCGCAACTATTATAAGCTTAGTGTTTATGTATTGCGGTCTTAGGATTTGATTTTACTAGATCTGTTCTTGGTTGTTCAACGTGTCATTGTATGATATTAGTCATAGCTGTATCACTGTGTACATAATTGTTCTATATTTTAGCTATGACGATATTGTTTGTTTATGGTGTTTAATTCTTCTATGAAACATTATTTTTATTGCTAAGAGGGGATATCAGAAATATTGTACATTATAATATATACAAAAATATACAAAAACCTTTTAAGATCCCACTTTCTCTAACTTTATTGTCCGCTTGTAGATATAAATTCTCTCGAAGTTGAAAATGAATCCAAAACCATCGTATATAGAAGCAAAATATATAGAAGCAACGCAACTGTGCAAATAGCGTCAATAAAAATCATCAGATCTATAATTAATGATAGTAATATTTACGTTAGCTACGTTTTCGTACATACAGAAACAAATACACATTCACGTCCTCGACCCGTTCCTTTGTTAAACTTGTGACCTAAATTAGACGTTAGGTTTAGCCATTGTTTTCAATACATAAATACTTTCCCATATAACACTTGTTTACTCGCCGCAAATAAATTCTGGGTCACTGCCAGATCTAGGCATTGCACTTAGAAATATCTAAGTAGTTAATTAGCGAAAATGTGATTCTGACAAGTATTTATAATAACTGTGATTAATACGCGGTTTAGAATTAAAAGATACTATAAAATTGTATTTTTTTTAATTGATTTTAATTTGAAGCTTTATCGTGTTTAAAGTATTCTACGAGTTTTTCTTAGTTTTAGTACTCGCTCCTAATCCTAAAACTCATTCATTAATACCTTAAGGCTAGTTATTACCATCTACATTTTTTGTTATTGTTTGTAAGGTATATATTTCAAATTACAAATTATACATCCTAAGCAATTGTTAGACATATTTCTATATAATGTAATATTAAGAATAGACTAAAATTGTTAGATCTGTACATTATTGTCCATAATAATTTATATCTTGAAATAATAATTAATATATTTTATGCAAAAGCAATCTTACAAATTCAAATGTAGCTTCACTGAAAAATTTATAATACAAAAAATACTGACGTTTCTATATCAATACAAAGGCGCATTCGTGAACTATTTATAAACTCACTGGGATACAGTATTCAAATAGACTGACTAGAAAACACCGCGTGGTGAGGGTTAGCTGTGCCACCACATAACCTTTAACTCTGAATTTTGTATATTAAATATGTATTTATATAGAAAATGTACTGATGAGTGGTTCTTGCTATCTGGTCGTAAAGCTCGGTAGCGACCGTGCCGACAGATGGGAACGTAAAATGAAAAAGCGCAGGACGGTTGGCATTTTAAACAAGGAATTTTAAATTATTTTTTGTCTTTTTTTGCATATTTAAAGTTAATAAAGAACTACAAAATAAGTCACACGTGGTGCAGCTGAAACAATTAGGCGGAAATTAAAAAACAGAGTGATTTAACACTAGGTTTCCTCCTACCTTCTCTGGTTAGGAAAAAGCGTGAAGTTACTTTTTACAAACTATAATGGCTCTATTCATGTCTTGGTAAAAATATTTACTTTTTATTAAAAATCATCACTTAAATAAGAATTTATATTTTATCCAGCCCACACTGTACCTACCTAGCAATAATATATTTGAGTGAATTCGATCTCCATTACTTTTTATCTCGTTTCACACCTATAAAATTCTAAATAGTTTTTTTATTGAATCTTAAAAGGAATTTATCTACAATCCAAATGCCATGTTTGGTGAAAAGGCAGATAGAAATTAAAGCCGTCGCAGTTTGTACCTACATACTTTTGACAACTGTAAATAGTTATAAATTTCATTTTAATATATGTGTTTCTCTGATTATAAAAAATCTATGTGTTCTTACGAACCAGCAGTTCCAGAGATAAACGCGTTCTACCAAACAAACATAGCATAGAAATAGCTATATATAGTGTAGATCTGTAGATTGTGGGGGACAATGTGTGTTGCTCAATACGTCGTGTTTAAAAAAGAAAGCAGCATGAAAAAAAAGAAAAAAGTTAATCTTTTTAATAATATTCAGGCTATTAAAAACTTAAATATTAAAATTATATCAGTTTCTTTTTCATAATCCTAATCATAATTCATATTAGCTAAATACTATTTGTAAATTGTTATCCTATGCAGACACCACTCCACATCTGCTTACCTAATCTCCAGCTTTCAATCGAAGCTGTTTATATTTCGTAACATAACGAAGAAATAATAAACAATTGCAGCCACTGTTTTTTTTTTAAACAAAACGAATGTACGGTGAAAACACACATAAACAGACGTACATTTTGTAATTATCTTCTATTATTAGTTAGTATATACATTAGTGATAATAATTAATTTTTATATCATGTTATTTTCTTTCAAAATAATTCGTTTCCTTTGACAGGGAAGTACATAATATATACCTAGTAGGTGCTATAAAAATATTTTGGTATATTTTTTTTCTCTAAGTGGGCAGATTTTAGTTGATTTTTTTAAAATTTACTTGTTAATTAATTTAAATTGTATATACAATCTTTTTTTTGATATATCAGGGTAACGCCTCATGCCTTTAACCCGGTTACACAGTTAAAAATATATTTTATTTTTTCTTTACAGGTAAGTGCCTTCATCGCTTTGACCAACATTTTTTGGCAAGTAAACAACATTTTTATCGGAATTATTTGACAGGTGACTACAAATTGCTATGAAAGATATGAAATTAAAATGTCATATTTTACGGTTTGGAACGGTGTCAGAAAATTACATATTATGCCAAAGAGTGATATTTTGGGAATATTTGTTACTTTTATTCTTTCCTTAAAAATTTTATTCTTTAATTCTTAATAGAAATTAGTTTGTCCAGAAAAGTCTAATGTATGTAATTTTTTAACGTTCTTTTAATAAAGATTAGTAGTACTAATACATTTTTACCTATATGATAAAAGCTTCGTTATACAATATTATAGTATTATGTAGAGTTCGTTCTATATAATATAGAAAATTGTAACTTTGTTAATATCTCAGGACTCGTCCCGGCTATTTACGATTTGCAAAAGAGCTGTAGCAGCCTTAAGAAAAGTTTTTGCTGATTTCGGAAAATTTTACATATTTATTCATAAGTACCAACCTACAGTGAAAAGCTCTTAGACATGCGAATGCTTAGACTGATGATTTTATAAGTAAATAAATATAATACATCATTATTATGAAATAAACGTATGTACTTAATGAATAATAATGTGATGTTATTATAATAATTAATTCCCAGTACAATGCAAAAATACCGTAATAATAATATCTTTACTGCACAAACTTTAAACAATCGCAAAATGATAAAAATCTTATATTAGCATAACAATTAACAATCGGCTTTTTTAAAGCACTTGTGTAAAGGACATGCATTGTTTGCAAACGGCGGCGCCAGCGCTCTCGGCGCCCGCGCCGCTCTCATCCGCTAGTGACGTTACGTTGAAAAATGTCGATAGTACCCAAAATATCAACCAATCAAATGTTAAAATTGTTTATTCTAGCTAAATGTCCGCCACTTTAAACCACCATTAAAAAATTATTATCAAGAAATATAAATTTTAAAACAACATTATCGCCCTATTTTTTATTTAAATTATCTAATAACCAAATTATTTATTCTACATAAATGTTCTTCACCTTAAACCATCATTAAAAATGTAATATCAAGAAATAAACATTTTAAAACTATATTATTACTCTATTTCGAATTTTAAATAACATGACACTCGCTTGCTCGCAATGCTCGTTACATTTGTAGAAAACAAATTTAATTTCGCATAAATAAGATTTACGAATAGATACTGGGAAAAGTGCGATAGATGAGTGGATAGACGCCCGTAGATTTCATTCAGCGTAGGTAGAGATTAGCCACTTATCGATATCGTGCAGTCGCGCGCCGCTCGGCTTGTCGCCTGCCGACCTAATTCCTCCGAGGCGCCAGTCTCGATGAACGATTAGCTTTGCGTGCGCATCACTATTGTCTCTTTAAAAGCCTGAAGCGTTAATTGTTACCGCTAATGAATCAACCTTTTTATTGTTGCGCGAACTTACTGCTTGACTTCAAATACTTATTAAAGTATTCGTACTTTTTCCACAAATACAATTTTAGACATTTCTTTGTTGGGAATACCGTAAAGTATATTGTTGAAGTTGAATGAGTACAGTGTTTTTCAACTATCAGCTACTGGCGTCGCATTAATCATCAGTTTTATTTCACAGCTCGCGTTACATACTCCTTATATCTGTAATTGTCCGCGCACTGGCGCCACCGGCTTTGGCCGTCTGCCATAGCAATAACGCAATGTCCACCTGATACGTATCAAAATTTACTCGCAATACGACCGTAATTAGATTAACACTCATTTTTATGTGAGAGAGAACGAGTGTTTCGAACATTATAGTGTCATAGATCTGGGGCATGCGCGAAACCGTTTGAATTTATGATCCATTGAAAGCGGCGATTGTTTATCGTTGTTGAGTTTTGCTTTATATCTTATTTTCCGGTTCACGATAGGCTGTTAGACCTATACGATATGTGGTGTGGCAGATATTTTGCTGCTAAGAAATAATGCATGAAAATTACTGTAATTTTCATAATAAAATACTGTATGATAATTTTAACGTAGAGCGATTAGAGTAACTTAGAATTTTAGCACCTTAGAATTTTGCTATGCCGGCATGTGAAAGTAGATTAATTGCTTAAGAGTCTACAGTTTATTCAAATAATAAACTTTGGTGTGTTTAAATCACACTATACTCGAATTTTATAAGATTGTTAGTAAATATATCAATTATTTTAAACTGATTTTACAATATTATAATTCAAGTATAGTAGGCGTAGACTTTGAAATGACAAAGTATATAGTATACTTTTGTGGGTTGAACGAACTAGTAAATAAATTATTATTATATTAATTAAAAAATTAAATCGTATTATTATTGGCAACTGTATAAGTTTTAGCTATATAATATTTTTTAATTTATAGTAACCTAGCTCGCAAGGCATGACTTTGATTAAATTATAAAACCTATATAGCTCTGCTTGAAATGCAGTTGGCTAGACGCCACGGCTGACCTCATCGCGTACCGTTTTTGGCGCCACCGTTGCAATGTCTATCATAGATGACTGTCATTTGTACAAACAAAATGAATAATTAGATTCGATAAAAACAAAATGCCAGGAATTCTTGTTTCAATTTCGACTTAAAAAAAACCTGCGCTTGCGCATTAGTGTGTTCCTTTCCTACATTTATCGATATTCCAATCCCTGCCCTATTCACAGATAAAATACATATTGATAAATACAAATAAATATCTCGAATGCTCTTGTCAGTCATATACAAACATATAGTGTTTACAATAGTTAATTCACCGCTAGGTACGAATGTGGGGGCTAGAGGAGTCGTGCTCGTAAATCCGTCCGTCCGTCCGTCAGCCGACTAATATGCAGCTAATATGTTTTGATTGCGAGACGTATTATCAGAGCTGTTATTTGTGTATGTTGAGATTATAAAGTGCATGGATCGGACAAAAATTTAATGATATTTGCCGTTTTATCATAGAATGTAAAGTTTGTCTATCCGATGCGTTAAAAATGTATTGTTGATTATTTTTTTTATTATTATTGTTTTTTTTTTTTCGGAAGTTAAGACACTACTACTAATAATACTTTTCATCTAAGGATCTTTAAGACATTGCGTGTTTCGCATCTCGACATTGATTTCGGCCAGAAATCAATGTGTGTGTGTGTATATATATATAATTTTATTTATTTATAACAAAGTACATTAAAATTAATTATTCTTCGCGGTCTTAAGCCTGATAAAATATTATCAAACCACAAGGGATTTATCATTAACAAAGAATAGGTGGTCTTAATGGGAAATGGAGTATTTTAAAACTAATTTCCCAGGTTCTCTCTGCCTTCTCTAATGGGCAGGATAAAATAAAAATATTATGCCTTCACTATTTTCTTAATTTACTCATATTATATACAGAAGATTAATATTTATTCCAATAGTATTTACTTGTAAATACTTACTTTCGAACCTATGAATTTCCTCTATACTATTTCAGCATGTTCCCTCTAACAGCCGTAGTATAAGTTTCATCATACCTATTTAACCACTGACACTCCAATTAAAAGCATGATTTTATGGTTCTTTCTTTTTCTCCGTGCCCTTAATTGATATGTTCTTGTTTAAAGGTCAAGTTGGTTCAAGTGTGGTCGAATTGTATGGCTAATACCGTACAAGTGGCGACGTTGCTATATTTATGACTTCATTACTTGTACTTCAATGCTATTTATGTTTCCTACGTATTACGAAGCGAGTAGTGGCGCAGGGGCATAATGGTGTGATTGTAAACACGACAGGTTACAAGTTCGATTTTCACTCGAGAAAATGATATATTTTCATTTCTTAGCTGGTATTGAGGCAAAGCGCGGCGTTGAGTTCCGCCGCTCAAAACGTTATGTCTCCAGAATTCCGTGGGATGTGTGGAGTGAATGTCTTAACAGTAGGCTCGTTTTACCTACCCAACTACATGCGGGATGCAGCGTGAAGCTGAAAAAAAAAGGAAAGTTGAAAGGAATGCTATATTTTATGTTTACTACGTATTACTATTTCGTGCTATTAGGATGAGGTTTATTCTTGGTAATAGTTGGTTGGTAGTCACAAAGTGACTGACAAAATTTGGCATATAAGTTCTTTAGAGGATGTGTGGCATTAAAGAAAACATTTCCTAAAATTCTCAGGAGTGGAGAAAAAAGGAGTTTTAAACTCAAATTTTAAACTCGAATTTATGAGCTCTTATGATTATAATCGGTTTCGTTTCCTCACATAAAATTATTCAAATATTTTCTATTTATAGGATATTTTTCATAAAAACATGTTTTTAACAAATACATTTAGGTATATATTGCGTAAGTACACAGTATCTATCACAATTTATCCTATTTTTTTTATTATTAAAATAACTTTAAAATATAATTAACACATAATAAATAAGTTTAATTAAACAAATGTTTCCTTAAACCATTATTTATAATAATAAGCGCATTATATTAATGATTTCCTTTTTAACTTATTAGTGTTTCATATCTCTAATGTACCTACCTACAGTACGGTCGATGAGTTGTGGCTGCCCTGAAGTGAGTTTTGGTGCACTTTTGTGTATTATTCAGTCAAGAACATAATAATCATAAGTAAGAATAATCCTAATATCAAATCTGCGCAGCATCCAGCTATTTCCAGGACGGCCACAACTTGTTGACCGCTCTGTAGCCGTAGGAATATGCCATATTAAAATTTGGTGGCGCACCGTAGCGAATATTTCAAAACTGTCGTAGCGCCGAGATGAAATCATTAATCAAGTAGAGATAATTTAGCTAGCGCTTTAGATGAATAATAGTAGCGCTAGCGACATTAGCGACATTAGCGCTGTATAAATCCTTTATTATTATTTGTAACTCGAACAAGCAATTGCTTATACAGTTTTAAAATATAGCTAATGTTGTATTAGATATATTTAAACATTGCTTACTAGTGGCGTGGCTTCGCCCGCTTATACGACACAATTATTTATTTTCTCATTTCTCCAAAATTTTCTAAATCCAATAGTGAAAGCTGAATTTAAATCGGTTAAGCCGTTTTTAAATTAGCGTGAACAAACGAAAACACACAAAAATTTAAAAAATAATTGTTTTGAGTTCTATCACATTTTTAAAGACCTCTTGATTACATGTTTTCTTATATATCTTCCATGTACACACTTTTATTATAAGTACCTCTATTAAAAAATGATTCAACTCGTTTCTAACGAAATTGTTATGTCAAAAAACGCGTCTTTCTTGAGAATTTGGCAAAAATACATGTAATTTAAGTATATAATTAAGTCGGCATGCAATGCCTTCAGAATTCGGCAGGAAGTGGGAAACGGAGTGTCATAACACTGTCCGTCTGTCTACCCTGCTGCGTGCGGGATACAGCGTAAAGCTGATTTTTTTATTTAATTAATTCGGTAAAATCGCCTAATGTGTAAAATACATCGATATTTGTTTTGAAACAATGTCCGCTTCACATCGCCCACTCGTCCATTATTTTATTTGGAACATAAATTTTACAAATTCAAAGTTAAAACTAATGTATTTATACTGTGTTATGATTTATGAACAAATTATATTAACACTATCAAAGAAATTTGAAATAAGCTTTATTTTGACGGCCATAACGATTTGAATGGCTTGCAACAATATATTTGAACTAATGTTATGTAAATATATTAATCTATTAACTTTAATCAATCATTCTATAGAAAATGGAATAAAAGCTACTTGCGTGCCATTTTTTATTTTTTTTTCTTATTATTAGCTTCACGCTGTATGGCTCATATAGTAAATTACTGGTAGAAAGAAATCTAGTATTAAGAAGGTTTTTTTAATAGACAATGTCTTAAAATTGAGGCGTAAACGTTCCACTTTAAATTTTAAGACATTTCGTGTAGTAAAACTTATCGCCGCACTTTGTCTTCCCCGACCACTGCCGCGCTTGTAATTAGATTTACTTTAATACATTAAAATTTTAAAGTTATTATTAATATTTTGTTTTATACCTAATTCATTTTGCAGGATAAATATTAAAAATACGTAGGTCGTAGGTACATTCTTCTCTATAATGGAGGCAAAGACCAACGCTGCATATGCATATGCATATCCAGGGACTTTGTACATGAAAACTAAAAATAAAACTAAAGTATAGTAATATAAAGTAAACGAGAACACAAAGAAGGAAATAACAATAATGTTGGAAGCAGAACATACGATTTATACAATTCGAATCAACATTTTACATGCATTTAATGTATCACAACTAGGTAATACTTATGTGATTACCTGTCATTATATCACCACAAAGAAACTGGCCCTTTTTCCGCCGTAATATTAAAATAATTGGCTTAGAACATATGTCTCGGATCTAAGGCATTAACAGACATCCGTCAATTTTAAAATCATTTGATAACAAAATTGGTTTGCGTTTTAATAATAGCTAACCCTTAAGTAGATTAAGGTTGAACACGTAGGTTTTTAGAATATAAGTATAATCCTTACAGAGATATTTACAAATTTTTTACTTAGTATTTGTATTTTTTAATAGGTTTTTGTATTAAAATAATAAGAAGGAACCTAAAAATTGTCTCTCAACGATAATATCAATAAAAATTTAAAATCGATATTACCAGTTAAAAATTATTGCATTTAATAAATATAAACACTTCTCGTACGATTTATTACATGCAGCGGTACAACCCGTTCCGTAACAATATTAAACTAGAAATGACCTAGACAAGGTTATATTTTATAGTCATAAAACGAAATCTAGATAAATTATACCTGAATGTTAGACTTTCCAATTAATCTCAGATGCGGTCGAAAGCGTAAAAACACGAAAGGAATGCGCACCGTTTAATGTCAATTAGCGAATGTTAGCATGCATCCATATGTTTGGAATAACAGTCTAAAATATACTTTATTCTAAGATAATATAATACAAATCAGTTTATTTTGTATGGTAAATTAATTTTAAGTAACTCTCGAAGTTCTAACTGGTGGAATTATTAATAAATAATAATGAGGTTTTTGTAATTCACAACGAGTGCGTGAACTCCTGTTTAACAATGTGTTATTAATTATATTTTAAACGTATGAAAATGTAACTGTATATGTAATTAGAATAACAATATTTTTCCTTAAAGCATTATTATCGTAAAATATAATGTAAAAAAATATCATATATTACTGCAGAAGTGATATTAACAGTAAGTATATATATGAAGTCTATCTATATAGTGCAAAGATCAATGCCTTATGTTTGCGGATACTACAAAGAAAACGAGTTTTATCTCCGGTTCTATTGATCTCGTTTCTGAAATAAGGTTTTAGGTTATGCATGAAATACTAAGATCTAGATTTTGTATTTATTATTTTTCTTTAACTAATATTGTATTTTATGATGTGAGATTGATTCACATCAGCCTTTTCTTCTTGACAATTTTTTTTGGAGCTTTTTTTCTTTTGGGATGGTCATTGTATTGTTTACAGTTCATTTCTACTTCATTTATTACCATAAAACTTGTCAACTCTGCGTCAGATGACAATTCCTATGTGGCACTATCGAACTGGGCTGATGGGGCCCAAATATTCACTCGAGTGAATTTTTTACCTAAAGATTGCGTGAATCGGAAGATTGCGTGAAATCGGAGTTATCATTATCCTTACGAAATTTAGTATTTTAACTAAATTATTGTTAGATTTTAGAATATACTTTTTTACCTCATTTTATGCAACAACTAAATTAATTTTCGGATAGCTATACTTACTGCTTACATCTGTTCCTAACATAACTTGTACAAAAAAGACAATAGGTATTCTAGATGCAGCCAAGATAGTCTAAACCTGCTATATTCTTTCTTAAGGACCTACATATAATTACACTACAGTATCTCTGTCCACTAAGAAACAACGTGATGCTTGATTATAATATATCAGAATATGTATAGAATAGAGTATCAAGTTTAATATGTCATATCGTATATCATAATAAATTGTGTTAATAAATATAATTTATATTACCTATGTGTCTTAATATGTTATTTCTATAATGCAATGTGTAATTTACATACAAATTTTCATATTAATTTTCATACTAATTAATTGTCGCAACTGGTTTGCTTAGCATAGGTGAAATCCCAGTCCGCTTGACGGCCGCAAGTCGAGGTTTGAGTTCCGCAGAGGGCGCCATTATAGTCGTCGACTTCCTCACAGGCAGCCACTTAGTGCTTGCATTTCTTCAAGGACAGAATACCCTCTTCCCTACCCAACCTGTGTCGCTGTATAAGCCAATAGGAAGAACGAATTTAGCATGTTCAAATTATATTTCCTTTTACTTGATGATAGAATCACAGAGAATGCAAGAAAAACATTTTAGCTATATATTTTTTATTTACTTTAATTCTTTTGTTGAATTTAAACATATACATATATCATAAATAAGCAATAAACATTCTCAAAATTTGAAGTTAAATCTCACGCGGCACATATCCTCAGGCTAATAAAGTGGTTTTAAACAAATGCCCATCAAATAACGAATCACGCAACAAAATTTAAATATATCACGCAAGCTCTATCGCATAAGGGTCTTATTAGTTAAAATCGTGCTGAGAACATCCTATGCAAGGTTTTTGTAGCTTGTCGTTTTGACGTTTCATGTAGGTAGGTACAAATAGATCCTTTTAAAAAAACTGGCATAACCCCTTAGACAACAGTTATACACTCTTACTCTCTCTCCTGTGCTTTATTATGCCCCTCTGATGGTGGGATCTGCTTTCCCTGTGTTTTCTCTCCACTTCCCTCTACTGGGCGCATCGCGAGCGAAAACGTTGTAAGCGTTCATGTCTCTTAATGATATCAGCTCACCTCATCTTCGGTCTTCCTCTTTTTCTAGACTTAGAGATGTCAATTATACACTGCATAATAGCCGAATAGATAAATAATTAAATTCTAAGACCGTTAATGTTAAGTCACTTCGTTTTCCGCTTTCCAGCCAAATTTCAGACATTGCCCGTTAAATGGCGGAACTCAACGCCGGATTTTCAATGGCATGGAATATCGGAATGGCAAAATGAATCATGTCCCTTGAGTGACCGCCACCAATTCTTAAAGGCCGTTGTTTGATATTTAGGCCAACAATTAGTTTGAAATATAGAGCATTGATCTTGAATGTAACATTGAACTAATTAAAAAATATCTCACATGCAAACAAAGACTCACAATTATCTGTATAATTTTATTTAATTGTTATTATTGTTAACGAACAATTAAAATACGTTCAATTAAAACTAATTGCAATTATTAATATATTATTTTTGAAGCTGCCAAATACAGCAAATTGATAAAGAAATACCTATAGTGGCAAATGTATGTACTTGTACCTACGCTTCAAAATTATACTAAAATTATATTTACAGATGCAATTGACTTCGGCCTCGTTATAGGGGACGAGTGTTGACTTGTTTTTGACGTCCGTATGTCTTCGCTAACCACATAATGGGGTGCAAGCTAAAGTGGAATAACATGTTCTACATCCTTTATCTTTGTGTGTAATTTTTTACTTCCTTTATATTTCCCGTAACAAGTGGGAACAACAACAAATATTAGAGGAATTTAGTGATTCATCACTCCGTTTTATACTTTCAGTATATATACACATATAGCCGCTTTGCATGTTGAGTGAAATATATTTGTCGATTAAATCGGAGTGAACTCAAATTTGTTTTGCCAAACTAAAGTTTGGAAATAAAACTCTAACGAGGTTTGCTTTATTTAGGCAAAAATACAATTAAATACAAAATTGAAACATGAATTACGATAAATTGCGTACTTAGTTTATAAATTTCATATATAACAATTGATAAAACACTCAACACCGACGTACACACGTTAACATCATTCAAAGCAAAATAATAACAGCCAACCTTTCTTACACACACGACTGAACATATATTATTAAATTTTCCATTTCGTGCTCGTTTAAACAGTCTCCACGAACGTTAAAACTATTTCGACCTTCTAAGTGGGCGGCTACCCTGTAATCAATGGTCCCTGCGCCTGCGCCGCGCTGATTACAGACGGGACGGTATTGCTTCGTTAGTCAGTCATCGTAGACTATTAATGGGCTTGGTAACTATTGTGTGTCATTTTCGGATGCATTCTAGTTGTTTCTTCTTTTTTTTATTACGATTTAATTGCCTGTGAATCGTATTTTTGTGTATTGGTTGTATTTTTTTTTGTGTTAACAAATTGGTTGAATTATTGTGTTTTTTAAACGGTTTTTTATAGAAATAAATGTGTAGTGTCTAGTGTTTGTTGGATGTGGAGAGCAAATGTTTAGTTGGCGCACTGTTCATGTAAACAATTTTCGAGTTCGATTTCTATCAAAAACAAATTATGCTCAACTTATATCTTTCAGTTTTCGTAATTTAATTTTAAAATGCAAAAAAAAAATAGTAAACTATTTATCATTTGCTTAATTGTATATTTTATTGGTCTTCATATTGATGAAACATCTGTCACATTGATTGGAGTCTGAGACACTTTCCAGTCAATGTGAAAGATACTCTCAGTCGGGCTAAGGTGTCACTTTTAGTTTTACTACTTTATAGGCCTACGTGGGAAAAATATAAAATACATATCGTTGTTTTTTTTCATTATGTATATCTTGTACCATTTGAAAGTGTAAAAGAATACAATATTGACCTTTATTTTATTTCATATAAGTAGAGAATACTAAATCAATTTCCAAAATTGTAAAAATCTGATAATATACTCATAGTGTTTCTAAAGGTTTTTGTCTCTTCTAAAAAGTTTAATATGTAGCTAGTAGATTTTTAGCCAATATATGAAGCGTTTTCATTTCCTATAAATAGTAATACATACAGAAATCCATACGATAATATTATGCTAAAATAAATGATAATTATCATCATTACTTACAAGCTCACATACTTCAAGATGAACATAGGAACGTGCGATATAACGGAGCTACGAACATTCCAAGTAAACCGGTGAGCGGTAACGAGTGTAATGCAGCTGCTTCACCAGTCACCACCTGTCGAGTTTTTACAATTCGATTTTTTTTAGTTTTATTGACTATAGATTTTTTTTTCTGTATTGGAACTCAATTGTTTTCTATTAGTAACATAGACTATGAGAAATGTACATTTTTTAATTATATTACAATTTGAGAATCAGTAACAAATTCATCATCCTTCTGTAAATATTTTTCTGGGGCTTTTGAAACAAAAGTATAAAGTACTTTTGTTTTTTTGTAATGTATATCTCATTTGTAAACTTAATAAGATAATTAAAAAAAATAATAAACTATAAGACTCCTGCTTTATTGAAACTATTAAAGAACGTGGATAAAGAAGATTAGCTCCCATTCTCAAAGCTTATATCATATTTGTCGTTCAACTCCGGATTACAAACATAAAAATTCGATTAGAAACGTCCCGTCATCAGAAAAAGCAGTCGTTATGATCGGCAAGCAATATGACTTAACCAGTTTCGAGATTGTATCTCAGAATCCCTTCGTCCGGCCGGTGACAGCCACTGAATCAATATACAATAACGGATAGGGCTTCTTGCTATTGAAAATTAAATCACTAAATAAACTTTAACTTATCATTTCATATAGGTATGTATGTTTTCTACTGATATATATTATATATGTTTTTTTTAATTAATTTTAAACTTAACTAAGAAGTAATTACAATAAATTGTAGAATAAATTCATAAAGAATAAAACAAAGCTGTATCTCCTTGTGTTACTTAATTAAAAAACGATAATATGTTAACAATGTGAAATACATAATATATATGTATTTTATAAGATAAATGTATAATTTAAATTGCATCTTCGTCTACAAAAAACAAGGAAAAACAAAACTTAATATTACATAAAAGATTCCCACGGGAACTACTTCATGCACATTTCATGGCTCGGCTCTTTGACATTGAAATAAAATCATTTGAATTCTGTTTGTCCATGTTCTATTGATTTTAGAGGAACTATATTCTCATCCTAAGTGGAAATCAAAATTTGACTGACTTGTAAAGTTAATTGTAAAATAATTAATATTATTTTATATTCTCCGCGTGACATTTTTGGGTTAAATTTCAATAGAGAGTATGTTTATTTTTAAGACTACATAGGCGAAGTTGTAGCTAAAAGCTAGTTTAAAAATAAATACGAACAAAATTGAAATAATTTCACAAATAACTCTCTGTAATCTGTCTTGTACAAACTAAAATGGCATGTAAAAAGTAGAAAAACACATAATGTGGATAATTCTATAATTCACTTCCAAGGGCTTCGGGCTTCTTGAGATAAGAGGCTATTATACCATTACGTGAAACTGCCGCGGATGAAAACTTTTTATGACCAACGAGTTATTTTAATAAATCTATTAAACTATTTAAATATAATTATCCTTTTTTTTACTTATTTTTCTTATATTACACAAAAAATATCCATTTTATTTTAATAATTATGTAGATATTATTATATTACCTGTATATTTAAAATATATCTTTAATTTTAAAAATTGTGTCCGTATTTATAATTGTAACATATCTCAAAAAGCAGATTTCATCTTCAAATAACCTATTTCACATTAGTTTGTATTTTTATGAACATATTATTAAAAAGTAATAACGACTTGGCTTTGTAAAACTTGTCATACTTATCGTTTCTCGTTAAAAAGCAAGCAGTCTTAAACCCAAAGGAGGAAGCCCTAAGAAACGGCAAACCAATTAAGAGCCCTGCCTTACCACTATTTAATGAGGAATTGTTTTACTCTACGCTTTTATTTTTCTAGCAACACTAACTATAAAAACAGGAACGTCGTGACTTAAACGCTAAGACAATTTTATTTATTAAAGCAAAACATACGCACTAACCAAGCTTAAATTACACCATTTAAAATGATTATCATTCAGATTTTTTTATTTAAATAAATAAACTAAGATAGAGGTGTATCAATAATGGGAACCTAGGGTTAAGTCACTCCGTTCCCCACTTTCTGCCGAATTCCAAAGGCTTTGCCTCGATACCGAAACGGGGTGGAACCCAAAATCAGTCGCGCTTACAGTCACACTATGCCCCTATGCCACGAGTGGCCTCAATTGTGGATTTTAAAATATGTGTTATAAAAACATAAGTAAATTACATTTAAAGTACCATTGTTAATTATCATGTTAATAAATCAGTCACAGTCAGCTGGTAATAAAAGCGTGCGTAATTTGCGCGTTTACTGTTTTCTTAATTATTAAATTTATTTTCGTTATAATTACCTAAATTTATGTTCGTTTCGGATTCGATATTTTAGAGAAATTACAGTGGACTTATCTATATCGAGACATTAAGAGCTCAGTGGATTCAGGCCCAATTAGGCTTAGGCCGAAATTTGTTTTAGCTATTAAATTATATTAGTATGTTATAAAATACATTAAAAAGTCAGTTGAATATTTCTTTTTTTTCTTGACTTCTTTTTTTTATACGGAATATGGAAAAAGGATGAGGATACTTCATGTCTGCTTAAACGCTATACCATTTGCATCATAATTGATAAAAACAGATGTTTTAGTAATTATATACAATAGTTTCACTAATTAAACTTATTGTTTAATCTTTTTACGTATACAGCTTTACACATTATCCCACAGCATAATTAATATATATAAAACTAATGTGAAAACACTTCATTAGCGCTTTGTCTCATTAGTATGGAAAAATAAAAAAAAAACAACCCATTCCAGCCCTCTGCGCCACGGTAGCCAAATTTTACGAATGCAGTTATAATAAAAAAAAGTCCATGTTTATTTTATAGCTACATTTTTAGCAGGGTAATCAAATGGAACCTTTTGTTAAGACGCTCCGTTTCCCGTTACGATACTTCCCCAAATTAAATATTACAATATTTCTTTATAAAAAAAAGTTTAAATATTCCATTCACCCAAGTAGAAATCGAACTGACGACCATCGTATTACAGTCATTCACGCTTGCACCACCACCCCACGGTTCATGTAACTTAATACTTCCAATTGGACTTAAGCAAAAAACACTTAACTAATTAAAATTTATCCCTCCATTGTTTAACTTCGCATTATTTTTAAAATCAAATTTTCATAAAAGAGCATATAGAGTTTTGCCGTATTGTTTTGAATACTTTAACCGAGAAATGGGAGAGGCTATAAAAATTATTTAAGAACGTACAAGTAGGTGCAAAGCTTCCCGCAGAGCCGGGCCACACGTAGCAGTCGGCAACACATACGATTGTATAATGTTATAGCCCAATTCATAACTTTAATTATTATTGTTTTCTTTTAGTTTTTAAAAAAAATTAATTTTTACTTTGCATTCTTTGCTATTGTATCACATATTAATTATGATGTTATAATAGTTTACGTGAATAATTCTTTAGATGTAAGGATTTTATCTAACTATCTTTATATTCCAAGATATCGTTTATATAGAAAAGAAATACAGTTTCTTATATTAACCAACTTGAACAAAGCATTTAATGCCTACAATTAAATGAAATGATCCAAATCGATAGTTTTATTAAGGATTTGAACTCATTTCCTCTAAAACCTATTATTTATTCTAATAGACATAAAATTTACAAATAGTTTACTAATTTATGATTAAGTCGCAGTCTCTCATAACTTAAACTCATTAAATATTTGTACTAAATGAACGGGGATCTGTTCTACCAGCGGCGGCGGCGTATGGTTGCGTTATATTTACAGTACCGCTTACTATAGCTTACCAACCACTTGGTTAGACAACTTGTTAAACATCTCTCGTTTTGTTTGTGTTTAAGAATTAAAGCGTCTGTTCGTCGGGTTTTTACGTAACTACTGTAGTAAGGCTTTTTAGGTGATGTTGTAATTAACTCGTTAGTATTTAGTTTAGACTTGTGTATCTTTTCGTACTTGTCTAAAGGAGCTCCTACTTAGATCTTCATAATTATCTCCATATATAGAAAAATATTTTCCCAAACCATTTTCATATAACATATATCACGAAATTTAAATAAGTAGAGATAATACCTCTCTCATTCAAACACTTAAGCTATTCATTACTTATTTTAAATCTACACATTTACTCAAACTTTCATTTTATTTGTAAAGACTGTATGGAATTCCACTAATAGGCTATTAGCTGAGTTTTTAAAATTGAAATAACCGAGAAACGCATCTAGAGTTTCTCCAAATCGTTTAATAGTACATACTTTGGTACAATGGCCGCTCGTTAGTTAACTAGCCAAATCTAAATATTTATTATAGAGAATTTAAGAATGTTTTAACGTATAAATATATTATGTTTACCGTAAGATTTCTTTTAAAGAATTTAATTTTTTGTGTTTTTCTTTTCAATTAATTACACTTATTCATAGAATTAAATACTAATAGAAGTAGTTGAAGCGTTCGTGGCGCAGCATGAAAGAGCCTGACTAACAGCAAGAGATAATTATTATATTTAAATTATTTACACTTTTGGCGTTGACTTTTGGAGTTTCACCACTTTAATGAAAAATTGAGAGATACAATGTAACTCTGCCTACCCTGCTATGCGGGAGAAAAGATAGAGTTGTTTAAGGTTTGATCTTTTACATATACATAGAAATAATTCTATGTACACTAAATATGCTCTTTTTTACAACAATTATATAAAAGTTTAATGTTATTTTTAAACTAAATATATATAAATTCAGTAAAAAGTGACAAGAATTGTCATTTGTTACGTAAATAAACATAATATCCAACTAGTCTATCTCAATAGGCTGTTAACGCCTAACAACAAAGCCATTATGCTAATATATTTTATACATAATAAAGTTATAACATCACTAGCGATCTGAATATTTTATTAGACATATAGTTTCAAAACACTCTATTCTATCACTGCGGCCACCGTGTCAGTGAACTCTGTGAAAAAAGTAACGTATAGTGAAAAATAACGTTATAACGGCGTTAAGACAGAGTGAAAAGGTTGAATCTTCTCCAAATTTGAAAAGATTCGAAACCACCTTGCTTATAATCTCCTAATAAACAACTAAAATATCAAGAAAATTGTGATTCCAAATCATTAATCGTACACGAAACTGTATAATTAATGTATTAATTTATTTAACACTCGATAGTCAAAAGATAATGAGTTACTTTAATATATTCTGAGTGTGGGGACGCATATATTATTGTATTAACTGTTACAGATAGCTTAAGTGTATGTTGTAGATCATTGGAAACATTATTATCAGACAGATTTAGGAGGAAAGGAGTTCTACCTCTATATACTCGTATATGACCACCCTATTATAGAGGGAGGCAGAACGGAACTTAACGCTGCCTGATTGATAATTTATATATCTACTAATACTTTAATATTTATACTGTTTCATAGAAAAATGAATGCAAAACTCAAATAACATCACATTATTCACATACAAACACATATGACAATTGTGTGGTCACAAAACGGATAAAAAATTGACATATTTATTAATTGTTTAAATTATGCACATAAATACATAAATTGACACTCAATTGCGGAATAAATAAATTTATACGTAGAGTAGGTACATAATGCTTGTGGCTTACCAGTCAGCTAACATGGTACTCGGTCATGACAGTATCCGCGTTTGGTCCTCTTCTGACCCCACGTGTTTACACATGTCCAAGAGTGACAAAACAATACTAAATAATCAGCTACGAACGTATAAGATGGAGCTTAGGAATAAACAGCCAGTGTCTATTTTAATTTGAATTTCAAAAACACTGGCATTATCCATTAAGCGTTCGCTATTTACATCGCATATTGATTGCATTTGAATGCGCCTGCGCATCGAGTATGCTATGAAGGAGCTCTCAGATATACAAAGTGAATGGTTAGGGCTGCGTGATTATTATTCGTAATGTCTGAAATAATTTTGCTTACATTTCGATGAGTAAACATTATCTTTAATATTTTTTACTTGGTTTCTTATTTGAGTCCGTCTTTACAACTATATATTTTATTAAGAAACATTCATTTGTATAGATTTTTATCTATGCTAAATAGCAAGCGATAGCGACAAAAATTCATGTTTTTATAATGAAATAAAATAAAATTAATAATAATATGTATCAATTTAAGACAGATAAGCCAATTATAGTAGCGACCCTAAATGTAAATCGTTCATCATTGGAAATCCCTTTGAATGTACCGCAAACTAAATATTCTTGTGAGCTTGACGTTTGTTTCTCGCTTAAACGCCGTAACAAACAGTTAAGGGTAGAACTAATGGTTAGTGGCGTGGTTAATGTGAGTTTAACTCGTGTTGTGCCCAGACTGGCGCAAGACAGGCCATGGCAGAACAATTTATTGCCGTGTACTCCTTGCCTAGAGTTCGATATTATTAAAATGAAAATCGGAATTGTAGCCTCGGGTTGTATTATTGGTGCCTTGTTCTTGTATTTATTTAATGTTGAAGTGACGAATCGAATTCCGTTTGTAGATCTATATACTATCATTGTAAACAGCTTTGAGTGTAAAATTGTCGACCTATAAGTGCCTTCATACTAAAATTAATAAATGCAAAATACAGTTCACATCTATTTAGGATGTGTCTAATTTAGGGGAGTAAAGACTTTTGTGATAATAATTCCATTACCAGATATTAAGTTTCGTCTGAAAATTTAATAGATGAACTAATACTTGTATTTCAACTCTATAGTATTTCAGCATCTACGTGACAGAATTTATAATTTAGAAAGTCGAAATGAATTTAGAAAACTTATCCGCAGTACAATAAATAGTTTTTTGATGTCGAATATTTTTGAACACTGTTATTAGCGTCCCTTCACTTGCTTTTACAATTTTACCTACCGCTACTATTTTTTACGGGCTAATTTTATTAATATTATATTTTTTAAAGTTAAAGGTAAACATGAGAATTACATTCACACAATAAAATTTTAATTGAAAGCTACACAATTTTTTATTTATTTTTAATCTTAATATAATGATTATATATATATTTTGAATTGTCGATCACACACATAAAAATTATCTATCGGAAATAACATAAATATAAGAAAAGTCGGATAGCTCGCAGTAGCGTGAATTCCTCGCCCGCATTCCGGTTGCGACTTCTTACGGCCATCCATCGCTTCGAAGATCAAGTGCATTCCATTCTACTTTAAATATACATGTGAACAGAAATTGTTTTCTTCTATTAAAGCTCGTAGAAAGCAATGCCATAACTAAAATCAAGAAAACGAATGCAATAACTAAAATTAATAGCGTTTCTAATATTAAGTAGTGATAAAACTTAACCGACCGCGTACCTAATATGTATGTCAATGCTTTACTAACAAAAAACTATTGAATAAATCACAATAAGTCCACACGGCAAGGCGAGGCACTTACACTCGGGCCACTCGTAATGTTTTTTCACGATCTAATTAAACTGATTGAAAGCCAAGCTCCGGATAAGAGCGGAATGCGGTCGATGTTGAAATATCGATTTGGCTTTTTGTGCTGCGTTACTCCGCTTTATATTTATGCATTAGAATACACGTGTCGATGAACCGAAAGTCCGACTTTCCACCATTAATTTACACATCAAAAATTTACGAAGAGCTATACCGCCAGCACCTATTTGCATTGCCAATATTTACCAACGCGACTGTCACGCAGCACTCTTCAATATTTACACAATAAATTGAAACGGTAAACGGCATATGGACATGCCCGAAACCACACAAAAGATTTGTTTGTGGAAAGCCAGTAGCCAGTAGCCAGTAGCGCGTCCAGCGATCATTGAGTACTGAAGAGATGATAGGGTTGTTATGATTTAAAGGCAGTCTATTGTCGGCGTGACATTTTACGGCGCCCATACAATCGGGACGGGGTATCTTGAATCGATTTTGGATTAAAAAGGTTGCGTGGTTCAGGTAGACAGGTAGACGGTGACGTCTTGTGGTTTAACTAACCGTCCATTTTCGGACAGGTGGGTTCTAATTTTCGAATTGTTAAATCACTTCCTTGTGTGCAGTTTTAGAAGTTCGACGAACGCATCTCATTATTCAAATATTATTCGTGTGGCGTGAAAGCGTCTCGATAACCTCGGCAACGGCGGGACGTGGATGGAATGAGTGAATAGTACACATGAATCTCGTGCTAGAATTCAAATACATATAATTTGGGTATCTAATACTAAAGAAATAAAGACTACAATTGATAAGCGGAATGCGCACAAACGGATAGGCCAGCTCATTTCCATTACATTGATGCGAAAGCGACGCTTCAGCTACGTTAATCAAACCGCAAGGATTACATCATATCACATCCTACTTTCAGAATGTTATAATAAACGGCCGGGTCTCGTTCTCCTAGGAAGTCGATCGAGTTCTTTGATACAGATACCCGCTATATGTAATAACGCCACCATTATTGCAGCACTTCGTCGATAGCATCGGAGTTTATAGCTCTCGTATATTTGTATGTGTATATCAGTAATAAACCCTACAGTGTGATAGGAAAAACAGGGCAATTATGGACTATAAAACGTTAATTATACACAGTCCAATAGTTTAAGAGATATTTTAGGTTAAATTGAAGTCGTACGTAACAAACATACATAAGTTCATATAATTATAAAAGTGGTGATTGTGCTAGTATTTCTAGTTGTATATGAGATACGATAGTTAGATAATAAAAACACTCGACCCACCAGCAGAATGCACATTGTGTGAGGTAATCTACAATCTACACTAAGAATTTGTTGATTATCATATATTTTATAATTACTAGAGGAAATTGGCTGGCTTAAGAAAGTTAAGATTCTTTTTAACCAATTAATAATAATATTAAACAAATTTTTTGCACATGTGATATAAATATTCGTTTCTGTTTAAATTTATTAAATGTTAAACTATTACAAACAATTAATAAGATTTCGCTTTTAAATTAGTTTACAAAATGTTTATTATAATCAGCCTGGTTAAAGTAGAACTATTCCGGACTGCCCACGGCGGAGTGGCTGGCGCCGCCGGAGCTGCAATTGATAATAACGCCGCGACGACATCCATTATAGCAGATAATTCACCGTGCAATTAGATGAATCGTGATTCTAACGACGCTGGTGATAAAACCAGCCCGCCGATGAATATTCACCCAGTAAAACGGCCCAGCTATTTAGCTAGGAATTTCGTTCTACATATAACGACGTATTTTAATCCTCGTTTTGTTTTCAGCATACTAGTATAAATTTCTATTGGAGTAAGATTATTATCACAATATTTTGATTTATTATCTATAGAATTAATAAGTACCGTTTTGAATAACGTTGAAGCAACTTCGAATTGTTTTCGCTAAATAACATTTAGAAGTATTTTCCTAGATGTTGTATATAAATTAGGTAATAAATACGATGGGAGGTTTCGCTATGTCGTAAACATAATTGGTCGTCGGTGAACGTCCTAGTATTCGGCACGATGATACCTCTTATGTTATTCAAATATCGGAATGCCAACAAGGCCGACACACAGCCTTGCTTATACCGTCATCCAATCAGCTCGGCCAGATAATGCGAGTCCAATCAGAATAGCAAACCGGCTTCGGCTCGCGCCACAGATGTTATTAGCGTAATAAAGTACTAGATGAAACGTGGTCGGACAGCGTGTGAACGTCGGGAGAAAGCTGCTGTCGCAACATTAGTAACCTTATTACTAACCGATGGCTGACGTCTCCAAGCGTTTATACTTTTAATGCTCATCATTAAATTTTAATCCTATGAAATATTTTGGTCGTATACCGTAATGACATTTAATGCTTTATTGCATCCGACTGTGCGGGAATTGTGCGACGTGAAATATTGCATTGACTCGGCGGAAAATTAAATGCTGGAGGCATTTAATTTTCCGAATCCTCTCTAGAGAAATCCTCTCTAGAGATCCTATCGGAAATAGCTATTTGCGCAAAGCAAATTCTATCGTTCTTTAGATCTTAATTGAATATCCCTGAAGTGAACGAGGCACTCATGTGAAATGGTAACACAACTTGCTCCTGAACTGATTGCGGCCTTATTTAATGAAATTGAAGAGACGTTGCAAGCGAAGCGATGGTATTTATCTCGATCTTATGATCTCCACCGACGCGCAGCGGTGCTTCCATGCGAACATTTCAATCGCGATTTAAGAATACCGGCTCCCGGTTGGAGCCAGTTTTTTAGCGTATAATAAACACATCTTCAGCTTTGTTCGGTGACCGCTATTGAATTTGCGAGTCCTAGTCCCGATACTTATTTATTTTTCCTCTTTTTGACTCCTGAAGAAATTATCATTTTTATTTTATAAAAATCTTTGCAATTTTTGTATTATTATTTAGTACTGAGTTCTATAAGTAAACTTCTAACAACATCAGTACAAAAATATGTTGCACATAATAAATATGTTTATGATTTTTTTATTTCGGCGAAATATGCTACTGAATTATTAATGAGAAAACAAACATACACGAAGGTGCAAATGTAAAGCTTACATCCGTGAAGCTGTTCATCCCGGCAAACGCCCCGTGAAGCGCTGGCGCCGCATCGACTTGGAAAAATAAACCACACAACGTAAACAACTATGAGAATAATCTGAACAACAAAATCAAAAGTTTGAAGACGATAACGTTTTACCATATTATACGGTTTTATCCTTTATACTTCCCGTCTTCGACTCATTAGTGTCTCTGTCCTTCACTAGCCTCGCTTCATCTCTTTCCTGCCTCGCCTCCGGAGGGCCATTTATCAATTCCAAATAACATGCCGGGATCTTTTCCCTTTTGTTTATTTGTTTTTTATTTACCTTATCCTTTGGTGCTCCGTTTGTATTTTCTTTTTACTCGAAATTGATTGTAAAGCCGATCTAATGACGTTCATATAATGTACGATGTTTCGATAACGCTAATTGTGCCGCTAATGAATACTTTATTACAACATTTTGAGATCTTTCGAACATCGGAATTATGTATATCTAATAATTTATAATTAATCCTGTTTATATATTCCTATGGATTGAAATTATAACAAAAAGCTTTTAATTATATATTTATATCATACTAGCGGACGCGCGCAGCTTCGCTTGCTTATTTAGGGGTGAATTCTAATAAACCACGAAACATGTGTTTAATGAAATATTTTTAAGAGTCTAAATTTCAAATTATATAAAAATAGGTGGCGATTTAAAGATTTTTCCATACAAACTTTCAACCCTTTTATTTGCACCCTTAGGGGAAGAATTCTAGAAAACGATGAAACACGTGTTCAATTAAATACTTTTAAAAATCTAAATTTCAAATTTTATAAAAATCGGTGCTGATTTAGTTTTTTTTCCATACAAACTTTCAACCCCTATTTCACCACTTTAGGGTTAAAATTTTTCAAAATCCCTTCTTAGTGGATGTCCAGATTACGAAAGTAAACCTCTGTCCAAGTTTCACGTTTCTACCATTGGCGGTTACGGCTGTGCGTGCGTCTTACCTCAGTCAGTGAGGACAAGTCCTTTTATATATATAGATAATATTATTAACGTTTATCAGAATTTTAATTTTATTATAAGTGATTTGTACCTTTCTATTTTGCGGTTTCACTTATATCAAAGCATACATATTTTTATTATTCGTTTTAAATAAGAAACTTATTTATGTAACAGAGAAGGTTTACAATATCACCATTATGCAAAGGTTTTAAATATTAAAATGTTAACAAGTACACATCAATAGAAATTTAGGAAATTTATTATAATACTTCGCAGTAAAATGCTGCCTAACTACATCTTTGTTTTTCATAAGCTTGTTATATTAAAAGCTTTCGTTAACAATTAAAAAAATAAATTTATATACTGATCAAAATAATACCCCAGGACGTAGCCAGAATCGAACACTAATTACCTCTTAATCGATCTCCCATCAAATCTGACTTACAAATCATTTCAAAATTGGGCATGATGAAGCTGATGTTGTGAACGAAAGGAATTTCAATGGGACTAGACATCAGAGGGGGTCTGATTTCTTAAGTCGAACCTGAGACCCAAGAGCAAATAAAGCGGCGACCCTCCAAAATTAATTTCGTTTTGTTTCATCGTCTGGATCGAGGCATTTACATTGAATGCGGTCGTGGATATTTATGTAAGGGCCCTCGGTACGTGACGCGCGCATTATTCATATACAAATACTCGATGCGGACCATCTGTGTATTTTTACCGGTTTATCGACTTTTTCATTATTATGTTTGAGAAACTAAAATGAAATATATTATTTTGATATTGTTTCATGTTTTTTAAAGGATAGCAAGTTGGATATCTTTTATGGAACATATTTATTGTGATCGTATGTGTTTGTATGCATTGGGTTCAAATCCCACTTGGGGAAAAGTTTTTTTTTCATATATTCTCATTTTTCGATTGAACTGCACTGACGTACTGTGGACAACGAATACTCGAGAATTTCAAGAGTAGTCTGCTTCGAATTGCATTTCAAAGACAATAATATTTTATATACGATTGTACTTTAAGTATGAATTAAAGGTGTTATTGTAAACTATAACCAAAGTTTACGAGTCACAGGCGCCACAGCGTCGAGGTTGCTAACTGGACTCACTAGTTGCACTCGCAGCATTTTGCTTTGCATTCGTAATAACAGTTTCCTGTTGAATGGTCTATAAATAAGTTTTATTTGTGGCTAGATTTAATTTTATGGCTCCAATACCATTACTCGAAAATCAGTGGCTTTTGTGTATGTCTATAAATTCTTAGATTAGTTTCACGTTACTTTCTGTTTTAATTAAAAAATATATTTTTAAAATAATTATAAATCATTTTCATATATACAAAGTGTGATTCAAATGACACCACACTACCTCGTTTTTTTACTATTATATCATATATAGATTTATCACTTATCAGTACTTAAAACTATCTGAATTTAAAATATCCTTCAATAGTTCTTTAACAATTCTTTCTTTTCCAGATCCTAAACAAGAAGGGGATAGAGAAGGTGTAAGATGCTACTGCAACACAGCACATTGTATAAGCACAGGATACATGTGCAGGGCGCGTAAAGGAGGTGGCTGCTACAGCGAACTTCCCCCAAGAAGGCACCACACGAGCCACGGTTGCTTACATCATTTGTCTGAAATGTGAGTAACAAAAACCATTTTAATTTGCATTCTCATCCACCTAATCTTGGACCACGTAATAAGTGCACACAAAGTACATCTGTGTTATCTTATAACCATTTTTTTAAGTATAAATGTATTACAAGGATTTCTTATTATAGAAATTATAAAGCTCCAATCACAAAATTCAAGCCGTCATACATTGATTATACCTAAATAAAGTAGTTTGTTTAATACTGTTGCCCTACATATCTACTCGGTAAATGTGGAGTAATAGAGAATTTATGTTCATTGCTATTACATAAAAAAAATAGTTTGGTTAATTTCATTAAAGCTTAAGAAATTACCAAATCAAGAATTTTCTTGTATTTTATTATTGAATAATTCATTCGATTTCGATATATGTACGTATTTACAGTACCTTGCCTCTTTCTTAGTAAAATTTTTCCTTAGTAAAATCTTTGTACAATAAAAATAAAGTTCTCATTCGGAATTTCATCGGACAATCCTTAAGATCGTATCACGGCTAATTACACGTCAAAATTGGTGTCATTAAATGACCTTTTTGGAACTATAACAAATGTTTACTATATATGCTTGAAAATTGTTGTAATAACTAAAACAAGTTTGAGATATTTTAAACAACTGATTTAGACCATGTTCAAGTTAATAATAATTAATTATAGACAAATATTTGTATATTATATAGGTGTAGCTATTATTTATAAACAGCATTTAAAATTTCTACAATTTCATGTTAACTTTCATTTCAAAATTAATTAACTATTCTTTTGTTAGCTATGGTACAAACAAGCATTGTCATTCATCAATTCTGTTTATCATTCTCTAAACCTGCGGCTTCTAAGCCATGTGCTGCGTTCCAAGCATCATCAGACTCAGCTACAATCAATTTGTCTTCGGTTATTTGAAATTACTTTATAGCTCTTTCATCATGGCTGACAGCTTGAACAATTACAAACCGATAGAAAATAGTTAACGGACATATTATTTCTCATGGCATTCTATTTCCAAATTTTTTACTGTTTTCTTTAATGATAACATTGAATGATAACTTTTCTTAGTTAACGATGTTTCAAACCTATACAGTTATGGGCTTTGTAATCGTATTATTGATGACCAGTGAACTAACGTTGTTTACCTACTTTCTACTTTTATTAAGTTTATACAGCTATATAAGATAAAACTATATTTTCAAATCTATTATTGAACTATATAAGACTTTGGCGGAATAAGTAATGAAAAAAAAAACGTATTTCGCAATATATTTTAATGAGTTATTAATTTTAAATAAACAATTAACATTTGAATATGTAATCTCTTCTTGATTGAACGTTATTTATTTTCAAGAGTACGTGTTCAGTTTATTATCTTATTCAGATCAGCGGGCGCGATCGGAACAGGTTCCATCTACGAGCGCATGCCTGCTTTTATTTGCTTTAAATTACTTTTGCTCCTTTTTGGCAATCTCCTGTTGTTCATTATCTTCGTTAACGATCGCATCGTCTACTTTATTTAGATTTCGATTAAAAGGATTTTAAAATACTAAGTCAATATGAATAATTAATTATTTTTATAGTTTTTTTTTGTTTGGTTATTATTATATTTGTTTCATTCTCAATAAATTTGAAGTTGAATTTGATATGTGTGAATGTAAACGCAACAGAATGTGCGTTCGATTTCCGCTCGAAGAAATGAAATATTAAATATTTTCATATTTTAGTACTGGTGTTGAGACAAAGGGCGGCGTTGAGTTCCGCCTTTCAACACGCAATGCTTTCTGAATTCGGTGGAAAAGGGGAGCGAAATATATCAACACTAGACTCTTGCTCTGACTTTGAATAATCTATATTTTTTTCATTATTCAAAGTCAGAGCAAGCTGTTAATAAATTGCGTAGAGCGATGTCCTCATTTGTTGAGATAACACTGACGGTAGAACGGGGTGGAGTCGGAGGTCGGGGTCCTAGATAGCGGCTCAGCGGCCGGCGACCCGAACAATGAGCCGTATATAAACCTGAAATGACGTTTAATACTTTTCCCTATCACCGAGCCATAAAGCTTTTAATGCATTTGTACCATGCGCATTTGAATGCCATTTACTGATAATGTCGAAGTCGCATTTCGCCAATAGATAATGCATTTCTAGCGTTTGATGTATCTATTGTTTTGTTCGATGCCAAGTTCTTATCGGGTGTTTGTGCTACTTGTATTATTTCTATTTGTCGTATGTCTTTCCAATATAATTGACTTGGATAGTTTATTTTGAACATGTTGTTACATGTCACAGCAAGTCCATTTTAATTACTTGTTTTGTTTCTCACTTATTAAACTCAATATTTTTATTATCTTATCGTAGTTTTTATTTTCCTTCGTTGTTCCAGCGGCCAATGTATAATTTAAACTTTTAATAAAGCTGGGATACTTGGGACCTATAAAAGTTTTATTTGTTTTTAGCTCGAAGATTATAGTCTGAGGTTAATTTCACTGTTTCGTTTTTAATGATCTTAATTATTGTTCATTTTATATTCGTTTATATCTTAAATATAGTATAACAGTTTTGATTAAATAACTATTATAGTATAATATACAAGGTAGGCACTTATATCCCTTAGAGACTCATTGCCTTCGAAAATCTCGATTGTGATGTTTGAGGAGGGATTATATTAAAAATGAAAAATATAAAATGTACTGTAATAAATATTAACATTAAGTTTTTGTTAAGTGTTACATTTAGTACATACATATTATTTATTAAACTATTATTTGTAAGCACTAGTAACTAGTTTGAGTCAAAATCGATTTAAGCGAAAGCGATAAAAATCGAAGCGTTTGTAAATGCCAGTTGTTGATTTGATCCTCACTTGAGAATATTTATTATTTCTATATCAGTGCTCCGACAAGACAAATCGTGGCGTTGAATTTCGCCAAACAAACGGAATGTCTCGAATTCGGGTGGACACCGGAGTATCTTGACACCACGGTTATCTCTGATTACCTTGTTATCGCAAAAAAGCATAAAACTGAAAAAATATATATCAAGAGTAATATCACAAGCCAAAAGCCTAACATCGAAACCTATGTTATATTAACATTCCACAATCAAACGACAGCCATTTGATTTCCAAATAGCGTAGAGGTATAAAAATATTTGATCAAATTTTTTAAATGGCCGCTTACCGTTGGGTTCCCACGAGAAAGGTCGTAACTATTCAAATTAGTTGGACTTTAGATTGTGCCAGCTGCCTCAGTGTTGCAAGGTTAACTATCAGCTTTAATGAGCGTTTTATGAAGTGGATAGATAAGCTGTTAAGAAGGTATACAATAAACGCCCGCGGTTGTACTGTCCAATATAAACATACATACACTGTACATACCATTTAGTTATAGCATTTTAGATAATATATTCGTATCATTATTTATTATGAACGTATCTGTCAATGCATAGAATCGTAATAAATTATAGGATAATAACCGCATACGAATTCTATAATCTTAGACGCTGGTGGTGTAATTAGTTATCGGTTTAAATAACGTTTATGAACTTATCTATACGTAAATTGCAAGTACTTAGGTACTCAATTTTTTGTAAGGACACTTCTCATTCACATTAATTTCACATTACTTCATTATAAAAAAATCATTCCCAATGTTAATAACACTAATCACTCTGCCTATCTTGCTGTGCGGGATAAAGTATGAAACTTATATATTTATTTTATTTACAATAAAAAATATTTATTATTTATTTATTTTATAAGAAAAAATATATTTGATTTGATTCCATTAAAATTCTTAATATCCATCAAACATGCAGATGGTTGAACAAATATTGGCTTTATTAAAATATATAACCAGTACTGGGCTTATACAAACATAAGCATTTGAGGATTCAAAAATTCCAAACAATTTATATTCGCATCACAATTTCGTTTATATGCGTCGGCTTGTTTGAATTCGCACACTTCGCGTCACGTCGAGATTAGAACGACGACCTAAAGCTATTAATCTTGTTAAAAAAAATCTTAAATACTAAAATAATCTATTACCTTACTATAAAAGTAATGGATTTTTTTACATATATTTAAATAATAAAAATATATTAAAATACTTACAAAACTGAAATTAAACTTTAACTGACTCTTATAATATTTATAACAATGAAATTTTACATATTACAGTAAATATTTGACACCTAATTTAAGCTATTGGTACTTTAATGATTTAATCGAATCAAAGAAATAATGGAAATAAAAATATTAAATTTCATTGCTTCGAGTGGGAATCGAACCTGCCGTGTTGTCGCACGCTTGTGCCCCAGAGCCACGACTGGCCTCAATACATATATTTTACAGGCACAGATTCTATTACAATCCAGGCAGAAATCCACACTAGCTATAAACTATTAGCTTTGACAAGTGATTTGGTATTTTATAATGTTTCGAAACTATGTTTATAGTATCGTAAATAAAGTTAGTAATTGCCAATAAAAAGCCATTTGAAAGATAAACATTGCATTCACCGTTGGCATTTGAGGCGCCGGTTGCACAAGCGATTGACATCGCTTATTCTACGAGTGGCTGTTACGTATTGAAACTGATCCTTGCGTTTGTTTAATATTTCGATTATTAATTCGAATGTTGTATTTGTAATCGATTCTTGCTAATCGCATTTGGATCGAATTCGATTCGACTAGAGTGCCCTCCACTTTTTATCAATGCAACAATGTTTCTTTAAGTATATGCCTTATTTGACATCATACTCTAGATGTTTTATAATATAGCTGCACGTTGTATCCCGCACAGAGTAAGGTAGTCAGAGGGAACCTGGGTACCTAATGTTTTGACACTCCGTCTTAATAGACTCACTAGTCTTCAGATTTGGGCGGAAAGTCAGAACAAAAATGTATTATAATGTAGCTTAAACATTATTATGTCTTTGTCTATATTGTAATTAGGTACAAATTTGACATGATCTTCGAACTAGAACTATAGTCGGCAAGATAAAAAAGGATGACTTACTAAGCTATCTCTTCCTACTCCGTAACCCCGGCAAGTGTGAGAAGATAAAATATAAATATTATAATATTTAGATACTTAATCATTATTTGATTTATACTGTAAAACAACCACATATCTTAAAAGATTATGCAATCAGTGGTCTACTACTATTTGGCCTTTATTCGTTTAGAAACATTGTTATTGCTTAAAATATCTAATGTATGAAACTAATAGGCCGATCAGGAATATGGTCCAATTATTTCAGATACTCATCTTTTTTTTCACGCTTTATCCCGCAAATGGCAGGGTAGGTAGTGGGAACCTAGTTTTAAAACACTAGGTTAGATACGTTCCCCACCTTCGATTGAGTGGTGGAATTCGGCACGCTATTACCATGGTACCAGAGCGAAGAAATGAAAATACTAATAAACAATAATTAATCGAACCCGCAACTGCCGCGTTAGAGTAACACGTGCCCCTTCACGTATTGTTAAATGTGATTGTAATTTCATAATTCCCATATTTAATTTTATTAAACTTTTATTTAAGCACATAGGCATATAGTTAGGTGTACATATAATTTCGTTATCAATACAACTATTTAAATAGTATAGAATTAATATAACACAAGTTATTGCAAACATTACTATTTTATTTTTGTTATAAAGTAATATTTTAAAATAATAATGTTAATTTTCAGTGAAAAAGAAGCCTTGTCTCACTGCCAGAACGCGCCGAATCAAGGCGGACCGCCTCCCCGTGAGCACACTCTACTACTGTGCTGCTTTAAAGACTTGTGTAACCACGAGGACAGCCCGGTGGCGAAAGCGAGGCTTAATCTAACAAATGATTTAGGTAATTACTTATGTGTTTATTACTTATATACGTATATAAAATGAAATTTGTCGTAAGTACGTGAATTAAGTACAAAACAATTGCTTTTGAGTTTCAATCCTAAGAAGGTATTTTTATTAGTACCTAATACTATTACTAGGCAGCAGACTGAAAGCAGCCACGCTACGTAATTTTTCCATATAAAAAAACTCAGTGAAAGTAACAAAAAAAGTATGTAAAACTTTTTCCCACTTTTTTCTTTAAGATTTCGTGACTTAAATAAATTAAACAACGTCATTATTCTTCATCGATATATTGTACCAGCAAGGATAGTGATAGAATATCATATAAATGTCAGTGTCACTTTTGTAGGCAGTCGCTTAATCTAGACATTGATATCTCAATCGACTGTCTGGCGGTGTCATTTCCTTTTCTTGTAGGTACATGTTAAGATCAGACTATTATACCTACATTATGCCGATACCAAACGGTTTTTAATGGAAACAACAAATATTAAGAAAATAATATTTCTATTTTTGTACAATAACTTAAACGTTTTCATCAAATACTACTTGATTATTCTTGTTTTCGTAAATGGTATATACAACTTAGTATAAGATTACTGCGTGCTGCATGTAAAAGGCATTTCGCCTTCAAATTGAAAAGTTTAATATTTTTATTTTAAGCTTTAATATTTTATGAATAAAAACTCCTTTGAATGGGACTCAAACTTCACAACCATTGTTTGCATTGCGCAATTGCGCATTTGGGCCTATCCTAATTATGCACGACGACTTGTTCTTCTAACTTGTTACTGACAACATACCTACCAACGGAAAGAATTGTAGTAGAGCACTAAGATAAGGCTTTCTATTCCGTTTACGCAAAAAAAAATCACCCATTTAAATTCCAATAACAAAAAACAAACTAAAACGTAGTACACAAGTAACTAACAAAAATATTAGTGCGTAGAATACTCCAAGAACTATTTAAAGCATATACATAAAGCTTCTACTCTCAATAGAGTAATATAAGAATCGTTCCAACAATCAATCAAGCCGTTCCCCGAAAGATAATAAAATAGTCTATTTAACGATTTCTATAAAACAGTTTCCGCGAACAAAGATATACCGGCGGTATCTTATCTCATGCAAATTATACACATCGAGCTGTGGCCTGTAAGTGAGTCAACCAGCTGGAGTACTTCTTCTGAATAACAAAAGTATAATTTGAATTTGCGTGGTACTAAGTTGTGCAATGGTTTCTTGTAATAATTATAATTAGATTAATTGTTATGTCTTTGTAGTATAAAAGGGGCTACTAAAACTGCTTTATAGTGCCTAGTGGTTTAGGTTCAAATCTTTAACATTTTAAAGACTTACATTTAACCAAAAAAAAAAAACAATTTCTTGCATAGGTATCAGGGTAAGCAGGACCCAAGTGTTTCAAAAGTCCACTCTCCATTTAATTTTAGATACGTGTTGAGTAACGAAACTTAACACCGCGCTTTGTGAAATGTCTGCGCTAAAATCCTCACTTAAAATGGAAATTAATAATAATATCTTAAATTAAATTATTTCAAACGCTAGTTTATATATCGTAATTTTACGTACAACCAAAACAACATATTTCGAGTCTAAGTACAAATTATCAACCTTAAAGCTTTTATGATTTAATTAAACTTAATTAACAGTTAGTTTGGTACAGCTACAGCCACAATTGATAAGACCTGTAAAGCAATCAACTCGAGGCGTACTCGTAAATTCGTTATTTACTATTTTATATCCACATAGGTATACCTATTAAAAGCACTATAAAATTCGCAGCTTACTTTATTACTGGACTATTAACAAAAAAACAAGTCTTTTTATTTGTACTTATAACAATTTATAAATAGTTCGACGACGCGTTTTGTTTTACCTTGTTATCAGAAGCCAGAATCAAATACAAGTTTGTTCATTAAATATTATTGAAACGACTAAAAAAATATAAATTATAAAACAAATTTTTAGTTATTTAGGACTTTTTATTCATCTTAATGTAAATAGTGAGAAACTTAAAAAAATCCTTCAATAAGAGAGTAACGCTTTATTCACTAAAACAATATATATTTAAACATTATAAAATGATTTCAAGTAATCACGGGAAAAGTTTGTCATCGACTATAATATACCTAATGTTACTTTATATTTATTTTAAACGTTTAACTGAAATTTATAATTTATATTCAAGTCTCAACATACTGACGCAAAGAATAGAACAGATTAAATCGAACCTACTGTCCCTAGCTTAGTAAAGGTAACCGAAATCTCTTTAAATCTTTCACTGTACTTATAGCCATCAGTGTCATATTAAACCCATTATAAATTCGATCTCATACAGTGGTCCACACGATTTCCTGCTACCGGCCAACTCGATAGGATGCTTTGGTGCACTTTCCGAGAACAACGTAGCCATTTGTTTTAATTCCGCTTAATCTATCGCGTGTTTAATTTGTAGTATTATTAATTTGAATGTTATTTATTATGTTTTTTTTATGTTGCACGCTGTATCCCGTATATAGCAGGGTAAGCAGAGGGAAACTAGTGTTAAGACACTCTGTTCCACATTTTTAATTGCTCAACGACGCGCTAATTCATTTCTTCGAGTATGAATCGAACCCAGAACTAAAAAATTCTATAAAATTCCCAATTCTGTAAGATCACTAATTTCGTGATAATATTGTTTTTCCATACTATGCTTGACATAATTTGTACTGATTTATTTTTTTATTTTCTTTTTCTCATTTTATTTTCTTTATAAATGCAATGAAGAGTTTTATCTAATTCTGTGTCTTTTTTATTTATAGAAGGTGTAGCAAGTGAACGTGGCGCATCATATAACAGTGAAGTATGGTTCAAAGCTGCCACCATAGCGGTGCCGGTGTGTGGGGCTCTCATACTGTTCCTGCTGGTAGCTGTGGCTGTACGGCTGTTACGAGCTGATGCCCTGCTGCAGGCTGATAGAAAACTAAGGTAGATGTTAAAAAAAAATATATCTTCAAAGATATATCTCCTAATATAAATTAGTTCTTTACAATTCTGTTGTAGAAATTTTAACTAGTAATTAAACTTCATGGTAGAGACCTTAAAGTTTTTCTATTTATCACTCGAAATGAATAATAAATCTTTTTTATTATTTTTAAAAACCATTACACATGACATATTTTACATTTTTATAATAATTGGTACGTAAATAATAGTAAAAACATACGCTAACCTAAAAATGTTTATTTCCAGGGGTGGTTACATGTGCCCACCGCAGAACTACACAGAAGATGTGAAAAAAGTGTGGGTCGGCAATTCTCCCTTACTAATGACCCCCGACGGCTGTCTGGTCGCAGTCGAACGAGCTCAACTCGTACCGAACAAGCAACTCTGTGATATACAGCGGTAGAAACCTTTTGGTGGTCTCTAACCTTTATAAAAATGTCGTATGTCAATAGATTGGCGGCGTTGAGTTACGCTGTTCAAGGTGCAATGTCCGTAAATATTAGTGGAAAGAGTAGAATTAAGTGTTTATCAAATATCTGCTCACCATAATACATACGTGTAGATAAAATTTAAACTAAATTTGTTTTACATAAAATGTTACTTGAATTCGTTTACCAATATGTACGACATCTGACGATGATGATGATGAACACGATGGGGGCTCAATTCGACTCGAAGGAGTATTTTATTTTCAATTGCTTGCTCTGGTTACGACCTCTATCTATCATCAATTGGCAGGTGCATGGCAAACGGAAGTGATTTAACACTAGGTTCCCTCTCCCTACCATTCTATACGCGGGATACATTGTGAACCTAACCAGTATACGTACAATAATTTTAATACACATACGACATTTTAAAGTAAGGAAGAAGAAGTACAGAAGACGAATGAGCGAGCAATCTCTGTCGCGCACTGTACTATGATTTGATTGTGAGGCTCGAACTTGTAACGGACATATCATTGGTTGATATATAGTAACATACGTTTCTGTTCTGTCTGTTTGTATTTATTATTATATAATTAGCGACCTAAACGCGACTTCGCTGGCTTAAACTTTTTGTCTTTTTATACCCAATTTTATGTAAAATCTAGCTGTTATTCTTGTTATTCGTGATTTGTAAATTGTAAGCTATAGTAATGTGATGTAAAGTTTCATCCAAAATCCGTTCAGTAGTTTTTGCGTGAGAGTGGAACAAATATCCATTTACACAAACTTTAGCTCTACTAATACTAGTGATAATTTTTTTACTACATTAACATTATTTAAAGCAAATAAATCAAGGACGTATATCATGACAAAGAAATTTAGTAAGTTTATTAATGTGAAAATGAAATTACTTTTTTTATTTTGACCAATAAACTTGTTTGCTGAGAAATCAAATATATAATGTTAGCTGTGTTGTATAATAATCGATCAAGTGTATAATAATTTTAGTAGACATTTTGCGGCAATGACGTTTTAATATATTTACGCTCCATCTACTCTATAAACTTATATAATCTAACCTACTTAATTTCACATAGATAAAATTATATTACACCAGACGTCCACACAGTAATTTAAAAAACCTTATTAAAGAAAATAATAAAATAATGTAAGAATGGAGACCATCCTGGCACAGTGGGAGTAACTATAAACAGTACGGTTGTAGGTTTGTTTCCCACTCGGGGGAATTATTTTAATTTCAAAAAAAAATATATAGCGCGGAGTGTAAACGGAATACAAAGCTAAAATAGTATCTTTGTACTAGGCTCCCTCTGCTTGCCCTCTCATATGCGGGATACAGCGTGCAACTAAATAATGAAAAAGTAAATAAACAATTTGAACGGTCAAGAAATGTATGTTTATTTCATATTGAATCTAATATTGATCTCAGTAGCGTCATTTCACGGTACAGCGCGCTCATACCAAATTACCACAGTGTATATTTAACTGTTATTATTTTATTATTATATATATATATATATATATAAGCTTTGTGTTCCTTTATTTTGTAATCGATTTTTTTCAATCAATACATTTATATAATAAAGTAACGTTAGTTACCAAGGTTTACATTGTGTGACATTTTTGTTTATGATTCTTTTTTATGCAAAATGCATCAAATATAATTCTTCGTTCATATATAAATAAATAAATATTTAATACTACAGATAATAACAAAATGTCATATTAAGATATTAAATGTGACAATATTTTGTATTTATTCGTACTGTTGAAATCGTATCCTTTTAAGTCATGAAAATACGATTTTTTGTACAAAATCAGTCCATAATATAAGATATGACGATATACGATAAATATATAACGTGTTATCGACATAACAATATACTTAGTGTTGCATTTAACATCGACACATAAGAAACAATTTATTTAATATTGTTAAACTAATTACCCAAAACAAGAAATAATTTTAATTTAATTGATATTGGTTGTGAATACGTTACAAAAAAGTAATAACATTTTGAACCATTATAATCGATATTTAATAAATTGCTTCTAATGCGTCATACAAATAGTATAGCTGTGTAGGTGTTAAACCAATATGTCAATATCATTTAAATATATTCTAAAAAATATCTAGAAAATGTATGTACGACTATAAAATAAATTACTAACTACCATAGTTTAGTTTGTATGGTCAAATCAAAAATTATGATGTAATTGCTTATTTTATACTTTGAGTTATTACTACAGTACTTAGTTAGTTTAACTATTTGTTTATTGTACAAGTTGAATGATATTAGTAACAAGTCCTTTTATATATATAGATATCGTTATAAACATTAGATATGTCCTGTCACTGTCAATGTCAAAATGGATCACGTCCATACAATACTTTCATCTACTTGTCATTTTTAATTATTATCGACAATATAAAATTTGACGTTTTTAAAAATTTAATTGAATTTTTATTTAAGGTGTAGTCGCAAATATTTGACTAATGGCTAAGATTTAAATATTATACATGTAATAATTGAAATATATAACAGTAAGTAAATATTGTACAATCAATTCATTTATGTACCTATATCAAAATCAAAAAAGCTAGCAACATTGACATGAGGCTGAAATGCAAATGTTAAAAAAAATGAAATCGTTACAATAAAGAATACAAATCGATCATATTTTTATAACTTTGTAAATGTAAACTTGTAAATATAGCGCTTTAAGTTACCCATTATTGAAAGTCGATATCTGAAAGTAAAATTCAATGGCGGGATAAAACTAGTCTTTCGTATCTGATTTTTTAATTATTATCTATTAAAAAAACTCCAATGGATTTTACTTATGGTCGAATTTTATCTAAATCACTGTTTTAAGTGTATCTTTTTAAACTTGATGTATCTTTTTAAATAATTGTTTTTTTTTTAATATTAATAATAATGGAAATTAATAAATAAATTACGTGTAAATAAATTTAGTTTTAGCTTTGTATATTGACATTTGATATACTTTGTTTATTTATTGTTTAGGCTCTCGCACTTTTTTTTCGACCATTCAGAGGTAGACTTAGAAAGCTTCCTTGAAGGTGCCTTACCTTAAATAGGTTTTATATTGTAAGTGTTTATATCATAGGTGCAAGTAAATACTCTGTAATGATAATAAATATACCGTTTATGTAAATATGTATGATGTATAAAATATAAATGAATAAATGAAATTATTTTATAAATTTATTCGTTTTATTTTAATATTTTTTATTTATTTACCTTACAGTAGAGTAATAGAGTTATAATAGTTAGTGAGTTAAGTCTAAACATTAGGCCCTCTGCCTACCCTGCTATATGCACAGTACAGCGTGAAGCTATTAAATATGAATATGCCCTATAAAAATGTATAAATTAAATTTTGTATCGGTATTAATAGGTACCTACAGAGTTTACTTAATATATTTAATAAGCGTTTCAATCTATAAATAAAATTTAAATTACAATTTAACAAACAATTTATTAGTTTTATCTTTTCCCACATTAACTTGTAATAAATATAAATTTTCTTGTACAAAGGCGATTAATTCGTAGGTTAAATTTGTGATTGCTGTAATAACTAAAATTATAGTTATTAACTGTGTATTTTATAGATAAATTATATGTTTTATTTAACTTGCTCGATTTCTTATTGTTGAATATTAATAAAATGTTTATATTGTCTACGCTTAAGTATATTATTATATTCCTAATAATTATCACTAATATTGAACCCATTATTTAGCTCTGTACTATTACGAAGATACAAGAGGTACCATAGGTAATATTAAACGTATTTTTTCGATCGTAGAATATAATGAACTAAAACAAAACAAATTATTTTTTAATTATGATACAAATTAGCTAATTAATATCAAGGATATATTTGGTTTTAACATAATGTGATGATATTAAGATAAATCTGTTATCTTTACATCTTGAGGTCTCAGAAACAAATGGTTCGGTCGATAATTTTATCTTTCGTATAATATAAGGATTTTCTCCAGCTTTGCTTGGTATAGCAGCAGACAGTTAATATAAAATAAATAAAATTAAAAAAAAAAATATGCACAAACCTAAGCAAAAACGATGTTGTAGAAAATAATATTTTTATTATATCAAAATTAAGGAAATGGAAAATTAATAAGTGAAATCTTTGATAAGTTCGTATTTATATACGGAATAACTATTTATTTTTTATGAACTTTGTTTATTTAGTAGTTATGTCTTAATGTATTTTTCTTCAAGGCTGGCACCAAAAGACGATTTTCGGTAAAAAATATCGTAGGGCTAACCACCATACCATTTAATTTTTCTTCAAATCTTTATACTTAATCCTTATTTACACAAAAATACAGTTGTTTACATTCTTCAAAACATACAAATGTATGCATTTATGCTTAAAAGTTGTCATAACTTCATATTTCCAAATTATTAAAGATCTGATAAATAGATAAAAACTCTATTTAAATAGAGTCGTCGTAAAAAAAAATACAGTTATAAGGTTGTTTTCTTATAAAATTAGTGTCAGGGTGCTGTTAGATAAGGTAGCTATTATATGTATTTGCTGTTTTTAACATGCTTTTCTTTTAAAAAAACTTGTGCATTAATCTACTTCATTATGGTAGATTTAAAACTGTTGGGAAAAAGTAGGAAAAAAAGAAGAATTAGTGTGACTTATTAACAAGATAATTCGTTTGTAACGAACACCAAATGGTCCAGTACACTTTAATTTCATATCTTCGCTCTGATGTGTAGGCAAAGCGCTTCGTTGAGTTCTCCAATCCACCAATCAACACGCACTGCTTTCAGAATTCGGCTGAAAACGGAGAATGGAATGTCTTAACACTAGATTCCCACTGCCTACCCTGCAGTGTGCGGGATACACCGTGTATAAAATATTTTCTTTTGCAATAAATAGGTACAGATTAATAAGAAAAAAAAATAGTTCTATTTTATAATACCTCTAGAATATATTTAAACTATAGTAACAAGTAATTGAAGTTAATTATGTAGTTCAATAAAATACCTTCAACAACGCAATAAGTGCCTCCTCGCTGGCCTTGTTTATGTTCTTGCGGTGTACTAAAAAGTTTTATATAGAGTGCGCTCAATTTTAATAATTAATTATCTTTATTCTTCCAACTTTTTCCTCATTTTATTTTTATATAATAAACATATTAGAGAACAATAAATTACAATTCTCTATTTAAATTTCAGAGCTGTCTTGGCCTAGGGGCACAAGGGTGTGACTTTAACGCGACGGTCCCACGAATGTTCTTGAAAAATGACTATTTTAATTCAAAAAGAGTGCGCTTTGAGTCTTTTCTAATTTCTTACAAGTAGAATGTAACAATTTTTACTACCACTTTGTTGTTTCTAAATCATCTCTATTTTTTTCTTCTTTCTTAAGCAATGTTTTAAATTAAATTCAAAACAAGCATTATATCATTTTAAGAGTATTTTATAAGCCTGTATAAACTGCAATAAACCATAAAAAAATATAATTGAATCATAGCGTCGGTAATTTGTATTCAGGCTGCGCATACGCACTACAAGTGTTTATAATGCGCTCTGCAGGAATAAGGCAATTATACAATTATTACTTAGATACGCCATAAAATCGTATTTTTTTCTACAAATGCCACATTTGAATCGAGCTTTTACGAAAGCTTGTATATTTTTGACAAGTGGATTATTATATTAATAAAATAAATAATAGTCTTAATCCGGTTTTTTTAAAAATACTATTATTTTGTTGGTTCCAGAGAATAAAATGACAAAAGAAAATACAGGTATCAGTGGAGATGATGGCAAAATTTTAAACTTTGATCATCTTACGTTTTGGGTGGCAAACGCCAAAACGGTAAGTGAATTATAACACTAATAACTTTTAAAATTTACTATATTACAAAAATATATGAGGAAAGATTACTAGTTTAATCTTTAAATGTCGATAAATTAGTATTTGTAACTTTAGTTCAGATAAAATCTAAATCTTTAAACTAAGATTATAAATCTGATAAGCTTACTACAATAATTAATCGTAGTAAAGTAGATCGTAAATAAGTAGGTACATTACTTTTGTAAATATTATAGAAATATTATAAATCTCAATATAACGAAAAATTTACCTGCATTGCCAGGCATAAAGTTTACCGCTAGATAATACTTTTAATTATAATAAAAAGACAAAAGCCAACTTTCAGGCGTCAAGTTACTTCGTGACCCGTTTTGGTTTCAAGCCACTGGCGATCAGACAACCCACAGAAGAGAGACCTGCCGTTTCTATTGCCGTTCAACTAAACAAAGTGAGCCATTTGTAATTATTAATTTTATTTATATAAGAAATTAATTTTAATGCTTAGGCGCCTAAAATAATAACGCAGCAAAGTTTTTATACATACAAATTGCTTATAAGTTTTGTTTGTATAAAAACGTAAAGTATCATTACAATAAGAGAGAAAACAAGTACATATTAAATACTAGCGGACGCGTGCAGCTTCGCTTGCTTATTTAGGGGATGAATTCTAGAAAACCATGAGACACATGTTCATTTAAATATTTTTTAGAGTCTAAATTTAAAATTTTATAAAACTCGGTGGCGCTTTAAATATTATTCTATACAAACTTTCAACCCCTTATTGGCACCCTTAGAGGGTAAATTCTACATAACCGTGAAACATGTGTTCAATTAAATATTTTTAAGAGTCTGAATATACAATTTTATAAAAATCGGTGCAGATTTAATTTTTTTTCCATACAAACTTTCAACCCTTATTACCCTTTTAGGGTTAAAATTTTTCAAAATCCCTTCTTAGTGGATGTCCAGATAACGAAAGTAAACATCTGTCCAAATTTCACGTTTCTACGCACAGCGGTTTCGGCTGTGCGTGCGCCTTACCTGAGTCAGTGAGGACAAGTCCTTTTATATATATAGATTAATTAAAATTAATTTTAGATAACAATAATATTTGAATCGCCAACAACGGAAGGGGAAATTTCAAAGGATTTAACAGATCACGGAGACTTTGTAAAGGACGTCGCGTTTGAAGTTAACAACTTAAATGCGATTGTAGAGAGAGCTAAGAAAGAAGGTGCGGAAGTAATTAAAGATGTGATAGAAGAAACTGATAAGAATGGGATAATTCGTTATGCCGTGTTGAGAACTGTGAGTTTTTTTTTTCTTTTTAACTCCATATGTTATTTCATCGTAGTAGATTACTTACTCTACTATTTTCAGAAGGCTTCTATTACTCAGGAACTGCATTTCTTCAATTGGGGTCAATTCAACAGGGCTTGATGAGTTGGAAATCAACGCCGTCAAATTTGTGTTACCAGAGCAGGGAAATAAAAATGAATTAAAAAAAAAAAAAAAAAAAATATTGCCCCAATTAAACAACCCACGCATTTACGAGTACAGTAAGACATTGTATATGTATAATAAAAGTTAAAAAACTATTAACCGAGTATAAAAACTGTACTTTATTCATATCTTCGTATAAATTTAAAATTTTTTTTTTTAAATTCTGCTATTAGAGATATGGCACTACTCATATCACGTCTTACTCCACTCTGTCTTGCCTTTAACGTATACTTTATATTTTAAGCTAATGGTATACTTATATGATAACACCAATTTACCAATCATTTTTAAAAGAATAGTTGGGATGTATTTTATAGTTATAATTATTAAAATAATAAAAGAATCATTTTATTGCAGTACGGGGACAATACCCACACTTTAATCGACCGATCAAAGTACGCAGGAATACTTTTCCCCGGATACGAAGTTTTGGAAGCAGACCCAGTCAATGAACTTTTGTAAGTTAGTTTTTGACTATTATTACATATATCTTAATTATTGAGAAATTATGGATAACATATAATGACACAATAAAGTACCTACATCGGAAAAGTAATTAAGTATTTGAGGTTCATTGTTGCAGGGGCTCAAGCGTGCGACTGTAAGCGCAACAGGCTGTGGGCTCGATTCCCACTCGAGTAAACGAAATATTTAATATTTTTATTCCTCGCTCTGCTATCGAGACAAAACGCGACGTTGAATTCCGCCACTCCGCTTCCGCTTCCAGAATTCGGTGGAAATTATGGAAAGGAAATCTGTAATTGAAACGGATTCCCATCTCGTTGCTTACTCTGCTATGGATACAGAGTGAAGCGAAAATAAATTATACAAATCATTCTTTTACTTCATTTTAGACCGGAAACAGGACTGTCTTTTGTAGATCATATAGAAGGAAACATGGCCGATGGCACTCTTGAAGATTCTGTCGCTTGGTACGAGAAAAATCTTAATATGCATAGGTAATATATACTCGTACATTAATAAATTTATATAGTACTAGTATTATAAAATTTTTCTAATTGTTTATCTCTTATAATAAGCAATAAACAGTCTTTAAAATGAAATTAACATGTTAATTATTTGACAGATTCTGGTGCGTTGATTACAGCCACGATTTAGTGCCTTGGTCTTGTATAAACTCCGCTTCAGTCATCAATCAGAATGAGAGTGTTCTTGTGAGAAATTTTTATTTTAATAAGATTTAGATTGTGAATATGAAAAAACAAAAGTTATATTTCTTTCGATATGTATATAAACAGAGTCAAATATTAATGATGAAAATAAAAACATTATAAATTGTTATACACGTTTGTTTGTATAATATGAAATAATTAATAAAAAAATATGGGTTAATATTTTAGTTAATTTCTGTTTATTTCTAGCTATCTTTAAACGAAGCGGCCAAAGGGCTTCGTCCTACAAGCAAAGCCTCTGAATTTGTGAAGGCTTTGGGCACGTCGGGTGTTGAACATGTAGCTTTGTATACTGATGATATTGTTGCTACAGTAAGTATTATATATAGACTATTTGCTACTATTGACACTTAGTTTATATTAATAAATAAACAATTTATATGCTTTTTCAAAAATAAATATAAGGCAGGTAAATTAATTTCTAAGTGTATTTCATATTATGTATGGATTTAGTTCAACAAAATACATTATAAACTTCATTGCCTTATTAAAATAATACTTTTTACAAATATATACAAGCCAATTGATATAAATTGTTAATTTTGTTTTTAGATGAAAAGCTTAAAAGCTCGGGGTGCCGACATCTTATCCTGGCCTCCCACATACTATGAACTTATTAAAGAAAAATTAAAGGACAGCTCTGTCAATGTACAAGAAAGCATAGAAGAGTTGAAAGAGCAGAATATTTTGATAGATTTCGACGAAAGAGGTTACATGTTACAAGCTTTTACTACGCACTTACAAGTTCGACCTACTTTGTTTATCGAGATTATACACAGGAAAAATCATAGGGTTTGTGTTTATAAATATAACTATTTATATTTTTTACGTACTTTATCTTTTTGTTTGAAAATAAACGTTAATATTAGAGTAATTAAGACCAGTCAAAGGGCGGCGTTGAGTTCCGCCACTGAACACGCAATGCTTCCAGAATTTGGCGAAAAATGGACAATAAAGTGTCTCTGCTAACTCTGGTGTGAGTGGGATATAGTGGTGATAAAAAAATAGCAATTAAAAATTAAATTTACTAATCAAAATTAAATTCGTTGAAAAATTAAAAGCTTAAAGTATAAATTAACTTTTGAATTTATATTGACCTACATTATATTTTCAGGGATTCGGCGCAATGAACTACAAGTGGGTATTTGAAGCCATAGAGCTCTTGGACAATTCAAAAACTGAAAGTCAATAAGTCTTGCTACAATTATATATTTAATGTCATCTTGTCAAATCCTATTGGGTTTGCCCAATGAGAGCAGTAGCTAAATGACTAGAGACATTTGAAAAGTCGGAGTAATGTTTTTTATCCATAATTATGAATAGACTAATTATTGTGCTGGAATTATTAAAATTATCTAACTTCTCTACTTTGTAAAATTTCAATCTTCAACCTGTAAGCCCTACTATCTATCTTTTTTATTTCTGTGCCTTTCTTTTTTAAATTAGTATAAGATGATTAACTCTTGAACTAGTACTACCCATCACCGTTAGCGACCCATTCGTGGCTTCGCCCGCTTCAACTACACAGTTATTTTTTACTTATGTGATTTTCTTTTGTGTTCTAATAATAATCCTTTAAAGGCAATTCACTTCAAAGGCAATATCAATAAGCGAACTACTCTTAAATCAGTTAAACTGTTTCTGAAATTAACGTGAACAAATGCACATACAGGCAGACATAAATTTCTATTATGCTATAAAATGCCACCCATAACATATTTTCTTATATAACTCCCATGTACAGATCAAGTGGACTAGTTCAGGATTGTGACAAACACGTCATGACGACGTCGCATATTTAAATGCTTACTTATTAAAGTTGTTTTTGTAAACAACATAAAGAAATAATTCACTAATAAATTTATAATGTTTATTTACTTGTGTACTTGTATCTAGTGGGGGTTTAACGTTTCAGATATAATATGCATATTTTTAACTGTAATTACATTATAATATATAATAAAAAATTGAGTTTTAATATTTTGCCTTACTTTTTTATACTTATTTCGTCATATGAGAAATTAGAACCATGTGACCGAAATCTCCACGGTACTTGAGGAACAGAGTGTCTTAACACTAGGTTCCCTCTGCCTAACCTGCTGTGAGCGAGATACAGCGCGAAGCTGATTAAAAAAAATATAATTTCATTATATTCTGTAATATTACAAAATATTGTGCAATATATCAAATATAATAATAATATCAAGTAGGGAGAAACTTGTTCTACTCCCAATCTCTACCGAGGTGGGGTAGAGACGTCTTACTTCTTCTTAGTAGAGTACTTTAAATAGATTTACATTGTTTTTAATCCTAATAAAAATTCTATTATTATTATATTCAATTAAAAAAATATAATATTATTTACTTAGGGTTTTTTTCTATAATTTTTCAGCGACAAAGGCACGTAAATAATCTTACTAAGATATTAATAATTTTTATAAAAAGTTAAATATATATTTCTGAGCGCATGCAAAACCCTGATTGATTATCAACTTCCACGTTCTCATTTATTTAACATATCTTAATCATATTAAGATATAATTTTCAAGTTAGTAGGACTTTTTATAAAATTTTCAAATTAGTAGATAAAATAAAAAATACATTAAAATTAATTTAAAAAAGTTTAGAATATAATTATATGCAATTTTTAGATGCTTACAAAAAAATAATCTCTTAAAATAGTGTCTTATACTAAAACTCTTACACTATATCTCTTAAAAACTTATTAGAGTTCCCAAATTATAATTGCATTCCCTTCGATTTATGGTGAAATACAATAGACTTTCAGATAATATGAACTATTATGGTTTCTTATAATTAACAAACACTACGAGTCGACACGCCACCCCGCCTCTGTGCCACGGCCACCGATCTCGACCACATACCACGTCCAGTCCTCATTTGCATTCTGTTTACAACTTTGTGATGAAAATCGAATAAAATATCGACAAAACATAAACTTGTTTTCTATTTTCTGTTCTCTTGTTATTCTAAAATGTATCAATACATACAATTCAGTAACAATTGTTAAATCAGCTTCACGCTGTATCCCGCACAACTCAGGGTAGGTAGAGGAAACCTAGAGTTAAGACACTCCGTTCCCCACGTTCCGTCGTGGAGTGTGGGAAACTGGGAAATTCCGCTGTATCCCACAGCGGAATTTCCCAGTTTCCTTCCCATTCTGGAGGAATTGCGTGTTGAGTAGCGCAACGTAACTTAATATAAATGTAAATAAATATTTTATTCCCGGATAGTGGTTAGTGGAACCGAACCCACAATTGTCGCGTTACAGTCACACCCCTGTGCCGCTGCGCCATGACGGTTAAAATAAAAATATTATATAATAAACGGTTAAAATATTTACATTTAAATATAATATTAATTTAACTTAAATAGGGATTTTTTTATTACAAAACAGAAGTTATAGCTCGGTCGCAGGTTCCATTTCTTCCTAATGTATTTATAATGAAATTATTAATCCAGAATTTAAATTATTTATATTCATAATGGAACAATATGTATGGCATTGAAATACATCAAGTATTAAAATTATGATTTAAATATTTGTAATATTTTTAATAAACAAATAAAATGAGCTAAGAGATAGATTTATAAACTTGGAGTGAGCGAGAAAGAAAATGTTATTACAGTTGCTTCGTAATACATTTAATGTAAAATTCTTTTTTTCTGACGACATAGTCAATTTTAATAATTTCAAAAAATGAATAAATCTTTTATGGGCATGAGTATGTGTATCTATATAATACTAATTTTCGCAAAGTACTTTTACTTTCACACTACAAAAAAATACTGTACCTACTATAGCTTTTTATTGTTTTTACAATGCTAACAGAAGAGCTTTGTATACTTTTTTTTTCCCCTAGCCTGTACTGTACCATTGTTGGGCAAAGGCCTTTCTCTACTTCTTCCACTCTGGTCTATTCCGAGCTATTGAGTACCAATCAGTTTTAATATTTGTATACTATTTAGGAATATTTACAGGATAAAAAAAATATGAAAATAATATCTTTTAAATCTGATGTAGAATAGTATTCAGTCTATGTAATATTTAAATTGCAACATTGACTTCAGAAACAGTAGCTGTCGAGTTCCTTGCCGGCTCTTTTGAGCCGATGTTCATTCAATGATTCAATAGTGCTTCCAAAAGCATATTGGAATACAGAAAATAAAATCAGCTTCATACTATATCTTGTATGCAGGCAGGGTAGGAAGAGAAAAACGTAGTGTTAAGACACTCTATTTCTTACTTCCACCGCGGAACTCAAGGCCGGGCTTTTACCTTTCTTTTAAGTCGTGGTCTTTGTGAAGTTAAGTTTTCTGAAGTTTTGCGCATTGTTCTCTGGATCAGAATAGAAAAATCTTAAACTCTTACATGCGAATTCATCTACAGCCAACTAAAGCGGCCAAGACTCGTCGAGCGTGCTGTATCTAGGCCTAAATGTAAGCGTTCCGCCGTGTTTACTGAATAACAATAAATTGTTTACATCATAAGAATATTACATACTTTTTAACAAAAAATATTTGCCGTACTTGTCTTCGAATTAATGAACAAAACTGGTGCTAAAAATGTATTTAATCTTCTTAAGACGTTTATGTAAATTTCTAGAATTTTAGTTATTATCTTACATTAATTTACATAATGTATGGGATAGGTACGAGCTCATAAAGTATGTATAAAATATTTCAAAACGACTGAAAAATTACCTTTAAATATTTAACTATGATATTTATGCAGATATTGTTAATTTTGTTAATAATTGGGAGATAAAATAAACCATGAGATCCTCGTGGCCCAGCGACACAAGGGTGTGTCTGTAACACGACTGTTGTGAGCTCGATCCCGGCTCGAGGGAATGAATCAGTATTTCGTAATATTTTCATTTATTCGCTCTAGCACCAAAGGAAAAGCCTGACGTTGAATTCCGTCACCCAGCACCCAATGCCTTCAGAATTCGGCGGAAAGTGGTGAATGGGGTGTCTTAGCAATAGGTTCCCTCTGCCTATCCCTCTGCGGGATACAGCACGAAGCAGTTTTTTTTTAAATATACCAAAATATAAAATTAATGCTTTATCCCACAAGAGGGTAACTAGAAAAAACCTACAGTCGAAATATACCGTTCTCCGCCTTCCGCCTGATTTTGAGACATTGCTTGTTGAGTCGCGGAACTTAACCAAAATATTATAATTTACATAATTATTACAAAAATAAACAGTCTCACGTCATTTTCTTTAGTGATCGACGTAGAATCCGAGAGGCTCGTCTAGTACCGGTTTCTTCGCACAAAAGCTGCCTTCACGATAACGAGGGTTACCTCGTATATTGACTATTAAATTAATTAATCTATTTTTATAATTATACCTGTGAACTGTGTGTACTTGGAAACCAAGTGTTAAAACACTTCCGTTGCCCAATTTCCTCCGAATATACTCGTACATTTTATTATGCAATTGATATCAGAAGAGATATTGACGCGGTGTAAGTTTCAGCTATTCAACACTCAGTGTCTCATTTAGTGCGACTTTTAATCCATATAAATTTATTATATGGATTAAAAGTCGCACTAGATAAAACTATAGATATTAATAACCTGCTTACTTGGAGTCGAGTCGAGCCGTGTGTGAACGTAACTTTATTGAGACTTGTTTTTAATAAAATTCGCAATATTAGGTACTCTATATAAAGGTTGGATGCCTGTGCAAATATTCACATTTCTTGATCATTTCATATCGAACTCGTGTCTTACAAAATACATTTTTTATAATAATTACATAAATTAATTACAATCGGTGATCGTTTTAATATTTATAAAATATTTAGTGATGGTGAGTATCTATTTTAACTAGCACAAAAGTAACAAGTTATAATAATTTGAATTATTAGTAATTTTTATTTTTGTTCACCGACTTCTAAAAAAGAGGAGGTTGTGGAACTTAACATTAAATATTTTTTATGCATGTTCCTTCGATTTCTCAGTCGTTTTATGAACCTATTTTATTTAGTTTTGTATTTCAAGTAAGACACTAGTGAACATATAGTTTTAAAATCAAATATCTTCCAGACCACGTATACGGATAAAGGGCGGAAACCTGAAGATGGACGGTTTCTCGCATTCGATCATCTTACATTTTGGGTGTCGAATGCAAAACAAGTAAGTACTATTTTAATGCAAAATTTTAGTATAATCATTTGAAATATTTATTTTGATACTTTAGTGTAATGTATTGATATCTATCTCTTTATTGTGGCGTAGGATATAACGAACGTATTATATGCTTGCAGAAAATTTCAATGTGGCCTATCAATGTCTTGTAGAACTTCTATATATAATAATTGATTTAGAATTTTTAGCTGTTCAAGACTTAGATTTTGAATTTCAATAATTCTAGTGCATTAAACATTATGAAATTATAGTACCAGTCGTGAAAGTCAATATTCATTTTTAATTACTAAATTAATTGTTATTAAAGAGAGTAATATAACTGTGATGTTTAGTTGTTCTATTAACTTCTTTTATTTATTGACTGGTTTGTATAGAACAAGACAAAAAAAATCTTTCTTTGTTCTTAAATAGTCGTTGGTTTTTTTTATCCTAGAAACCTAGGAGTCAAATGAGAGTTTTTAATTTATATTCAATTAAAATTAGGAAATTTTATAGTACCTATTTTTATCTATATTTATACAAATTATTACGTGCTTAGAGTTTTTAATACCTACTTATTTATTATTAAAATAACGAAAAGTGACGATGTCGTGTCGATACAAAATAAAAAATAAATGTCCACTATAAAAAATATTCTAATTTACAAGAATATATTATTTAAAAATAGTGATATAAATAGTAAACTTGATTTTAGGCAGCGAGTTACTATGTGACGCGATTTGGATTTGAACCTTTAGCCTACAAAGGCTTGGAAACAGGTTCTCGTAAGATAGCCTCCCATGCCGTCCGATTGAATAAGGTGAGTTGCTATTTTTTTCTCTCTTAGCACGCCACTCATAGTAAGTAGAGGAAACCTAGAATCCTAGTCTTAAGAAAGTGTTAACACTTTCCGTTAACATTAACACACTTCCGGTCCCCACTTTTCGTCGAATTCTGAAGGCATTGCGAGTTGGGTGGCAGAATTCAAAGCTCCGTTTGGCCTCTTTACCTTTACTTTTTAGAATGAGAAATGAAAATATTAAGCATTTCATTTCATCGAGTCGAAATCGAGCCTGCAACCTGGCGCGTTTACAGTCTCCATGTATCCCTGAGGAAAACGGAGAGGTGAACTTTGAAGGTTGTACCTGTCCGTGACGTCGGTCGTAGCTCTCAAACGGCTGAACTGATTTTGATTTAGTTTTTTTTGTTAGAGATTATCAATTACTTTTTCTTATTTGTTTACGTTGTGGAACTGTGAAACTGATTTTTTAATTATCATTTTTATTTATTATAGATCATCTTCGTATTTCAAGCACAATATGAACCGATTGATACAGATTTTGTTCAAGAAGTCGGTGTTCATGGCGATTTTGTCAAAGACGTTGCTTTTCAAGTAGAAAACTTGGATTATATATTAAAATATGCAAAACTTAACGGCGCCGTTGTAGTTAGAGATATATGGGAGGAGAGCGATAGCCAAGGAGTTGTTAGAATGGCTGTCTTGAAAACTGTAAGTATTTGTAACATAAGTAATATTTATGTTACCTAACTATTTTAGTCGGCCTCATCTTCTAAAACTATTAAGCATAATTAGAAAATTTTAAGACTAGAATTTTTTTATTAATTTCTAGTATAAATATTAATAAATAACGTATTTTTTACAGTATGGTGATAATACACACACTTTAGTCGACAGATCGAGGTACAATGGACCATTCCTGCCGGGCTATGAACTTTTACCTAAAGATCCCATACAAAAATATTTGTAAGTAGCATTTGTAGAAAGTATTATTAGAATAAACTAGGTTGTTTGTTTGTTTTTGTATTGAATTTGAAATTTGAATTTATATAACATATTTCTATCAATTCATTTAGAATTTACTTAAAAAGTAAGTTTAAAATGACTTCCAAAATGAAAACATAAAAATCTTAATGTAGTGTTTGTTTGTAAACATTTTTTTAATAAGAAAATTACTTTTCTTTCCTAGGTAGTAACCACCACGCCCCTTAAAATGTTTATATTAATAAAATTTGTTTTGATACTAAATTTTGTAATTTACTTTTTGCAGACCAAAAATAGAAATCAACTTTATTGATCATGTGGTAGGAAATCAGCCGGACAATGGTATGGAAAAAGCAGCGTCCTGGTATGAAAAATGTTTACAGTTTCACAGGTAAATATGAAATTTGTTTTGACCTTCAAACCAGTAGTGAGAGCGTAGTGACGAAAAATATTGATATGTTTATTATTAAATACTAGATTATTATTTCAAATTTTTATTATATTTATATTCTATTTTAGTGTTTTTTGTTATTAAGACCATCTGCATGTTTTTTTATTATTTTTGTAACACACAACCTCGCGGCTTCGCCCGCTTGAACTGCACAATCATTTATTTTCTAATCTCTTGAAGAAATAAAATATTTGATATTTTCATTTTCTCGCTCTAATAATGAGGCAAAACGCCTATCCTGCGCCTATATGCGCGATAAAGCGTGAAACTGACAAAAAAAATGTTTTTTTCCAGATTTTGGTCAGTGGACGATTCCCAAGTGTGTACAGAATACTCAGCCCTACGCTCAATAGTGATGGCGAATTACGAGGAAACTGTTAAAATGCCGATAAATGAACCAGCTGTGGGGAAACGCAAGAGTCAGATACAAGAATACGTCGAGTACCATGGCGGTGCTGGCGTACAGCATATCGCAATTAACACCGAGGATATCATTACTACGGTAATATATATGGTTTTTTATTAGTTTTTTTAATTTTAATTTATATGTAGTTTGAAAATTTACAGCTAAATGCAGCATACAGCAGATGGACAAAATTTACAGCATAAAGCAGATGGACTGACAGAATCTTGTTAAATGTCAATATGCCAAATATTAACACACCTTTATTATGCTATTTAATAATCAATTCTTTTATTTATACAGATAGAACATCTACGGTCTCGTGGGGTCGAATTCCTGTCGATATCGCCAAAGTACTACGAAATAATACGCAATAAACTACAACATAGCAAAGTCAAAGTCGCGGAAAGTATAGACAGCCTGGAGCGTCTGAACATCCTCATAGACTACGACGACGATGGTTACCTCTTGCAAATATTCACGAAAAATACCCAAGACAGGCCTACTTTATTCTTGGAGGTTATACAAAGAAGGAATCACAATGTATGTGTATTTTCTTTTAACTTTTTATTTAGGCTAAACTCAACGGATGTGGGTTCAGTTCCCACTCGGTTGATATACCAGAATACTGTATCGTTTATACTTATTTTTTTTATTACAATACAAATTTTATTGTATGTAAGTATGTCATTTATTATAAATATACTTTTATTAAACTAGTGAATTAATTTTACATTTTTAAATATAAAAATAAAATATAAAAAAATATATATATATTATTATTACTAAGAAATGATAAATTATTAGTAAGAAATTAGAGAAATATAATTATATGAATATGTTTTTTTCCATAGGGATTTGGAGCTGGCAATTTCAAAACGCTTTTTGAATCTATCGAATTGGAACAAGAAAAACGCGGGAACCTATAGTCATTCTAATAATATCTGGTAATTTAGATTGTAAGATTAAGTAAATTAACAATGTTATATGTAATATTAATTGTTATTTTTGTTATGTATAAATAAATGGACAACATTGAAATAATGGTTTTTGGTCTTCAGCCCAAACCAAACTTTTTAATATAATTAAACAGGTTGAAAGTGACTGCGCTCCTTTTACGGGAGCAGCTTTTAAGGTAAAATATTTCAAACCTATACCTAATTTTTTTTATCAAGATTGCTCAACAGTTTGACGTAATTTTTTTTAGCTTTACGCTGTTCGCTTCTGGAGGCATTGCGTGTTGAGTGACGGAAATTAACGCCGCGTTTTTGCCTTAATACCAGAGTGAAGAAACGGAAATACAAATTTAAGTAAATATTTCGTAGAATTATTATTTACATTTCATGATTTTTATCCAACTATGCAATATATCATGGCGCTGCTTTTTTATTAGTAAATAATGAAAAGATATTGATAAAATTTAAAATACATAAAAATAATAAAAGCACTATTTTAAATATTAAAAATAAAAAACTTTGCAGAGTATACCATTTTATTTAATTAACGTATTAAACGTCACAATACATCGTCATGTAACATTGATTAGATCTTGAAATGAGAGCGAGTTATTTACAAAATAATGTACCGAGGTACATTAATATTATAAAAGTGACAGTTGAGAGAATGAAATGGAATACAGATTAAATAATTTTTTTTTATTAAACAGGACAAGTTTTTAGATGGAAGTACATATGAAGAAAAGAAAATATAAAAGACACAATTCGTTCAACGAATTATATTTGAAACGTTTAAAATCAAATTCTGTGATTTTATTATATCGTCAAAACCATTACAGCACCAAAATTTAAAATAAACAAATATAAAATTCACTAAACGATTTATCCTTATATCGTTTTAATTTGATACGAATATCAATTAATAGATTAATATTGTCAATAAATATTACACCAAAAAAATCGATTCAAACTTACAAAAGTTGTGTGTTAAAATATTATTCTAAAATCACGTATAAATGAAATTGAATTACTAAAATAAAAAAAATGTAAAGAATAACATTTTATTTTAGTATTTCAAATTAAATTGTATAATAATTATAGCATTGTTATTTTCATCTAATTTGTGAATACTAACAACTGATCTATGTGAAAAACAACTTTTCCAAACAGGCAGATTCGAATATGCTACTACATACAGTATAGAAACGCATAAAATATTTTAAATGCATACTTTATACATATATTCAACATATAATTCGTTTATAAAATTTATTAATTATTTGAAAATCACGTATACCTTAATATATTATCATATTTTACCAATTTACTCATAAATCATTAGAATAAATAATTCGTCTATATAATAAAACACAATCTTTATAAATTTACGTAATCATTAAAAAAAATAAAAAATTAATTACTTTAAAACATACAAAACAAATTTTAAAATTACTGCCATATTATTATGTATTATTATTATTATATATATAAAAAATGAACAATCTTGCATTACAAATTTTCACACAAATTTCTTGAAATATATACACCCCTGCCCAGAATGATTATATTTTGAACTTATTTTTTAGTTTCACGCTGTTGGTTTCACGTTTAGGTTACAGGTAAAACGCATTAGGACACAATCGATTTCCAATTTTCGAAACAAAATGTTGAGGAAATGAAAATGGTTCATTCCCCCGAGTGGGTATCAAACCTTGAATCACATGGCCAATGACCTCATATTATAATTTGTAAAAATTATATGTATTTACAAACACAAAAATAATATATAAGAAAAAATATATATATATATATATATATATATATATATATATATATATATATATAATTTAAACATTGCTGTGTATCAAATCACATGTAACAAAATCAACATCAATAATCAGCTATAATCATCTATAATCACCCATAATCCACCTGTCCAGAATAGTCAGTTATATTATGAAACTAAACACTATAAATCTAAGTAGTATTATCCTTTGCATCGGGTTCTACGTCTCCCGGTTCAACAATTTCAAAGTCCCTGTCAGTGGATGAGCGTTGAGAATCCGATTCTGATCCAGAATGCTTATCGGTCGGGTCGGGTGCCTCTGGCGATTCTGGTGCTTCTTGAGGCTCTTGTGTATCTTCCCTGGAAATATATGATATTTAATTGTGTCGTATTTTTTATTATTATTAACTTATTTAGATTTTATTTGATCGAAAGTTTTATCTTCATGTAGCCATATATAATAATATCACCACAAGGCCACCATGGCGCAGATGGACTGCAATCGTAGGTTTGACTATTGTGGGTTCGAATCAAGCTCGGGAAAAAGACTTATTTTTACTTTTCTGCATTAGTAAAACAAAGCGCCGCTTTAGGTCCTACCACTTAAAATCGATTGTTTTGAACTGAGATTGTAAGCGGAGAGCGGAGAATGGATTGTCTTAGCACTCAGCTTATTCTGCTATATGCGGTAAAAATGACGAATTTAAAATAAGAATGATATAAATATTAATAACAATAATTTATAATTAATATTTTCATTTGCTCGTACAACACCAAAACAAATTGAGTTCTGCACCTCCACACACAATGTCTCAAAAATTAGTCGTGCGTCCGAGTCTTTACACAAGGTTCCCTGTGCCGTCCTTGCTATTTGCGGGACACAGCGTAAAGATATATATGTTATTTAACAACACTTACTTAGCCTCTTTATCTTCATTCTCTACCACATTAGCGCCAGTTTCCTTGACTGGTTCCTGTAATAATGGTTTTTCTTCTTCTTCGTCAGAATGTTTGTCTTTCTTGCGTTTCTTCTTGCTTTTAGACGACTTATCGCTCTCTGAGCCCGGGCCGCGGTATTCATACTGTAAATTGAATGTAATTACTTATTTTTTGTTCTTTAAAATTAGCCTAAACTCAGCAGCAAATATAATGTAACGTCATCGTGGCACAATTGACAATAGTGTATACACAGTAGTTCTAAATTCATATCTTATTTAATTGAACATAAATTAACCATAATAAAACAAAATATACAAATGAATATAACAATTCGTTAACATCAGGAATACCTACGGCGTGTCTTAAAATAAAATAAAAACTCATTCTAAAAAAGTGTTCTGTAAGATTGGACAATAACTCCAACTATTATACGCCCAAAACTGATATCCAGCCAAATCAGAATTCAACTATTCACAGTTTTACTAACACATGAGTCAAAATATATTTGTTAAAATATAAACTAAAAAAGGAATAATCACTTTATAGAGCGGCCAGAAGGAAGCAAAGAAGCCCACATCTTCAGTCAAATTGGGTAACAACCACAAATGATGTCTCGACAATGTTAGTATCCATACAAGACAGAATACGACCACTCTTAGTACCGCCAACGCTATAATCAGCACTAGGAAAGCTGCGGCCGCCACACTCAAGTAGTATACGCCTTTACTGGAAAAATAAATAAATTAATTAAACAATTATAATAATACAATTGCAATTAAAATTTGCTCAACAATGCTACTAAATATAATATATAAAAACATAAACAATCACTAACCGCACAGTAGCCGGCCACAATGGAAACATGCAAACACCAATAGTACCGAACACGACCAGCGCACCGCACAACCAGTAGTACCACGGCATAGGGTCGTATATCCACACGTACGCGTCTAAAGTATCCAGGAATATTTGCTCCATGTGCATTTCTAGACGGATTTTACGTTTTTTCTTTTCTTTCTCTTTGTTTTCTTTGTCTTTGGTGTCTTTTGTGTCCTGGGAATGTTAAAATGTAAAGTAAATAATTGATACGTTGTAAACAATTATACCGACAACTAGTCCTACCCTAAGGGTAGTTTTAATGAGATTTATTTAAAATAAAAAAAAAACGTTTTCTAATGTGTATGAAATCAAATTATTAGTAGTTTAAAACAACAATAAAAAATTATGCTATTTGTCAACTTTCTTTACCTAGGCCATTATAGGATTATACATTGATGGCCAATGTATATTACAAATATATAGGTAATTAACAAATATTTGAAGTAATAATTACTTTTATTTAAAATATAATTAATAATTTAATTGTTACCTTGTTTTCAGCGGCACTCTTGTCCCCATCCTTCTCGTCTCCACTCTTACTGGATTTTTCTACATCTTTCTTCTTGGACTTTCCTTTTAACTCTTGTTCACTGACTGGAACCTAAAAACAATATGTGTTTTAAATTAATAAATTTATACAGAAGTCTTGTCACCAGTGTCAAGACACTTTGTTACCGCCCACATTTCGAGACATGACGTTTTGAGTGGCGGAACTCAACAGCGATCAGCGAACTTTATCTTGGTATCAAAACAAGAAAAGTAAAAATAATTCAAACCCGCATAGAATGAGGTTTGAACTCACAACTGTCACGTTTACAGTAACACTCTTTTGCCCCTGCGCCACGACTGGCCTCACAACTTGTCAATACTTAGTACTACAGTTGTAGAATTAAATATATAACAACTTTATTATTTATTTAAAAAGCGTTTTATTTATGCTCACCCTACACGCAAGACTATATTAAAAATTAAAAATAAACTTTTTCAAGTACGCCTCCCTTTCCTTCCATTATCAAAAATGTGGAATTACAGGAAAAAATAAATAGTAAAATGTAGTTTACCTTCTTAGCTCTGTGAAATAATTTGTGCACTAGCATCTGGTGCAAATAATCTGTTACTTCATGGCGCGTTGTGAATATTGGGTTCTTCCCCGTCGCCCATTTTGATGTTAATAATGCGTCTACGGCCTTTGTGCCTGGAAATTATTAAAAAGTAAGTATTAATCACTTTTCTACTTATTCATTGCATTCATTCATTCATTCAGCTTCACGCTGTATAGCGTACACAGCAGGGTGGCACAGCGGAGAAATGAAAATATTAATAAATAATAATTCATTCTCCGGAGTGAGACTCGAACCCAAAACCGGCGCGTTGCAGACACACCCGTCTGCCCCTGCGACAGGAAAGCCTCATTTAACCTGTATTTATATTGTTTTTAAAGACTTATAAAACAAAAAATATTTTATAAATTTGACTTTCGTAACAACATAGTGCATATATCGCTAAAGCATGCAAATTGAATTTAGACATGGCATAATATTATCCACGTGTGAAACTAAACATTAAATATGAAATATCGTAACTTCCTAAGCTTGGGTGTATGAAATAAAAATCGCGATAACCTCAAAAAGTAGGTCAGTTTATGAGATTGATACGAAATGTTCATTAAGTTCTAAGTAGCATTACTCATAATATTGGGTGTAGAATTAAGATTTACAGTTTTCCCGCAAGGGCAGAGGGTGGGAACCTATTTTTATGAAAATTTTACTGTAAACACAAGTTGTGGATTCAATTTCCACTCGAAATATTTCATATTCTCATTTCCTCGTCCTGGTGACGAGACAAAGGAAAGTACAGACAGAAGTGTCTTAATTGGAACGAAGTGTCTTGGCACTAGCTTCTCAGGTACCCGCTGCCTATTCTGCTATGAACAAGATTTTAATATCAAAATTACTCCTCTCACACTACGTAATGGAATATAAAAGTAATTTTATATTTAAAAAAATAATACCTACTTCTGTTAAGACCTAAAAAAATGTTCGTAGATGTGTATAAAATAAACCAGTGACGCAAATAGGAAATAGAATTGTGTGAAACGAACAGTGTTTATATTAACTCATGATTGTTTAAAGTTTAATTCACATATCAGATATTAGCATTATTAACAATTCATACATAGCGCTACGCTAGCGTGACGCAGTACGACAAAGGAGAAAAGCGACTGGCTGTAAACATGATGACTGTGGGTTCGATCCCCTCTCAGGGGAATGCATTATTTTCATTTCCCCGCTTTATCCAAAGCCAAAGCGGCCGGCGTTGAAATCTGCCACTCAATACAAATAATATAATAATGAACGGAGTGTCATAACACTACATTCCTATAGCAGGCAGGCAGAGGGACCTCTGCCTGCCTAGCCTGCTATGTTTCATATAGTTATTGCATATCCTTTAAAAAATTGTAAATACCTGTAAAATACTCAACGTGATGGTTAAGAAATTTCGTCTTCTTAGTGGGTACGTTCGCCTTCAGCCATTTCGCGACCGAATACTCTTCGCTTGTCGGTTTTTCAGGTACGGGAGGTTCACCAAACTCCTGCAAAATAGATAATTATGCTATTAAATTAACATAATCAACAATGCTTAGAGCAAGAATACGCAAGATATATTTATCCGATGTTTTATAAAGACGTAAAAAACGCTTTTCTTTGATATAATTATAAATGATCATTTTTAATGCGAATAATGAGAACGGACATTAAAATATAAGGAAAAATATGATAATTATAACAAATAGAGTCCAGTCGTGGAACAGGGGCACAAAGTACCTATTACTGTAAACGCGACTACTTGTAGGTCTCTCCCACCACTCCACTCCACTCCACTCTCCACTGAAGATATTCATTTAACTTTATACATTCATACTAAAGCGAATTCAACCCGCGAGTCGAACCCGCAACGAATCGCAGTTACAACCCCTGCGCCACGACTGGCCTCACTAACCTCATCATTTATTATGTGTTCACTACATAAATAAAGTATAGAAATTACGAGAATAATCATTTAAATAACAATTATTGTTATAAATGAGTCACTGAAATTATTTTAAATTGCAGCATGGAATCTGCCATAAATCAAAACCATTGTTGATCATAAAGCGAAAACAAATGTGAAGTACTTAAAACATAAATGTATAAACGTATTTTAGCCACTTACTCGCGGAGTCTAACACCGTGTTGTCTTTTAGGATTTAAAGAAAATATTTTATAGAGCTTTTTTTCAGCTTCACGCTGTATCCCGCGTATAGCAGGGTAGGCAGAGCGAATCTGGGAACCTAGCCTTCTTATTGAGAAATTATTCTTATTGTAATTCTTACATTGTGTTGCTTATATTAAAATTATACCTAAGTAGTAGGCTTATGTGTGATTATAGTAACGTTATTTAGAACCAGCGGAATTCTATTGACCCCGTTAAAACCCAACGACAGAATTAATGATTTAGCTGTATTATAAAATAGCAATAACGTGTCATTTTTGCTGGTAATACGTATTATGAATACAAAATTATTATGTATTTTGAACAAAAAAAAATGAATTATATAGTTCAAAGAAAGAATAAAATAAAGTAATAATAAAGAAGAATAATAAAAAAGGTAATAAGAAGAAAACAAAGGTTTTTTACGTTTAGCTCTCTACATTGATGGAAGACCAAGAATAGCGTAACGACTGACCGTTTACTAATCTTTCCCTGTTAGTCTGAAGTCACAGGAGGCACAAGAATCATAAAATAAATAATTATAAGTAAATAATACTTGTGTATATTTTTAGCTATGTAGTAAGCCACCTGACAGTCGTTAATAATTTCAAATATTATTAATTCTAGTATTAGAAGCATTATGAATAATTTCATAATTAAATTTAATAGATTTTATAAAAAAATGTGTTTAGTAGATTTAAGATTACACTAATGCAGAGCAAACGAAAGCTTTATCAAACGATCGCTGGCGTCGAACTCACGAATTGTTCTAGAAATCGGAAGAATATTATAAAGACCTCAAAACGTAAAAAGAAAAGTTGTTTGAGAGCCCCCTTAATTATTTTATTATTTTTTACTATTTATTGTTATAGTGACAACAAAAATTCATTATTTGTTATAATTTCGTCTACCTATCACCGTTAATTAGGTACAGCCTGCCGACAGACGAACAGACCAACAGACAGCGAACTCTTAGTAATAATGTTCTGTTTTACTCTTCAAAGAGTCTAAACGTCAAAGAGAGTCAAAGAGACTCTACTCAAGTACGGAACCCTAAAACACGGAGCTTCTTTAAAACCATTATTTCGTAGCGCCACTAAATCTTGAAGTAACTATTGATGAAACGACATAGAGCTGCGATAGAGTTCAACCATTGAAGTGACCCTGACATTGCAATTGCCAGTAATAAAGGCAAACATTAACTAATCAATTATAAAAATCGGTAACAACTACAAGTAGAAGTGTACATAATTATTAGGAAACGAATCGTGAGATTTCTAACATTAAGTATAATATTTTTTCGTTTAATAATATATAAATAGAAAAAAAATGCAAGCTTTTTACTTATAGAAAGTTATTATATTGTTCTTTTTTATAGCATAGAGAATCTAAGAGTGTCAAGACACATTCGCATTGTACAAAATAATAAAAAAAATAGCATTTTTTTGCCGTACCTTGCAAAAATAATACAGGTATACTATCTATATTATTTATTATTACAAACGAATAATTCCGCGAGGCTTTTACAGTTAAATCCACCACAATTGTTATTGTTTAAATCGGTCAATCAAATGACTAAGTTCGATCAAAAGATGTTGACAGGAATGTCACTGTGATAGTAACTACAGATTTTATTTGTGTGTAAGTTAAATTCTACTATTTTTCCTGTTGTACATTAAACAATATTTTTTTTTTATTTTTTTACAAGACAATAAAACTAAAAAAACTCACACTAAGCATATACAATAGAGCTTTTAGTTCGAAATAGAAATAGGTTAAATAGAAACTTAGTAAATATAGCTAATATACTTAATATTAATTAAATAATATATATTAATTATAAATATAAAATTAAATAAGCTTTCACTCACAAAGTCTCTCATTTTGAACTTAAATTTAAAGAACACGTACACCCCGCACTGTACAGTGACTGTCGTCGACTAACGCTACTACGCCGGTGAAAGTGGGACATTCTCTTTACTACTCAGCATATATTTTATAGGTACGATTTAGGTCTATAGAACAAGCTACTTTGATTTATATATTATTTTAATTTATTTTTTATTTAACACGTTTCGCGTGAATATTGTAGTGTAAGCAAAAAAAATAACTTTTTGAAAAATGGAATCTTGATTAGTTTCAAAATGAGGAAAACCCCATAACTTCCCTATTTTGGACGTTGCAGCAGTTCCTAAGGATTTGTGGAACTAAAAAAAACTACATCCAAGAGTGCGAGTAACGTCGACAAAAACTTGAGATCTTACTTTTCAAATTCGTACTGTATTAATTGATTTAAGCGCAGCAAGTATCCGCAAATGCCCATGTTGAATTCAAAATGCGGGATTATGATAAATTATTATTATTAATGATTATTATTATGATACCCTACTTATGATAAAACTAATATAATACATTTACTTTAATTAGCAAAAAAAATCGTCACATAGTCATGGATACCTGCGTTTCATACAAACATTAATTATCGAGATAAGTCAATATTTTATGTACTAGTTATTATTATACTGAGTTTGATGCATAATGTCTGAGTGTGTAGCAGACATACAGATTGGGAGAGCTTCCGGGAATACATAGATACACACCTAAATCTGAAAAGGTCCCTCAAGACACCAGAAGAAATAGAAGAGGCAGCCTTTCATATAACTAAAGTTATCCAAATGGCGTGTTGCGAAAACAGCCCACCCAGTACCAACTAGCAAATTCTTAAAAACATATCAGCTGACATTAATGAAAAAGTGTTAGAAAAGAGAATGCTTCGTCGCAACTGGCACTATACTAGACTACCTCGCGACAAAACTTATTTGAATAAAGACAATAAAGAATTAAAAGAAATTTCGCAAAATAAAACTATCCAGGATAAGTTGGAAAGTCTTAATGCTACTTTACCTCCGAATCTCTCTCTAAAGAAGATATCTAAAACACTTAAGGGACCACAAGACACTAAATACCCGATAAAAGCTACTAATGGATGGACTAAGACTGCCAAAGAGAAAAGCGCAGAATTCGCTAAACATCTGGCCAATGTATTCAAACCAAACGAAGATGTTTGCGAAGAGGCGGAGAGGGAAGTTGAAAACATTTTAAGCCAATATCTCCAACTATCTCAACCCCCCATATCAATGACAGTTCGCGAGGTTAGAAGAGCCATAAGTCTACTTAAAAATAATAAGTCTCCAGGGTTTGACCTGATAACCAAAGAAATACTGGAAAAACTCCCAAAGAATGCCATAGTTTACTTGACTACTCTTTTTAATGGAATAATGAGGGTGCAATACTTCCCACAGCTATGAAAGTGTCAATTGTAATGATGGTTCACAAAGCAGGTAAACCATCACATACTGCGAGCTCCTACAGACCAATTAGCCTCCTGCCAATAATCTCCAAACTATTCGAGAAACTTCTTTTAGCTAGAATAACTCCAATACTCACTGAAAACGAGATCATACCAAACCACCAATTTGGGTTCAGACACTACCACTCTACCATGGAACAAGTTCACAGAGTTTGTGAAGTTATAAGAAACACCTTCGAAAATAAGGAATATTGCTCTGCGGTTTTCCTAGATATCCAACAAGCGTTCGATAAAGTTTGGCACAAGGGTCTTCTCTGCAAACTGAAAAAATCAGTTCCACATAGCTACTTTCTGTTGATGCAATCATATCTGTCAGACCGCATATTCCATGAATATTCAGACTTTTATAATATAAAAGCAGGTGTCCCTCAAGGTTCTGTTCTGGGCCCGCTACTATACACATTGTACACGTCAGACCTTCCAGAAACATGTAATACAATTACCGCTACCTTCGCTTCGCTTCGTAACAAAAACCCTGACCTAGCATCTGCTACCCTCCAAAAAGGCCTTATAGGATAAACGACTGGCTCCAAAAGTGGAAAATCAGAGCTAGTTCTACAAAGTCCGCACATATCACTTTCACCCTTAGAAAGAAAGATTGTCCTCCAGTTAGTTTAGCAAACAACTACCTACCTCAGAGTGATACTATCATATACCTTGGAATGCACCTGGACCGCAAACTAACCTGGAAAAAACATATAAAAACAAAAGAGATGAAGTAAACTTACGATACAGAAATATGTACTGGTTAATGGCGCGCAACTCAGTCTTATCCACAGATAACAAACGTCTAATCTATTAAACTATCCTTAAGCCAGTCTGGACTTATGGTCTCCAACTCTGGGAAAGCGCCTGCAACTCCAACATTTTAATTATACAGAGACTGCAGAATGGCATCTTAAGAGACATAGCCAATACACCATGGTTTATAACAAATGCCGAAATACATGAAGCATTGAAAATCAACACAGTAAAAGATGAAATAACGGTCTCAGCTCAAAGATATAAACGCCGGCTAAGGAATTACCCTAATATCCTCGCATCCGACCTACTTAATATCAGCTACCAAAAGCGCTTAAAGCGACACGATATTCAAGAGCTAGACTCCAGACATTGAAAAAGGTTGCTTCCGTTGGGAAGCTCCCTGGCAAGACATTTTACCTTCACCAAATCTGCTCATAGTCATCGACTGATCGCAGATCATCGTTTAACATAAAAACTGAGTGTCGAAACATACTGTCCAGTTTGTATAACAATACAAACTGGACGACACCAAATAAAGCATCTGAATTATATGTATGACCTGAGTAGAATTTTATACCACCACCTTTTCATGCTATTAAGTACCTATATCGCATATCTACAATCATAATAACAATCATTACATAAACCATTATCATTAAATGTAAACAAATCTATATCTCTATTATTAAATAATTATAAAATGTCTTAATATTCTAACCGAATAAATAATAAATACAAAATAAAAACCAAAAGAACATACTATTGATGCACAAAGGACAGTTTTATCGCAAATCAGAAGTAAATAAAATAGTGGCCATCACGGCTCAGTAGAATAGTTTCTGACTGTGAATGCTATGGATGCTAAACCAATCCCTACTAAGAAGGATGAATTATGTGCCTGGTCTGGCAGAATAAAGTGTGGTGTTTAGTTCTGCCACAAAACACACAATGCCACATCACAATGGGCACAAGTAATTGAAAACATGACAGTTGTGGGTTTCATTCCACTTAATAGAATTAAGTTTGTTTTTTCTGTAATATATATTATGTGTACATAAGTAATAATTTCAGAGAGAAGATAGATAATTTATGGATTCACCATGAAGGTGTGATATTGGCGATCAGGGTGAGAAACTCGGACTTGCAAACTAAATGTAGGTTTTAGAGTAACCTTTAAAAGTGCATTAATGCTTACCTCCAATGTCAGAATTTTTGTCTCTACCAAAAACAAATTTGAAATTATACTTTAGAACCACTTAAAAGTATACTGCAGAAATTAATTGTTGACAGTCACAGACAGGGCAAGATCTTTTGGCAAAATATATAAAAATCTTTGGTATATAAATTAAGTTCTTGGTATTAAATTGCTATCACTTATTGCTTAACATAAAATTATCTTTAAATTACAAAATGGCAATTTATACTCTTATAACTATTTAACTTGACACACTTGTAAAAATATAGAACAAATAAATGTTTTAATAAGTTTTTTTGTTAACACAAATGTACCTACTGTTTAAATAAAATCCTTACATAAAAACTAATTACATTACAAATTATTTGTGGGAATAAAATATTGCTGTTAGAATTGTAATATATTATTAGGCATGTTATATTACTCATATAATCAGCACAGCTCATTTACAACAGATTTATTAAAAATACAAGGTGATTAAATATAAATATCTTGCGGTAATCCATCACTGGATCAATAAATTTAAATCTTGTAATTTTTTTAACAAATAACTTATAGACATTTTATAGATAAATTTACAATAATATTATTTTAAAACAAACCTTCTTTCGCTATAAACAAATTAAATAAAAGATTAGTTAGGCGGTTGGCACAGATCAAACAAAGAACAGCCGGAAGGATTGCAGTTTATTTTTAAATTGTTTTAAAATACCATGTTGATGTTACATTAAGGAATACTGCGCACTCGTCATGGCAATATAGAATGTTAAAAGTAAAGCTTTAAATTAACACGAACCTGGCTTTGGCTTGTCGTAGAAGAGAAAAATAATTGAGTAATCATTTCTTATTTTTATTTTTACGTCTTGAAAACAACCGAATAAACTACGTCACTAAAAAATTAACACGTAAGATATAGCGTAATTCACAAAATAACACAAATTTAAGCATGCTTTAAGTAAGATAAAACCAATTAAACTAGAAATATGCTCGTAAGAAATACAGTCGGCTGTATTAATATATAGCGACGTGCAATTATTATGCTTAATATATATCTATGTAAATATCTATCGTCAATAGAAAGAATTTATAGAAATAATTACCTCTTTGCGCTTTTTAGTTTTCCTCTTATCTGCCATTATAATTTATAACAAAATTGTCAACGTTGCGATTGTTGTCTTGACTGAAATTTATTATTTCTTCAGTTTTATGACGCATTACAAATTTAGTGTTGCTACATACAATAAATAATANGGGTGATAATTTACTTAAATATTGAGAATAAATTCATAATTAGTTAATTAATTACAAAAGATGTTTTAAGGAGTAAAATTAGAAATAACATTTAGAGTTAATAAAATGCTGTAAATATTGAATTGATGGTTTTGTATTTGTCAGTTTCCGGTGGCGCCACTTTGGACGCGTCACCGTAGTCAACGTCATTGTTAATTTATAAAAGGCCACGCGGGCGTTGTACGCTCAGTCGTCGGATCGTCTGCCCGCCGGCGAGATAGCACCTCTGCACACTCCAGCGGCACGAGTACTGAAAGTCTTAGGAATTCTCCACTATTTCATCCAGAAAATACTGCTGAGTTCCGCCAGCGCCTCGTGGCGCCGCGCCGTGACACCGACGCCCTTGCGTCGCCCACCGATCTCGCGATCGCGTCCGTGATCGATGACTGCCGCGTGTGGGCACTGAAGCTAGCCAGCTCACCATGAGCGGCCGCAGCGGCGCCCAGCGATACCGCTCTCGCTCGCGCCCTCGTGCCTTCGTGACCCCAGGTCGTAGTATGCCAACCGTGAAAGCCACCCTCCCGACCCTGCACCCCGCAGGCTCCTCATCACCGAAGATGCACGACGGACACCGGAGGCACGCGATGTTACCGCGTGCCCTCTCGGCGCTCCGCCCACTTTGACCGAGAGGATGACCGCCCTCTCACCGACGTCTCCGACACCGATGACACCGAAGCCTCAGCGACCCTCCAGGGCCGCCTCCAGAGAACTCGGACATGCTCGTTGTGTCCGAGCCGCAGATGCGCGGAGCTCTTTCCCAGTCGCTCATGGTGCGTATTGCTATGTACCTGAACGACAAGGGAAAGGAGCTAGATCGCGCCAGCGCGGCTGCCACTGCCGCCGATACACTGTTCGTTTCGCCCTCGCCAACGCCCCCACGACGACCTCGGCCTTCTGACGGCGCCGACGAGGAAACCGCAAAGCGCGTGTGCGCGCAACCGCGCGTCGCCCTGGCCCCCAACCCACGCGACCCCCGCCTACGTCAGGGGGATCGAAGGGCCTCTCCGCCCGCCGCCTCCACCGGCCGCCGGCCGCCAGCCGGATGCCTCCAATGTAGCACATTTGCTGACGCGCTCAGGGCCCCTGGCCCAGGCCCGAGCCGCATTGCTCCGGCTGCCATGACCGCAGCACTAACGCCGGCGCCGGCCACCACTTTGGCTGCGCCCCCGCCGCCGAAGCCGCACTTTCCACCTCTTGTAGTTGAAAAATTACCAGACTGGGCGCGCCACTTCCGCTCGCTCCGCGACCGTCTTGGCCACGCCCCCAACGCAAGCCCCTTTGGACAGGGCGTGCGTTTCTGACAAATAAAGACAGGGTTTGGCCAGAGGCCCACCTCCTGGACGGCGGATCTTTTGGGAGCGGTTCCAGGCCAACATCAGTGACCAGCATCTTCCTACCTCTGAGCCTATCGTCGACACTGCAGACGTCGACCGACTCGAGGCCAGGTTGACTTCCGCCATCATGGACGCCATAGAAGACGCCACAACCCCGGTCTCCCCCCGCTCTCTGCCTCCTATTCCTGCGCACATACGCGCCCTCATTGCGAAGAAGAGGCGGGTTCGCAAAGAGTGGCAACAGTCCAGGGACCCCGCCATCAAAACTCGGCTCAACCGGCTCATCGAGCGCGTCCGCGAGGCGCTCGTCGAGGCCGGCGCCGACACCTGGGAACGCTGCACCGAGGAGGCGGACGTGGAGCAGCCATCTTTAAATCGCCTCTGCCACCAGCTCACGGAAAAAGAGGCCAGCAGCGCACCCACTGACTCGCCCGGACGGCTCTCTTCGCTATCCTGCGGCGGAGAGAGCGGAGATCCTGGCAAACCACCTGGCGTCCACGTTTCAGCCCAACGTGAACGAACGAACCGCCCACCACGCCCAGATGGAGGCCGACGTCGCCCGCACCATAGCATCCCCCGAACTACCCCTGCTACCTCCCCCCTTCTTCTCGCCGACGACCGTCTCGAAGGCGATTAGGAGATTGAAACCGAAGAAGGCACCCGGACCAGATGGCGTCACCAATGGCGCGCTCCGCCATCTCCCTCCAAAGATCGTCGCCGCACTGACCAAGCTCTTCAACGCTAGTCTACGCCTGGGATACTTCCCCCAGGCGTGGAAAAAGGGCCTGGTCATCATGCTGCCCAAGGCGAGGAAGAACCCCCGCGACCCGGACAGCTACCGCCCGTTCACCCTCCTCAGCGCGGTTGGAAAGCTCTACGAGAAACTGTTGCTGCCGTTCATACTGTCGCACTTCCAGCCGCGCGACGAACAATTTGGTTTCCGCAGTGACCACTCTACCACGCTGCAGGTGGCCAGAGTGGTGCACTTCCTGGCCACTGCAATCAACAAGAAGTAGAGTGCCACAGCAGCCTTCTTAGATGTGTCACACACGTTCGACCGCGTGTGGCACCCGGGGCTGCTACACAAAGTGCTACGTGCCGGCATCCCCCACCACATTGCCGCAATCCTGGCGAATTACCTCAGCGGCAGGACGTTTAGTGTTAGGGTGGAGAGTGAGATCTCGCCCAGCCACCCTATCGCCGCAGGCGTCCCCCAGGGCAGCATCCTATCGCCCGCCCTGTACTCCTTACGTACACCGACGACACCCCGACGCAGCAAGACGCAACTCTGGCGCTCTACGCCGACGACATTGCCCTCTACTCGAAGTCGCCCAACCCCCAGCACGCCGCTTTGAAGCTCCAGCGCGCCTTCGACCTGCTGCCTACGCAGTGGGCTGTGGTATACGCTCATCCCCCCCCCTCTACCTCTCCAAGCCTTCACAACACTGTGCCTGCCTCGGCAGTCACAATCCCACCGGGCTTAGCCCACCCCAATGACGTGGCCATTGTAATGGCCACCGCAAGAAACCACGGTCAGAGGGTATCTGCTTGTAACCGTTTTCCAGCGCCACGGCGCCGGAGGAAGGAAAACTAAACTAAAAAAAAAGTACGCTCAGTCGAGGCTCTGCCACGGCTCGGAGCACTACTCGTGCTCCACCGCTGGTTAACCTCGACTATTTTAATTATGAATGTTGTTAAGACCTATTTGTAATTATACTGGACTGGAGCAGTGAAAGGCGAGTGTAAAGTACTGTAAAGGGACCCTTAAGCCTACTCCCAGTCCCAGGCACTGCTCCAAGCCTTGCATCCTTTAAAGAATAAGATAATGTTGTTATTATTTCTTGTAGTTTACTGTTTCCAGTTATTATTTGGTTTATTTATTTGTTTTAGATTTACTTATTTATTTAATTTAGTGTTTCGAGTAGAACCAAAGGCCAGGTTATGGTCGGAGGTTCTACTCGTTTATTTTGAATGTCTATTACACCTTTTTCACTCTGACATGTCCGATAACATCGCAAAAATTTTAGGTAAAAAAGTATAATCCTGTTGTGCTTATTGGTGTTAAGCTTATATAAATTTATAACAATAAAATTTATTTTTAAAGTAGGTATGGTACGGTACGGTATTGTAATAACTGTGTGTAATGGACTTCGTATTAATAATACATAGTCTACATTATCTGTTCAATATACGTCATTGTAGTAAAGTTTTGTATATTTTGACAAATGAAATCTTCTATTTTTATACCGTCCGTCACGTTTATTTAATATTACTTCCTTTATATTTAAGTGATAAATTTTCACAGTATTATGTGCATTCAATGTAACATTGGCTAATGAACCGTATCCAACTGGCACGCCTAAAAGCGATGAAATAAGTAAATAAGTTTCGTATATTTTCAAATGTCACTGGAGTCAATTATCAACGTCAAGTGTCAGTGTCAGATCAACTTCAATAAAAGTTTTAATGTTCAATCAGTTGCCTGCAAAACGTACGATATTGAACGTATTATTATTATGTTATAGAGCTTCCACTGTTTATGTATACATACATATTAATGATAACTATCATTTATTACGTCGACTTACGTAGCGTTTTATTGTTAGTTTGAAACTGCTCACTATAGTTCAATTTTATATTAAAGCGCTTGCGTGAAGTGCAAGTACTGCGTATTGTTCGTTTCTCTGCAGTCTGCTGAAATATCTCTGTGCCGGTGTAACAGTTACTTAAAAAGTAGTACAGAAATACCTTGCATATACCTATTTGATGTTTAAGTTACGTACGTAAGTACGTGTTTCGACCAAATATAATTCTTTGAACTTGTATACAATGGCCGAAGAAAAAGTCAACGGATACAGTAAAGAAGGTAAATATATATCTTATTTTTATACATTATATAAATATTATATTTTTGTATAACATTTAATATTATTTTAATTTTTATAAAGCGAAATTTAGTGCATAACTTCTCTGTTATTTATAAAGAACTTACATAATATTTGAAAGTAAATTTTACCATATAGGTGTTTGCCAATTACACTACATTAATTAACTTTTACATTATTAAACTTATATAATTATTAGCATTGCTCAGGAAATTGCTCCTCAAAGTATAAATCAGATAGATAATTTTTTGTAAAGATTTGACCTTGATAAATAATTTTTATATATTTCTTTGCTAAATAATATATTCTAATGAAATAAACTATATTATTACTATATTTTCTCACAAAAAATATATGTATGTGATTATTAATTTATTTTTTTGTAAAACACCATTTTTAGGGAATTATTTAAGAAACAATAGTTTGTGTGATTTTTTTTTACATGTAGATTGTTGCATTTATTGTTAAAATATATATTTTACTACACCTTAATATGATGTATTTTATGCAGTGTGACATAGTCTGATTATAAATGTGATGACTGTGAATCAGAAAATAGAGATTGGAGTATTTTAGCACTATTTAATCTCTGCGTTCCCTGCTACATGTGATAGCGAAGCATGAAGTTTTATAGTTTCATGATTTATCTGCCACATAGAAGGGTAGGCAGAGGAAATTAGATTGAGGACAGTCCATTCCCCTTTAAGACACTTCTGTATCCATGCAAGTTCAATGACTGTAATCATTACATAATAACATTTTAAAAATAATTTTCCTACTTCCTTAAGGGAAAGTATAACAACTTGAATAATTCACATTTCATTCAAGTCTGCTTTATATGAAGTTGGAATGTCTGCAAAAGCTATTTTTTGTAAATATATGGCAAATCTTATTATTATTAAAATGCCTATTATTTTTTACTTTCTAATATTTTTTGTTAGATTTTATGTCTATATTATTGAGCAATTAAAATAATTTAATTATTAAAATAAAATTAGTTTATATACATTTTTAAAACTTTTTATTAATGTTAAGTAATAATCCAAAATACATTTTTATTTTAATTGACTTTGAGCAAAATAAATAAGTGTAAGGTCAGGTTCTTGTGAATTTTAATACACAAACAAAACCATCTTGACATAGTTAAAATGTCTCCAAGCTACCATAATTATGGTTCCTAGTGAGTATATATTAAGTTCTCACTTAATATATACTCGCTAGGAATAAGAGTAAAGGCATAACAATAGAAACCATTGAGGAATGTATTATAATTATAACAACTTTCAAAGTTATACAGAAAAAGATTTAATATAGAAAAATGAAGTTTTGAGTTTTAAAATCGCATCAACACACATCAAATTCTATGGTGTCGCTGACGTAATGTCAGAATAATTTGTCAATCAATTTGTTTGTTTACCAAGAAGTGACGTAAATCTCTCTGATTGGTTTTCAACATATCATGGCAGCTTGCTTTATTTCGTAATTTATATTTTACTCAATAATAAAATTTATGCGTGTTTCGTAATCTATTAATAGGGTTACATTAATTAAATAGATAATTTTTGTGGTTTTTACTAGCTGTCATCATGCAAATATGAGAAAAAAAAATCTTTAATTATATATTCTCAAAATGTTTAGTATAATTAAATCTTCATGTAAAACTATTTGAGGTCAGTCGTGGCGCAGGAGCGCAAAGTGTGACTTAGTCTTTGAAAGACGCAACTGGTTATGAGTTCGATCCCCACTCAAGGAAATGAAATATTTATTTAAATGTATATTTCCCCTTCTTCCTTCTGTTTTTTTTTATTCTGGTTAGTTCGTTCTTTTTTTCTTGTTTTCTACCTTTTAGCTACCTTTACGCAACACGCAATGTGTCCAGAATTCGGCTGCCTACCCTGCTGCGAGCGGGAAATAGCGTGAAGCTATTTTATGTAAAACAAAAATGTAATGTATTAAGCGACATCCACTATGGTCATTTACCTTTTTTAAAATTTTATTATACAAGTTGCCTATGAATATTAAAATATATACAAGGAGGTCAAAGAAGTCAATGGTAATATAGTAAGTAATTAATGGTATATCTACATAAAGAAACAGCCATTGTAATATTATGACGAATACTTCTTAGACATAATTATATCTGTAAGAACTTTGAACATCACAGTTTATCCAGTTTATCATGTAGATAATGAATGATACTTGTAAGCATATCATGACGGAACATAAATGTTAATATAAATTATTAGATTTTTATCATTTATTTTTATGTCCAGAGGCCAGTCGTGGTGCAGGGGCACGCGTGTGCCTGTGAACGCGTCTGGTTGTCGGTTCGATTATTTTCTTCTCTCTTTTTTCTTTCTTCTGTTTCATCTTTCTTCTGTTTTCAGAAATCTGTATAAAATGGCGAACGGAATTGTCCTATTGGGAACAGAGTCTCTTTACATTAAGTTTTCAGGTTCCCTCTTCCGATCTTGCTATGTGCGTCATACAAAGTGACGCCTTAAACTCACAACGAAAGCAGTAACTATTAATAAGTAGTAATAATAAGTTTGACGGAGTAGTAGACGTGAATGGGTGTTTATGTGCATATGTCTGTCTGTGGCATTATAGCTCCGAAACGGATGAACCGATTTTAATTTTATTTTATTTGTTTGTAAGATGACTTAATTCAGTTTGTTCTTGTGCTTAGCCATGGCTAATCATCATCATATTAACTTTTAGTCGAAAGTAGAGAAGGGACCTTTGATTACAAGTTTGACCTTTTTTAAAAATATTTAATTAAATAAATAATGTAATTAGAAAATCTTTAAGAAAACTAACTATTCCTATATGTTGTTTCTGATTTATTTATTACGCTTTATTATTTCAATAGCATTTTTATTTTATCTCTAAATAGATCTAATAATGTTAATTATCTTTTATATAAACCTAAACTTTTATTATTTAAAAAAGAAGTTTGATATTTTTCGAATGAAAATTTACGTGTTCACTGTTTCTTTACGTTACGTATCCTATCCTATCCTATCCTATATCTTATAAAACAAAGTCGCTTTTCGTGTCTGTCTGAACTTTCTAACTCTTCTTCTTCTAAACCACCCAACGGATTTTGATGCGGTTTTCACCATTAGGTCGAGTATTTCTCAGGGAAGGTTTATATATAGTTTATTATTTGTACCTTCTTATGTAAATTAACATAAATATGATAAATTTGTATAAAGTCCTACCCGTTGAGAGCCTTTCGCGCATGCGCTGCTTTAATAGTAACTAATACATGAAAATAATGGAGTATTGTTCCTCTTAATAAGATCTACAAAAAAGTCCGCGACAGCATATTCGTATCTTTTAAGAATAAAGTTTAGTGATCATATTTCTGTCTAAAAATAGTAATTTCAATATATTTTTTATTGTGAGGGATATTTTTCCATAATGGTATTAATACTTATCCTTTAAAATACAACAATATCAAAAAATTCTTGCTGCGAAAGGGCTCGCCACTCGCCATGCGTCCCTGCGCGTCCCGCGACCTTTTGCTTATACAAGCGCGTCCGCCGCGCCCGCCTGCCTTACACGCATCGGTGGTTCAGTAGTAGAATGCTCGCTCGGTTCGATTCCCGGCCGATGTATTCAATTTTATTTTCCTCACAGGCAGCCACGTAGTGCTTGCATCAGGGACAGAATACCCTCTTTAGCATAAACCACAAGCTGGAAAAAAAAACCCGCCTGCCTTTATAGCAACGAATATTTAGATGCGTTTGCACGTATTGGATAATTGGAGTTGAATGTATTATTTCATCGCGATATATTTGGTTTCATATTTTTTGTCGTAGTTATTAGTAGGTAGGCTTTGGTTTATAATTTCTTCCGTTTAAAAATAGTCATTTAACTATCTAAAAATAGTCATTTAACTATCTAAAAATAGTCATTTAAATATATTTTAATAAGTACTTGAAAAGATTAGTAGCACAGATTTAAAATTACGGTACCTACTAAAAAATCCTTGCTGTGTAAAACAATTGGAAAATCCTTATTGAAACTACGAAAATGCGGGTTGAATTAGGGTTTAATTAATTTTCACATTATCTTAAGTGCTTTGCAAACATACATTATATGAATAATCCAGTAGTTAAAGCGGGCGTAGCCGCTAGAGGGTCGCTAGTGTATATTAAAGCAAAGCAAATGACCATTATTTGCACCTACCTATCACATATTTTTTTTGAACTGTACACACGGAGTGTACACGCGGAGACTGTAGATTCGATTCCAACCAGTGGCGTAGCTAGGGGGGTGCGAGCGGTGCGTCGTCGACGATTAGTTCTCTAGAACTCATCATCAGGAAAGGGGCTTCAAGTCCCCTAAGCCGCACCGGGCAGCAAATACCCTAGCTACGCCACTGATTCCAACAGGGTAATTCAAATAACCAGACTAAGTAGTTGTTGACGTTAGGCATAGGTACATCTCATTATAGAGCATCATAGATGAATTAATGTCTGGGTAATACAAATTATGATAAAAATGTAATAGGTACTGTAATATGTAATCTCTACAATTATAGTAGGTACATCTACATATTAAAAAGGGATTGATATTTCTTTGTATGTCTTTGTATTTATGGGCATGCTGTATCACGGAATTCCATTTTGTTTTAGGCATATTGTGCAACACTGTGTGTGATTGATTGATAGTCCAGAATACGGATAATCACGAAGCCGTATAACCGAGAGCCGAATAATCGGGTTCCCAATATAAAATACCTGTAACATGAGCGAACGAAATCCTTTCGATTTAGCACAAGTCAGGAGAAAATCTACCCTGCGGTCTTGACACACATGGTTGATGGTTGGGATTTAAATTTTAATAAAATATACAAATTCATCTCGTATATAACTATTGTTATTTCATAATAATTAAAGCTAATTTTACAAGGATATCATAATTTAACATAAAGACAATCATCGGGTATCTAATAAATTGAGTGAACAAAATTCAAAGGAGACTTGGTAACAAAGCTCGTTAGTTAACCTTGCATATTGTATTGTTAAAATTTTTCAGAATTTTTTGTAGATTTTTGGCTATTTCTATTATTTTAAATAAGGAGGACCTAAAGTAAACGATAAATTAACATTATATAGCAATATTTTTAACTATTAGTTATTCCACGATTAGTAAAGAAATATACTTATCTAGAAAACAAAAATAAATAGGTTTTAACAAGCAAATACAGGAGTTTTTCTAATTGATGAGAACGTAATGGCTTAGTGGTCAGAGCGCTTGGACGACAGGTTCTGATTCCAAGAGGCGCGGGTTCAAGACACGCTACGTTAATTTTTTTTATACATATCAATGTGTGTTAAAGGTTATTTTGCTAATTATTGGTTACATCTAATTAATGATATTAAAAATGATAACACGCCTTGGGAATATTTCATTCCAATCTAAAAAGTTCGACTAGGACTAGACGGATAATGATTGAGATTACTTCCTGCTGTTACATTGATAGGTATAAATGATTATATACTCGTACCATTGACCTCAATCCTCATTATCATACATTTATTACGGAGATATAAACTTTCACGCGATATTAAATAGATAGATATTATATTTAATTAAATTTCCTTATTAATTCATTTTAAATCGACTACAAAAAGAAGGTTCTCAATTCGGTTGTTGGTATATTTTTTTTATATATATATATATATAAAAAAAATATACAACTATTTGTGACTTCTGAGCTGATTTACGTCATTTTTAACCGACTTCTGTAAGAAAAGGAGGTTATCAATTCGACTGTTTTTTTTTTTATGTTTGCTACCTCATAACTTTTGACTGGGTGAACCGATTTTAATAAAAAAATTTTTATTTGAAAGGGGAAGCTTCCCCAATGGTCCCATTTTTTTTGGTCCATGTCTGACAATGGTATCTATGAGAAAATCACATAAGTCTTAAATTTGCATTAGGTATGTGCGCGACAAATAGACGAATAACTCAATGTCGCGCCAACCGATTTTGATGATTCTTTTTTTATTTGAAAGGATATACTTCAAGGATAATTTAGTGAAAGTTTGGTTAGGTTCCGATTATGGGATCCGGTGAAAATTTAGAAAGTTTGTTTTTTTTGGTAAAAAATTGATTATACTGTAATAGTTACAAGCAAAAACTTTTTAAATTGATGTCAGAGGTGAGATTCCTGATCGTTGCATTTCTTTTCAACCAACCTCAAAAAAGAGGATGTTCTCATTTTCAACCAACTTCAAAAAAGGGAGATTCTTCATTCGCCCGAATACATTTTATGTATTTTCTTGTCAATATACCAAAATGTAACTTTGCACAAAAATAATACCTAATTAAATAAAGTTTTACTTAGGACAACCACAACCACTCGTTGACAACCACTACCACCACCATCACCACTCGTTTAAGAAGCATTGTTTTAAGATCTACCCATCACTTAAGATTATAAGACTTCAAAATTATAAAATCTTTGTAAAATTATTTTTCACTTTTTAGTTCGTTGTTAGAAGTCGGTTTTTGTTTTTGTTAAAAATTAATTTATTTCTTATTGGATGCGAAATAATGGCCAGTTTGATTTCGATTTTTTGGGCTATCAGAGTTTACAATGTAGTAAAGATAGTTAGATAGTAACCAATGCTGTTCTTAATAATTTTAATGTGACGACGTTTTTGTTTCAGAATTACCACTTGGAATTACAGTGGAAGAGGTGGAGATCTCAGTGCCATGGGGTCACGTAGCGGGTCGATGGTGGGGCCCTCGGAACAAGCAACCGATGATTGCCATTCACGGCTGGCAGGATAATGCTGGGACTTGGGACAATCTTATTCCACTTCTTCCCGCGAACATATCGGTCCTGTGCATCGACTTACCTGGTCATGGACTTTCCTCCCATTATCCTAAAGGCTTGCTATATTACATATTTTGGGATGGCATTTCTCTCTTGCGACGAATTGTTAAACATTTTAAATGGGAGAAGATCAGCCTAATGGGACATTCGTTAGGTGGCGCTTTAAGTTTTATGTACGCAGCAACTTATCCTGACGAAGTAGACCGAATTATTTGTATAGACATAGCGAGTCCTGCAGTGCGAGCTCCTGAACATATGGTCAATAATACTGCGGGCATGATCGATAAGAATTTGGAGTATGAAGATTTGCCGGAAGAAAAAATACCATGTTACAGTTATGATGAGATGATAGATATTGTATGTGACGCGTATAAAGGATCAGTCTCCAGAGAAAACTGCAAGGTCTTGATGAAGAGGGGTATGGCTCCTACTCCTGCACACATAAAGAAGAAAGGTTACTACTTCAAAAGGGACCCGAGGCTAAAAGTAGCCGGTTTAGCCATGATGTCTATAGAAACTGCGTTAGAATACGCTAGCAAAGTGAAATGCAAAGTCTTGAATATTAGAGCGTTACCAGGACAAAAGTGGGAACGATTAGATTACTACTTGGACGTTGTGGAGAAACTAAAGAATACGGCGGACGTAAGTTACGTAGAAGTGGAAGGAACGCATCACGTACATTTAAATTCTCCCCAAAATATAATGAGCATTATAGAAGATTTCTTAGAATTATATTAATTTAATAGGTAGTTTCGAAGAGTTAGTTAGAATATTGTGATATTCATTGTGATGCAATTAGCTAAGCGAGTGCACAATAGTAAGTAATTAACCGCCCTTTGCCTTTGAGGCATTATGCTCAATGTTGTTGCTTCAGTAACAAAATATCACGTTTCAACAGGTGTCTCTTAAGAATCTGACGTTTCGAACACCATAGATAATAAATTCAGATAGTTTAGCAAAATTAAAAAAAAATGTTTTTACGCTTTCAAAAAGCAATAGTATGATGTAAAGACAGCTAAGTTATAAGTGGTTGTTATGTATGTATTTAATTTTTTTTAGTAAATAGCAGCTAGTATTAATTTATGTGTGAAAATGGTGAGATGAATAAGGTTATAATTATGTATAATTTATTTTTTTTAGCTTTCCAAGTTCACATAAGATTTTAAGCTTAAATTGTAATATTTATTTTGACATATATAAAATGAAAAATGTTGAGCAAATATTGTGTAAAAAGACAAGTTATAACAATAAACCTGTTACAAAACGTTTTGTTTTATTATTAAAAATATTTATTTAAATTATTTTCACATACGTTAAAAGAACGGAGAGAAGTAGATTTTTAGAGTAGGACAGAAAATATTTTTTTAGAAAACGTCTAAAAGATTTAACGTATAACGGGATTTGAACCCGCGCCCGAGTCAAATCATGTTGGCTAAAAACAAAGAAATTATTTACAATTTTTTTACAATATATCTTATTTGAATATAATTGTTAGAAAAACTCAAAAAGGCATCGTTTGTTCTTTCTGAACGACCAGTTTAAGAATATATATTATAATTATCAGCCTATTCAACAGAGCATTATATTTATTTGAAATATGTAAATTACACAGAAGCAAAAACTTGAGAACTTAAATGATACAATAGAAAATTAAATGAAATGAAACAAATGAAACAACAAATATAGTATCGTTAGGACATTCAATTGAAATTACTAAAAACATAAAAGATATTTTATTATACTAGCGTATTCCAAAAGTTAGTAATAATCGATTGTTAAGGATCCAATGATAATCGGTTATTTTAAGAGCATCAAAAAAAAACTTATACTAGCTTACATTTCCATTACTTTAGGACTACAACAACACTTAAATAAATCTGGTAAACTTTCAAATATACCAGATTTTTTTTTTTGTGACCGTGACACAATATATATGGTTCGATGAAAAGATGTTTTTATTATATAGATATTTACTCTATTAATTTTCAGGATTCAGGAAAGAAATAATTAGAGATTCGTTGCCAAATGTGCAACAAAAGATATATACTTTTATTAAATTAGTGAATCAATTTTACATTTTTAAATATAGATTATTATAAAAAAAATACATTTCAAAATATAAAAAAACCACTCTTCCGAGGGCGGGACAAGGGCCCAAGCCATCGGTGGCTAGGGCTCCAGAGAGAAGAACCTCCGCACAATACGCGCCGTCACAAGTAACACTGCCTTCTGTATCCGGTTCTTGATCCAACAGCTAAGCGATAGGTGTTGGTCGAGGCTTTTCGCTATTTAACCGTTAACCGAAACCACTAACAGCACAATGATAGTCGCATTGACATCCCACATGGCGGTAATCTCATGGGCTAGGTCCAAATATTTAGATAGTTTTTCTTTTTCGGCCTTCACGAGATTGTCATTATATGGGATAGTAACGTCAACAATCACTGCGCGGCGCGCCACTCGGTCTACTAGTACTTTATCAGGTCTATTGGCAACAATATACCTGTCAGTAATAATAGACCGATCCCAGACATGAACAGACATGGGATTGTACCTGTAGTAAGGCACCTCCAATTCTACAAGGCCATATTGAAGAGCAAGTTGCTGGTGTATTATCTTGGCTACTTGATTGTGTCTATGCAAATACTCACCATTAGCAAGATGAGAACAACCAGAGTCATTATGACTGAGGGACTCCCCAGGTCGATGACACGCCCGGCAGACGTCGTTAGTGCCATCTAAGTATATTATTAACATTATCATTAGCTAAGTATTGACCTATTATAATTAAAAATATTTTAATGTGACACTATTTAGTGGAATATATTATAAATGTAAAATTTTTCATATATTAACTAATAGCAAAAGCGTAGGAATAAGGGGGAGAGGGAAGGTTCGGCCTGCGGGTAGAACTCAACGCCGCGTTGTTGACGAGGAGCGAAAAAAGAAATTCATTCCCCCCGAGTGGGAATCGAAACCTCAACCGGTGCGTTTACAGTTGCACGCTTGTGCCACTGTGCCATGACGGCCTACACTCCTTATATTTATAAAATTATTCTATTATTATTCTATGCTTATTAAATTGCATCTAATTGACTTGACCTTTTAAACAATGCAAGTAGTTATAGGAATTTACCTACACGAGTAAAGTGAAGATTAAATAGGAAATGTTAATAAAATTTTCAAATACAAGTATAGTTTATGAATAGTAGGTATAAGGATTATAAAATGTTTTTGATTTATTTAAGAATAAATATTTTAAAGTTGATAATAATTTAAATGGAGGCCAGTCATGGAGGGTGACCGTGCACTGTAAGCGCGATAGGATTGGATTGGATTACCACTCGAGACAATTAAATATTTTAATTTCTTCGCTCTGATGTCGAGGCAAAAGCACAGCGTTAAGTTACGCCTCCAGAATTCGGTCTTAATATGAGGGTTCCTCTGCCTATCCTGCTACATTCGGTATACAGCGTGAAGCTGAAAAAATGATCCAGTTCTTTTTATTTTTAGGTATATTCTAAATGAAACAACTGTCAAGATATTTATATAAGATTTATAACAAATAAGCTATTATTTTTTTACCTCGTAACTTCTGTCAGTTTAAATTTGAATAAAGGTCATAGCAAAGTGTTCAAAAGGTTAAAATTTTGACAAATAAATTATTTAAAATATGTGGTGTTGTTACTGGTTGTATATATTTTATTTAAGCGTTTTTGTTTTAGATTTTTTCAAAATTGACAGAAACTGAAGGGCAAAATAACTTATCACTAAGTTAATTATATAAATATAAAAAGGTAAAAAATACTTAAATGTGTTGTAAATTCATTACAAGTCACAAGAACACCTACCTAATATAATGTGTTTTTTGATCAAAATTTAAAATATATGTAAATTACTTCTTTGATAATTATTTATTAAATGAACGGTCCTATTCATTTGTGATGTAAGTGGAGCTGCAGATTACGTCAGAGGTCGAATGTGTCATTGTCATTACTGTTGAAGGCGAAAGTTAAGTGTGTTATCTAACTAAATATACTTTAAGTGTGTTCTCTAACTATCATATAATCATAAAAAACTTAAATGAATATAAAGTTATATATTAACAAATATGATCATATAATAATAGTACGTAAATAGTAATATAAGTAATTATTTTCTATCTATCGGTTGTGGACTCTATTTTCACTCAGGGTACTTAATGAATGATATAATATTTTAATTTTCCTACGCTGGTAATAAAGCAAAGCACAATGTTAAATTCCGCCGCTCAATAGAGTATAGAAAATGACCCTAAAATTTGGTGTAGGGAACGAAGTGTTTCAACACTTGTAAAATACTACAAGCTAAGCTGAGGATGTTGCTTTTGTAATATAAAGTTCACAGTTCCTGAGATTAGCTTGTTCAATCGAACAGACTAGTAAGCTTTATAATAATATTATAGAAGTGTTGATTGCTGAGGCAAAATGTGTACTTTCAGCACTTCAATAGCAGAAGCTTTGACAAGATAAACATAATTTACTTTATACTTATATAGTTTTAAAATATTTCAGAGGCTAACTTACACATAACTAATTTTTTTTTAGGGTTTGTTGTAGTTTCCACATCAACTGTTGAAGGTGTTAACTATTTTAGATATATGTATAGTATGACACAGTTTTGCGATCTGATATGCGATATACGATCTGACTGTAAACACGTTTGAGGGTTCGATTCCTTCCCGAGGGAATTATTTTCATTTGCTCGCTCTGTTAGTAGGAAAAAACGCGGCGTGGAGTCCCGCAACTCAACACGCAATGGTACACAAGGTTCCACAAGGTTCTCTCTACCATGCACAATATACGGGAAACAACACGAAGCTAAAATATTACTTCACGTTTAATGACTTCTTATTTATTCAATTCTAATAAAAAAAAATAACCATACATATATAAGAATTTTTATTTAATAATTTTAAACTATTTCAGCATATTAAAATATTAAATGTTGCCTTAATTAAGTTTTCATGTTTTGAGTAAAATAATTTATTATCCTACATTATATATTTATTTTACATATTTACAAGATTATCTCACCGATTTATGTTTTTCTACAATAAGATCATCCAATTCGTTAGTATTATTCACCTGAAAATTAAAAATTATGAAGCTTTAGTTTTAAATATACAGGTATTGTCTTTAAAATGATAATGTTATTTGATACCGAATGTAACTCAAATATTGGAAAATAAATGAGTAGTTCAAGCTGGCGAAGCCGCAAGTCATTAGTATTAATAAAACTTGTATATTGTGTATTCAATTAATGGAATACAACAGGTTTTTTTCAATATTATTATTAATATAATATTTTAGTCAATTAAAAAATACCTTAAATATTTTACTTTTAATTAAAGAAACTTTCTATAATGTATAAGTATTTATTTAAATTATAAAAAAACTACTACTTACAGACAAATAGGTTTCCTCGTCTTCACTTAATTTTAACAACAATTCTGTTCCAATTGCATTTTGTTTTTCTAATTTCTCGTGTATAGCTCGCCATATTGGACTTGAGCGCAAGACTTTCATATTTCCGAACATGTAAAAACCTGTAAAATAAATGTTATTAGACATATAGAGAGTAGTCGTGGCGCAGAGGCACACGCGGCGTTTAGTTCCACCACTAAAAAAATATATTTAATTTTCAACGGTTAATACAGATATTAGTATAATATCAGATTATTAGATATTAATACGTATTCCGCATGTAGCGGGGTAGACATAGGGAGCATAGGGATAAGACACTCCGTTCCTCATTTTGCCGTTTTGCCTTATTACCAGAGCGAGCAAATGAAAATATTAAATATTTTATTATCGAACCTACAGCTATCACGTTTAAAGTCATACATGTGCCACTGTGCCAAGACAGCGTCTTGAAGGTTCGCGTTGCTCTTAAACATTCATTCTGTTCTTCCGCAATTCTTCTCTTTTGTATGTAGAGATCATCAAATGGAAATAATGATAGTAGTAGTGACAGAGATTTAGACTCAATTAACATGACCTAAAGAACTTCTTTAAATTACAATATTAATATAATTTAACTTGTTTTACCTTCCTTAGCTCTAGACAAAGCCACACAAATCCTATTAGAGGCGGAAAGGAACCCTATATTCCTCTCCTTGTTACTCCTCACCAGAGACAAAATAACTATCCTATTCTCTTCGCCTTGGTAATTATCAACTACCGTTATATTCACGTTTTCTAAAAGAGGATATTTTTTTGCTATCTGTAATAAAATATGTAGATTAAAACTAATATAAAAAAATCCGCTTCACGCTGTACCCTGTGTGTAGGGAACCCAGTGTTAAGATACTCTATTCCCCATTTTCGTATTTTTGGCATTGCGGAACATTGCGGAACTCAACGCCGGGCTTTCGCCTTAATGCCAGTGCGAAGAAATGGAAATCTCTATATAAAATAAAGGGATAGAAAAGTCGATTCTGTACGTCAAAGATATAAGAAAAATAAAAATTAGGTCGGTTAAAAAATCGATTATAGAAGTTAGATAAACAAATCAGCAGAATTTTTATTATTATTATAACATAATAATTTATTCCCTTTTGTGGACATCGAACCCTCAACTGTCGTTACGCAATGCGTTACAGACGCAACTTTGTGCCTCTGCGCCACGTCGGTCTCTATAATTAATATGTGAAATGTCTAAAATACCAAAATTACTAAAACCAGTAACAGTTAGTAATAACTATATAAAAACTTCAACAAAAAAAAAACTGAAGTAACTTATTTTTTTATTTGCCGTATCTATTTTACCAAACACTCTTTTCAAATTCTGTCGGAAAGCTGAGAACGGAGTGTCTTGACTTACCTCTTGTATAAGAGATGCTTGCCCATTATAAGTGGCCAAAATAGTAATTTCATTTTCAGCATATTCCATTTTACGTAAATAATTCGCTAGTGACACGCACCATTTCGCTTCGAACGTATTTTTATGAGTCCTAGTTTCTTTCGATTCCTGTAAAAAACGTGAAGTTAAGTTACCTAATAATAATTTAAAGATAAGAACAAATTGCCATTATTTTTTTAAACAGTACTACTAACTGGGGCTAGTGGAGAACGTAGTGTTTTAACAGTTGGTTTCTTCTGCCTTCCCTCTTCTGCCTAATACACGATAACAAAATGCATTAAGACACGGCAAAATTTTAACATTTTAAAGTAAGTTCATTTATAATCAATGTATGCTATACCCTCAAAACTTCTACAATAATTCAACGTAAGAAAAATTTGAAATTTGTGTTTTACAATGTATGTACCTATATCTACAGAGGAATTACAGTAGCTGCTATTAGTAATAAAGAATAATCATATTTACTTCTGAAAACTACAATATAAATTTTAAGAAATAAATATTTTTTAACAAGATCACTTTATTTTCAACAATTTCAAAGAGTTAGTTAGTCAATTAGGAAAGAAAAATACTTTTAGAAAAACATATAAAAATTGGAACGTGGCGGGATTTATTAAGTTTTTTTTGTCCCTAAGATTACAATATAATAGGATGTAATCCATTAATCCACTAAAAACAAATAATAAAAAAAACAAACTTCAGAATCTTCCAGAACGTCATGATCAAAGAAAAATAGGGTGTCCTTCATTCCTTTTATAGGTGGATATTCCAATACAGTAGGGTGACAATCTAATGTCTGATATATAATCGGGACTAATAGGTCCACAAAGTTGGCGCGCATACGGCGTTGCGTGGTTAAGGTGCGGGCGTGAACGCCGTTACGTATCATTCTCTCGAATAACGATATATCCATGTTGTAATATTTGGCGAGTATATAATGTGCAGCGGACGGCCTTAGTTGCTTATGGTCACCTATAATGATAATAAAGAATGAGATCATTCCATATAGTGTTGCGGAACTCAACGCCTCGCGGAACTAACGGAACTAACTGTAATGTTTATAGCCAATCGCTGTATCGCCAACCCTCGTCGATTTCTTTTGATATACACTTAAAATTCTCTATGTATATAATTATTTTCTCAAAACAGGTTATACATATTGCATAGTGATAGTTTTTTTCTAATAATAAAAATATTGATTTAACACGAACAATACTCATAAAATAATTTTATTTTTAAATTACTTACCTATAAGTATAAGGTGTTGGCAAGAATGGTTTATTGAAGTAATTATATGAGACTCCAATACTTCTGCGGCCTCTTCTACGATGACTGTTAGGAAACATTTATTTATATTAAGCAATTATTCAATTTTGTCTAAATGAGAATCTAAAATATGCACAGTAACACAGAGGGAACCTAGTGTTAAGACACTCCGTACCCCATTTTCCACCGAGTTCTGGAGGCATTGCATGTTGAGTGGCGGAACTCAACACCACCCTTGGCCTTTACACCAGAGCTAAGAAATGGAAATATAAATTTGAAATAAATATTTCATTTCCTCGAGTGGGATCGAACCCATAACCAGTCGGTTTTACAGTCACAGTTTTAGCCCCTGCACCATGACTGGCCTCAATTAAAGATAGATATATGAATAAATATATTTACCTATAGGTGATTTGAGTCTGGTCATTAAATCTCGTCTCCTAGCCGCCCCTGTTGTTGTAACACCGATTACTTTAACATGTTGAAGCAATTCACAATCTAATATCGACGATATTTCCTCTAATTCACCATTTAATTTTGTATATTTTTCCTAAAATTTAAGTAAATTATGTTTTTTATTTTGAATTTAGAATTAGAACTGATTAGTACACAAAAGCACAGCTTCTGACTCTGACTGTGGGTTTAATTCCCACTTGGGGGAATGTATATTTATTTTCATTGACTTGAAATATAAATGGGGGAGAACAGAGTGTCATTACTCCTCCTCCCTAACTAGCTCATGCGGGAATAAGTTGCGAAATAAAATAAATAAAGTCATACCATCACATTATTTAGTTTCGCTACCAATTTATTTTTAATAACATCAACAGTATTAAAATATAATGTCCACCTTTCGTCAGTTGTTAATTTATAAGGATCCGACGTAGATATTTTATGAGTCATTTTATTATCGCTCTTCGATTTTGCCACATATTTCTGTAATTGCAAAAAAGAACATAATAAAAATAATTAGATTTATATATTTTAATTAAATAAAAAAACCCATCGAGGATTCTGTCTCGAGCTTTTCTGAAACTCAAGCTTAGCCTAGCCAGAGCCACTAGTTAAAATGAGCATCTGATATCTCACTTGAACTAGCGGCATTATTGCCAAGTTTTACTCCTTCGCCAACAGGCGCAAGTACAAATTATGTTCAAATTTTTATACAAAAATAAAAAAATGCAAGCATAAGATCACGATAATTATGTCTAAATAAGAAAATATAAAACAAATACCTTCAAGCAATACAGTCTGTCTTGAGTACGTTCTGTACTCCTCTCATATATTTCTACTAAATTTATTCCTTTTAATTGATCCTCTGGGATTGATTTTGCGGCTTTTATTTCATCTTTTAACGATCTTATTTTATCTAATGCATAAGTTTCTGAAAAACATGTGTTTATATCATCGGTTGGGTCCGGAATCAAATGTACTTCCCAGTCTTCATTATTGTCTTCGGGTTCCGGTACACCATGCAAATGTCCAAAGAGCCAGGTCAGTACTGCATCCTCACGTTCAAATGCAAAAGAATGTCTCAAATTAACGATATTTCCGTTTAATTTCAAATAACGTTTAATAGTATCGTTTGTTAGAACCATATTCTCACATTTGTATATATCGGTCTGTATTTTAGTCATTTCTCCAAACACTGAATCGAGTTCCGATCGTTTCATTGCGTATAAATATGAATGTTTGGATTGAACTTTCTTTCGCAAACGATTTATATTATAAAGATCCGCAATCTGACTTTTCCCTTGACCCCCCAATCTCACAATATCTGGTGTCACTTTAGTTATTTGTTCCAGAAATTGGTCCAAAGCGTGGTTCGTATAACAAATTATCAACATAGGCGTTCCTAATAGGCAAAAGTTTCTTAGTATGGTCGAAGCTATTTTCACACCCACATAAGTTTTCCCTGTCCCAGGGGGGCCTTGGATTACCGCAAATTCTTTAGTTAGTGCAAATTTGAAGACTTCCATCTGAGATTTGTCTAGACCGAAAACATTTTCTGAAGGCCAATCATGGGCTGTTATTGGGAAAGATATTTCTTCGAGTTTGTCGTTATGTGTAAAATAAATCTGCCCCGGTTTTAGGTACGCGGGTAGTTTTGTTTCTTTCTGTATAAGACAAACGAAAAGATTTTAAATTATAAAAAATAAATATATTTTTAATCTGTTAAAGCATTATAAATTAAATAAGATGGAAACAAAATACATACTTGAACATCCAAAATATATCGCTTCATTGGTATAGTGTTAGAAGGCAAGCTCTGTAACACTTTCAACACTTGATGGTAAGGCTCAAAAAACACTTCACTTTCAACCATTAGATATTGTTTTGAGAACACTTGGCTCGGTAATGGAATTTCAAATGAGACAAGTATCTTAAAGAATAAGATATATATGTAGGTTTAAGCTAAATTAGAATATAATTATGTTGTTTGATATTCAGAAAACTAAATAAATTTTAATATACAATTATGTTTACTGAGAAATTCTAGAATTGTCATATTTTTTTAATAAGAGATTTCCGCTTATGTATGTATGTATATGTAAGCAGAGAAACCTCCGATTTCTTCAAGCCATGGCCGGCGGAATTCAGCACTGCATGGTGTTTATCCTACCAGATTAACGAAACGCATGCATGCAATCGAACCCACAATAGTCGCATTTACAGACCCTATCTCCCTGGCCCTAATAATCCCAATTACTAGTAAATAAATACTTACATAACCCTCCTTAAGCAATTGTGTGCTGGAATCTAATACAGTTGCAAATAAAATATTATCAAAGTTATCATTTGTGAAAAGTAGTAAAGATCCACACATAAGCCACTTATCACGCGCATATTTAGTTAAATTAACAGACTTTAAATTAATACGCTCGCTCCAAGCTAAGTCGATTAGGTACCCGACTTTATTTCTTATTGCATATATTTTTATTATACGCACTTTTGGATGTACTCTGTGAAAATAAAAAAAAATACCGTTAAAAATGTGGCTAAACATATAACATAGGTTAAAAACAATTTCGAATCGGGTCATCCGTTCGTGAGCTATGATGCTATAGACAAACAAATAGACACACATTTAGAGACACATCAAATAAATAGCATACATCAGTTTTCTGGGTGTTTTGGATTTAATACTACAAAAAAATATATATTTTAAGGCCATCATAAAGCAGCAGAGCAGTGACTGTAAATGCGATAATTGTACTTTCAATCCCCACCTACGCCATTAAATTGTTATTTTTATTTTCGAGTCTTCCCTCTAGTATAATGCTAAGCATGATGTTAAGTTCCACTGAGCAATGTCTCAAATTGGGACAGAAGGTGAAGAATAGTATCTTGACATTAGCCTTTTTTACGCAAACACCTATATAGATCATCTGAGGCGTTCCTACCTTCAACGTCACCATATATTCCGCATAAATCAGATTGCTAAACATGGGATACAGTGTGAAGCTAAAATACATAATTATATATATCAACAATTTTCTTTTTGTAATTGAGTTATTGTAAAACATATTGTAATTTTTGCTCAACATTTGGATACTCTAAGAACTTAACAAGGTTCCAGGTTTAATATCCAAATCAAATATTTATTATTATTTTTAACCTCACCTGATATTTTCAAATCTTCTTTTAGAAGGGTTTCCAATATATTTAGCTAAAATCACAAACAAAATTGCGGTATGAAATTATTTTGTATCCTGTGATAATACATTCACGTAAATATATATAAGGGATGTTGTAGCACAGCACAACAATGACTGTAAAACTGTCAGATTTCCATTAAATGAATAACTTTTCTGGTCTTGTTCTGATCATAACACAATGTATCTCAGCTTCTCTATGTAATAAGCAATGTCTTATTGATTATATCTCATTATTATCGATTACCTAATTGTCTACAAAAAAAAAAGAAAAAACCTGTGTAACATATTTATTTTTAAATTTTATTTATCACTTACATAGTCCTTCTCGTAATGGTCCATACAAATCTTCTCGTAACAACCTAAATTGTAAATCTAAATAACGTATAATAGATGGATAGGCCCCATCAATAATATTCGGTTCTATTTTAACATTTTTATTACTGAAAAGATCATCTTTATTAGGCAATATGTTAAGATTCCTAAAACTACTTTTATCATTCAGTTCTTGGGTTGAAGATGTTTGGTTGGGCATTTCTTCCCATACCTGTAAATATATAGAAAATAATAATTATATTAATTAAACTCGTGAAAATATTGGAAACCAATTGTTCGGCAAATATTGAGTAACTAGCTAGGAACACTAGGAAGAAAATGCTCTAATGCTATAAATAATAAGATAGTTATTGTAATTTTTAAACATTTTAGAAAAAAAATAATTAACCATTACATAACCAAGGACTCGAAAAAATAAAAGGGATTTCTAAAATTCTATTCCAAATACATTAGTATAAAATTCAAAGTCTTTACTACAGGTAACAGGTATTGTAAGTCTTTACTACAGGTAACAGGTAAAGTAAAGTAAATTAATACTAACAAATCTTGAAGATTGCTCTAATTTCATCTTTAATTTATACAGTTCTTCATAAAATTTTGGTTTGATAGGTTCCATATGCTCCTCTTGGACTGCTATGGCACTGGTTTCAGCAACTTCTAATACATCATATAACTTTTTTAAATACCCATTGGAATTATTCCCTAGATTAACTATAGCAGCACACAAATTGAGGACAGAGAAGTAGAAAGACTCCACATCATTCCACAAAAATGCATTCCTGGGTTTATTTACAGTTCTGACTTTTGGTATATTGATTAAATATTCTTTTAATTTGCATAAAAAGTCAGATTTTTCAAATTCATCTTTCACTAGATATACAATTTTTGATGTGTCATAAGCATCTAACGATTCGTAAACAGTTTTGATGATTTTAACTAACAGCACTATAAAATCACCTTTTAGATCATCTTTGAAAAGAAGCCAAAAACCTGGCCTATTAGAAAGTTCCAGGTTCAGAATTGGTTGTGACAAATTTGAAAGGTCAAGTAATCGATTGAACCCAATAGCTTTCTTTTCTATTTGCTGGGATTTAGGTAGTTTTGAAATCTGTTTTGATGTAGTACCTTCCTCATCCAAATAATTAGACGTGGTAGGTCTTGTGTTTTCAGTAGCTGTACCATCAAACCAATCTATTCGAAACGATTTACTTTTTTCCACCATTTCGACTATATTGTATTTCAATCACTTTAATGTAAGCTGCATTAAGAAACTTTAGTTGTTGTTGTTCTTTATTTATGGCGTTTGGAGCGTGCCAGTTCAGCACTAATCATTTCGCCAATGTCATGTTGAATGGAAAACACACAAAGGAGAATGTACGTTAAAAAAAGGACAATATTACGCACTAGGAGAACTTTCAGAAGAATGCAAATTATTGTATCGGTGCATAAACGTCGTCGGTTTGTGATTTGCACAATGACAAGCAGATGACGTTGACAAGACAACGTAATTTTAATGTCATATTAAAATTACAGAGTATGTATGTGTCAAATACGTGGCAAATGTCTTCCTACCTAAAAGCCATAAAATAAACAATCAATCGATCTATTAATACCTATCATGAAAAAACACAATAAATGCATATAGAAGGGAAAGGTCCCTCCTTCATAAAAAAAAACTACATTTTTTTCTGAAAAACTCTTATCTGTATATCCCATATATACAGATAATCTGACAAAAAGTCGAATGTAGGCATGCCTACCATGAAAGTAAATAATATCTATTACCTTAATTATACCACGCTCGAAGTACCATATTATCATATAAAAATTATAATTCAGTTTAATTATATTAAAATTGTATTAAAGTATTTCTTAGTGACTTTGCGTTGATCTTTAACAAATTTATGTTTTATTCTAACAGAATCTGAATCTACATGACTGTGTGTTATCTGAGATGACCTCGAAGGATTCTAGCCAATATTGCTCTTTATTCAAATATTGTATTATTATTGGTTATCATTATTAGGACTATCAAACGTTGTTAACTAGACTAGACTGACAGTAAACGCAATGTTTGTGGGTTCCTACTCGGAGAATTAACTATTTTCATTGTCTCGCCTTAGCAATTAGACAAAGCGCAACGTTAAGGTCAAAAACTTAACACTAAATATCTTGAAAGTTGAAAGTCTGGAATCACTTAAAGCTGGTTCATTCCAACTACACCAGCTACATGCGGAATTCTGTATTAAGGTTTCTTTATCATTATCAGATGGATTATAGCTACTAATGTTATACCTATCTTACTGTTTTTAACGTCATAAGGTATTTTACATTTCATATTTATTAACTGAAAAGCTTTATCAAAATTCTATATATTAATACGGGAAGCAAAAAAGAAGCAAAATCATTGTACCCCTTTTTACGAAAATTGTACGTATAGAGGAGTAGTACTCTTATAGTTGACCTACATACAGAAGGAGTAAGGAGTAGCAGAATGTTAAAATTACACACTTTTACATACACGTTGTTGCGTCGTACGTACAACAGTTTAGGTATACATATTATTTAAAGATAATTATCATAATAAGTACTATTAATAATCTAGATTTGGTATAGTTAAGCAAAATCACACAATGAAACGCCTGCATCCTGGTTAATTGCTTGGTCGTAAATATCATTTAAGCACCTGTATCTCACTAGAGTAGGACCGCTTTATGTCCTACGTATCAAATGTAAATTATGTTTATTTTCATTAGCATAGCACTTTATTTGAAAAACATAAAAAAAATTTTACAGCCATGCAATGTAGAATAGATAAATTTTGTCACACTTGCAGGAAAATAAAATAAGAATGAGAGAGTATATTATTTCGTTTTATAGCGATGTATAATAATTTTTAAGTTTAGATATTCAATATTGAATATATAATTAATATTGAAGCTATTGCCAATTTTTACTGAATTTTCAATTAAAACGTCGTCGTCTTATCGGGGCTTGGTTATGTAACCCTGTCTATTAACACTGGCGTTCTCTAGGGCCCTAATGACCGGGCCACGGCGTAAGGTAGGTACTAGGTATCCACATAAAAATGTCCTAATTAATTAATTTGTGTCTCTTGCCACTGAAACTGCGTCATTTTGGTGGTTAGGATATAATGAAATGAGAAAGTGAAGTTACTAATACGCTTATTACTAATTTTGTTAAAGTTTAAAATTACATATCCATATAAAAACACAAACCTTTCTATAAAAAAAAATACTCGCACTAAGTAAACCTATTGTATGAAAATATTACAGTTTTAATTTAAAACTTTAAAGTCCAATACATTCATTTTAAGTCAAGATATCTCATTTAGATTAGATCGTTTGATTTATGACTTACCAAAAGCCTTCACTTATGAATGTATGTTTTTTTTAAATTTTATACAAAACTATCATTCGATCAAAGGAATACTGAAAACTTTTTAATTACTACCAGATAAAGCAGTAAAATTATTGTGTATTAATGTGCGATCATCAATTTATGTCCGCCATTTTGATAACTGATTCGAATTTTCATTTCTGCCGTTATATATTCAGCGTTTTAATATCTAATGTTTGAAAAAAAATATATTCTTAAAATAAATACACTTTAAATTGTTTTAGAATTAATTGAATAGCAAATGTATAACATGAAAATAAGCTTTCTCTTCAAAATCTTATTTAATCACATATTTTTAGGAAATAAAAATAGTAATATTTTTAATCATATAAAAAGTATTTATATGCAATAACAAATGATACTAATGGTACTATAAGGAATCCAATCTCGTTCACGTCCCTGAGGCCTTATTTTTGAAATCGTCGAAATTGAGAAGGAAACTCGATTTTCCCGATCGAATTAAGACCATGCGTTTACGAATATGCCATTGTGAGAATGAGATTGGTTGCATCACATTTTACGATCATATCTCTTTGTAATAAGATTCAATTTCATTTGAAGGCTTTTTAAAAGAAATTTGTTTTGCATATTCGTTTAGATTTGATTTCTCAAGAGCACTTATCCTATAACACGACGTTCCGTAATGATATGAAAATGGAATTTAAAGTTTGTTACTCAATTACGTAATACTAGACAGCCATTTGTTGTTTTCATGAAAATTGCAAATAAGCTCATATTAGATTTGATAGAGTTTTCATTTATTTTATATAAATACTAGTGGACCCGAACGCGGCTACGCCCGCTTGAACTATACGAATATTTATTAAATATATTTATGAAATTATTTTCAGTTTTCAATAGAGAGATGCGTTAAGCAAGCTCATTTTGGGTGACGTTTTCTAACAACAAACTTTGCAAATCGTTGCTTAGCAATGGTCGCATAACGACAGTTGTTATTACATGGCAGAATAAATTGCATGTCAAATAAATAAGTATATTGGTATATATCGTTGGCAGACCCTGGTAATAGCCGGGATTAATGCCAGGAAGAAGAAGAAGAAGAAGATTAGTATATATCGAAAATATTACAATAATGAGAAAAAAAGTATTCTATGTTCATCCCGAGACCTTCAAATATCTGTATATGAGTATTTTCTCACAATTAAATTAGCGGTTTGGCCCTGATTGCGTAAAAGACAGACAGACAGACAAACAGAGTTACTTTCGAATTTATAATATAGGTATGCATAGTCAAAGGCAAAAGTTAGCATGTTACAATCATTTTCAGTTCACATAAATCTTGTTTGAACGTGTTAATACAGTCATCAGAGTCGTCATCGGGTGATCTTTAATCTTCTCTAACTGAAACCCGAATCGCTTCAGTTACTTGATTAAAAGGATTTTCATTGGCATTGAAAAAGAAAGGTCTAGTGAATACGACCATGTAAAATTAGCTTAATTAAAGTTGTTCTTTTACTGCGTATTTGGATTTTTTTGGTAGCCTCCACTGCTGTATTCCGCATTTAGCAGTACATGCAGAGGGAACCTAGTGTTAAGTAACTCCGTTCCCCACGCACCGCCGAATTCTGGAGGCATTGTAATAGCGGAACTCAACGTCGCGCTCTGCTTCAACACCAGAGCAAAGAAATGAAAATATAAATTTTAAAATAAATATTTCCTTTCCTCGAGTGGGGATCGAATCCGCAATCAGTACATTTCTATTTTCCATAATACCTACTGTTTGTACTACGACTGACCTCAAATTAGTAGTTGTGCAATAAGAATTAGGCAATTCTATTACATTTTTTACTATTTTTAAGGTTTTTTATATAGGAATTGTAACTATTTTTAAGGTTTCCAATAAAATGTAAATATTTTTTAAATTTTAAAGATCTGTTTTTCTATGATATAATCATTTATGAAAGTAAACAGTCACTTTCCTCACGTGACCTCTACTCATATTGTGGGATGAAACTTTAGTTGGAGTTCGCCAACAGCGATAATAGTGGACAGCACGTTCATTTTTCATCGTATAAAATTTATGAACCGGCAGAACTGCTATCGGCATCATGAGCTAAATATGCTTACTCGACTGGACATGGTAGGCTTTTGGGTGGACTTATTATATTTATAACCGATTTGTATTTTTTTTAAATTTATTTTAACTTCACGCTATCTATATAGAGGGGCTATAACAGGGTGGGCAGAGAGATCTTGGGAACATAGTGTTAAGACATTTTGCTTAACATAGCGGCATTGTGCGTTGAGTGGCGGAACTCAACGTCGCTTTTTGCCTCCATACCAGAGCGAACATATGCAAATATAAATAAATGTAAATAAATATTTCATTTCCTGGAGTGGGGATCAATCACACTTTTGTGCCCCCCCGCCACGACTGGTCTACATAATGTTAGTATGCAATCATTACGTACAGTCAATAACAATCTCTAATTGAATTGCCTGGCTTCAATCTCATAAAGATTATAATTTCCATTACTTTTAATATTTATTAATGTTTAATTTTGTGTTTCTATATTAAAAAATAATTTAAAGTTACGTCATAGAAGTGTTTAGTGTTTTTTCTTTCTGTATTAGTTGCAGTTAAATTCATTAAATATTTTGCAGCATTTGGCATTTTAATTGAAACGGCGGAGATCTATTTAGGGGCCCTCTAAAACAAAGTATTTAGTAATTAAATAAAGCTATCATTAGGATGCCGTGTCATTACTGTAGGAACCCGAAGGGATGCAGCTAATTAATAAAGAGAATGCCAATTAATTTGTAATGATCAACTCTGCCTAAGAGCTTAACGGTTTTAATGTCAAAGGAAATACTTAGTTTACTGTGTGAAATTTAACGCTACGATCACACAGCTTCAAATACATCCATACGATACCTATATTATAAATTCGAAAGTAGCTTCGTCTGTCTGTCTGTCTTATTTAATTGTGATAAAATGCTCATATGGAGATACTTGAGGGTCTCGGGATGAACAAAGGATACTTTTTTTCTCATATTTGTTATATTTTCAATATATACCAATATATTAAAATACTTATGAATTTTACATGCAATTTATACCGCCATATTAATAACAACCGTCGTTGCTAAGCAACGATTTGCAAAGTTTGTTGTTAGAAATCGTCATCCAAAATGAGCTTGCTTAACGCATCTCTCTATTGAAAACTGAAAATAATTTCATAAATATATTTAATAAATATTCGTATAGTTCAAGCGGACGTAGCCGCGTTCGGGTCCACTAGTATTATATAATTTAATTAAATGTATGAAATAGTCATGGAAATCATAATTATGTTAAGTAATATAGATTTCTTTAATTTTTCGATATTACATGCCTTTGAGGCGGAGTAGATTAACTTCTGAGAGTAAATATGATGATCGTGGATTCAATTCCACTTGTGGGATTTATTCTCGCTCCAAAATATATTCTTTATACCGCTCTGGTATTCTAACCACAAGATTTCCTCTGCTATTCAGTAAATTGCGTGAAGCTGTTTAATTAGCAGAGCTGTGTAGGCATATTAATTGATTTATAAAAAATAATACATATACTTTTTGTTCTAACGCATTTTATAAAAGTATTTCGACAAAAAAAAGAAAAAAAATTACAAATGCAATAAAAGTCTGTTCTACTTGTTTGCCTCTTTTTCGAACGTTGGAAGCTGCGGTCAATAGAACGAAATGAAACTTCACTAATTGACCCTACGTCGAATTTTTAGGCTTAGTTGGGTTTTTTTTTTTTTTTAGATTCACGCAGCTCACGCTTTTGGCGGGATTGACAGAGAGAATTTAGTATTAGCACTTTACTTTTTACTTTACACCAGACTGGAAAGCAATAAAGAGAAGAGGGTTGAAATAAACATGTGTCTCAGAGTGCGTACAGAACTACTTTTTTTTTCGTTAGTTAACTATGCTACGATATTTTGATATAAAATATTTTTATAAATTTTACGTAACGTCAACTATGTACAGATAAATTTGTAAATGTTACTTTTGAGTTCCAGAATGAATACCTACGCATTTTTTTAAATTTAGAAATTGAAAACGAAGTGTTTCGGCACTGAGATTTCTCTCTATCGAGTCGCTTTATACCGAACGATAAGCGACTATCAAGCGTAAAAATGAAAAACAATATACAATTCTCATAATATAGTTGTTGAAGCTTTAAGCTACGCAAACTAATTTATTATTGTAATTATAATACTACTAAAAACTATTATAAAATTGAAAAAAATGCATTCTCATAATATAGTGTTAGAGTAATTACGAACGCGGAGTACATTATGCATATTCAGTGTGTTTCATGCAAAAGCTTAATACGTACGAGTATTTATACGAAATCTAAAAAGGTTGTATAGTATTTATAAAACTTCCCTCTGAATGACTATCAAAGGAAATTCAATTAAAATTCGTATTAAAATTGTCAAATTTACGTATAATATTTTAAAGTAAAAGCATTAAGAGTCATGTTTCTTGAAATCTTATATGTAGATCATTAGTTTTATGAATAACTTCAGTTTGTCGGTGTATGCACTAATTTTTTATGAAGTGCTCTACAAATTTAAATTGGTTTTTTTAAGAAATACCTATAAATTTTCACTTTTCTATATTTTCTTTTATTTTAACTGTATATTAGGAGCTATTAGTATTATTTTTGAAGTTATTTTTATGTCAGATAGCCCATTTATCGAAGAAGCTAAAAATACAAATTATTTTAAATAATACAGTATTATTCCATATACAATTAAATACTTTAATGTGAGATGTGTTGAACGTTTTACAAAGACAAAATTTGGCTTTCACGGCGCATCAATAAAATTAATATTTTAGATGCCATTCAAGTATTTCAATACTGGAGAGTAACTGATCTACACTAATTCCTACTATATAGTTGACATTTGAATTATACGATATAACGATGTTCAGTTGTTAAAGTAGTTTTAAAGTAAATTCACGCTATAACTTATCTGAAAAAAAAGCAAGATATATATGATAAATAAAATATAAAGGTATATTTTTAAACAAAACATATCGTAGTTCATATATTTAAAGATCAGATGTATCTCAAAGCACTTTTCCAGTCTCTCGCACCCTTCAATGGAGCGTGTATCAAAATGGAACGGGTCGCATTTGGATCATTTACTGTGAAAAATTATCTGTGGCATTATAAATTTTTCTTTGTTTCATAGATTTTTTGAGTGATTTGAAGATATAAATTACAAAAAAAAAACTTTTATTTTAAGAATCAATTTTATAGATCATTTATTTTAAGATCTACTTGTGTTAATATTGAAAATCTATGAAGTTAAAAACCAAACCGTTATATTTTGTGTGGTGTTGTCAGTTCTAAATTTATCAATTTTTTTTTAAATGCTTATTGCGGTTTTAAAAAGCATGTATAAAATTCTTAGATAAAGGATATTGTGATAGGTTTATTAACAAAATGCACTCAATTTTGAGCTGGTTTCCACCACATATTCCAGAAAGTGTTGATTTACTGATACTTACTGAGGTTTTGTATGTACAACAAACATATTTTAGAAATTTACATTTTTAACCGACTTCAAAAAGGAGGAGGTTATCAATTCGACTGT